>JAHRHZ010000266.1:9292195-9310882 GCA_024137785.1 Ginglymostoma cirratum
GCCCCCTTGACCTGTCCGTCCTCCCTGGACTGACCTATCTCCTCCCTACCCCCCTACCTACACTCACCTTTACTGGCTCCATCCCCGCCTCTTCGACTTGTCTGCCTCCTCTCCATCTATCCTCTTCTCTATCCATCCTCTATCCACCTCCCCCTCTCTCCCTATTTATTTCAGAACCCTCTTCCCCTCCCCCATTTCTGATGAAGGGTTTAGGCCTGAAACGTCAAGTTTTCCTGCTCCTCTGATGCTGCTTGACATGCTGTGTTTATCCAGCCCCATGCTTGTTATCAAAGAGCAGAAATAAACAGGTCTTTTTCCAAATGGCAGACAGCGACCAGTGAGATACCACAAGGATCAGTCCTAGGACCCCAGCTGTTCACAAAGCATATTAATAGTTTTGGTTAAGGGAACTAAATGTAACATCTCCATATTTGCAGATGATACAAAACTGAGTGGGAGGATGAGCTCTGAAGAAGATGAAGACATTTTTCAATATGATTTGGACAAGCTGAAAGAGGGAGCAAATGTATGGCAGATGCAGTATAATGTGGATAAATATGAGGTTACCCACTTTAGGAGCAAAAACAGGAAAGCAGATTATTAGCCGAATTGAGAGAAGGGTATGTGCATCTAGACTTGGGTGTCATTGTACACCAGCCATTGAAAGTAAGCATTGTAGTTACAGCAGGCAGTGAAGAAGGCAAATGGCATGTTTGCCTTCATAGTGTAAGGATTTGAGTACGGGAGCAGGGATATCTTGCTGCACTTATGCCGTGCCTTGGTAAGACCACATCTGGATTCTAGGGTTTTAGAGTAGATTTGTAGCTCGGGTTGTGGATGTTGTGGTTGATTGGCTCACCGAGCTAGTTTGTTGTTCCACAGACGTTTCATTACCCTACTGGGTAACATCATCAGTGCAGCCTCCGTTGAAGTGCTGTTGTGTTTTCCCGCCTGTTATTTAAACTGTGATGTCCGTTGAGCTTGATTACCTCACTCGGTTTTTCTTCGCAATGGAGTGTATATGGGGTCTAGCTCTATGTGTTTATTGATGGCTTTCTTAGTGGAGTACTAGGCTTCTAGGAATTCCCGTGCTTGTCTCTGCTTTGCTTGTCACAGGATCCTGGTGTTGTCCCAATCAAATTGGTGGTCCTACTTATTCATGTGGATGGAGTTGATTGAGAATTGGTAGTGTCTTTTTGTTGTCGATTGATGTTCATGTACCCTTCTGGTTAATTTCCTTCCTGTTTGTCTAACATAGTGTTTGCAGGGAATCTTGGATATGACATTGGTCCTGTCCATAATGGGTAGTGGGTCTTTGGTTCGGGTGAGCAGGTGAAGTAGGGTTGGCTTAGTAGCGTAGGCACTCCACTAAGAAAGCTAGACCCATATACACTCCATTGCGAAGAAAAACCGGGAGTGAGGTAGTCCAGCTCAACGGACACCAGAGTTTAAATAACAGGCGGGAAAACACAACAGCACTTCATCGGAGGCTGCACTGATGATGTTACCCAACAGAGTAATGAAACGTCTGTAGAACAACCAACCACAACATATCTGGAACATCGAGCACACTTTTGGTCTCCTTATCTGAGGAATTATGTTTTTCTGGAGAGTGAATGTAGTGAGGGCTTACCAGACTGATTCCTGGGATGGCAGGACTGTTGCATGAGGATAGGTTGAATTGGTTAGGATTATATTTGCTGAAGTTCAGAAGAATGACGGAGGAATCTCAAAGAAACATATAAATTTCTAATAGGCCTAGACAGGATTGATGAAGGAAGGATGTTCCCAATGATGGGACAGTTCAGAACCAGGAGTCACAGTCTGAGGATACAGGTAGACCACTTAGGACTGAGATTTCTTCACCCAGAAAGTTTTGAGCCTGTGGAACTCTCAACCACAGAGTGCAGCCAAGGCATTTTATGATTTCAAGGAGTTCAATATAGCACTTGAGACTAAAGGGATTAAAAGATAGGGGGAAAAGCAGGAACAGACTATTGAGTTAGATGGTTAGCCATGAACATAATGAATGGTGGAGCAGGCAGGTTATCCACGTTGGTAGCAAAAATATGAAGGTAGATTATTATTTGAATGGCTGTAAACTGAGAGAGGGGAATGTCCAATGAGACCAGGGTGTCGTTGTTTAACAGTCGCTGAAAGTAAGCGTGCAGGTGTAGCAAGCAGTAAAGAAGGCAAACTGTATGTTGACCTCTGTAGCATTCAAGTGCAGGAACAAGGATATCTTGCTGTCATTATACAAGAAATTTCTAAGGCCACGCCTGAAATGTTGCATGCAATTTTGGTCTCCTTTTCTGAGGAAGGATGTTCTTGCTGTAGAGTGAAGGTTGCAATTGCCATCTTCCTATCCAGAGAGATTGTTCTGGAATCTAGGGAATTCTGGAAGGTAAAATTAATACAACTGTCCCTTCTGAAAACTTAGCATAAACTCCATCAGGATTTGATTCTCCTGCATCGTCCTCATAACACTGTTTTTGTTCCTTTTATTAACCATCTACTTCCATTTTGAATGGCTTGATCAAACCTACCTCCACCACAATATCTGGCAGTGCTTTCCAGATCCTAACAATTTATTGTATGAAAAGCTTTTCTTCACCACATTTGCTTCTTTTACAAATTACTTTACTGCACCCTCATTCTCAATTCTTTCACAAGTAGGAACATTTTCTGTGCTTACTCTGTCCACACCTCTCTCAATGTTGAATAGTTCAGTCAGATCTCCTTCCAGTTTTCTCTCCTCCAAGGGAACAGTCTGAAATCTCCAATGAATCTTTCTGTTTCTAATTCTTTAACGTCTCATCAGTTTTGCTAAAAAGGCCAACAGTTTTCCCGAGCTCAAAATGCCCTTGAAGCGAATGGCCCACCAGACCATCTCTGAGGACAGCAAAGAGTCAACCACACTGCTGAGAGTCTGGCAAAGTCACACATAGGCTAGACCAGGTAAGAATGGCAGAGTTCTTCCCCTTAAGGAAATTGTAAACCAATTTTTTTTTTAAATAACAACTAATGACAGCTTCATGGTCACTATTATTAAGACTATCTTTTAATTCCAGATTTTATTAATAAACTAAATTTATTTAAATTGCACCAACTGCCATGGTGATATTTGAAGCAGTGCCCCCAGAGCACTATTCTAACTGTCATGGTTTAGTGACAGTTAACGCTACACTACTTTCACCCTGATGTCTTCATAACATAAATTCCTGATCCTTGAAACCATTCTCATAAACTTCATACACATTCTCTCCAATGCCTGCACATGCTTCCTGAAGTGAGGTGGCCAGGCAACTCCATTATGCCAGATGAGGCCAAGCTAGAATCTCATTAACTCGGTTTCAATGATCAGAGCAGAAGGCCATCTCAGGAGCAGCACCAGGCATATCTAAAATCAGATCTAAAATTAAATTCAACCCGGTGAAGCTACATACATTAAAACGTAGAAGATGGAAGCAAGAGTACGCCATTCGATCCTGGAACCTTCTCTGCCATTTATTATGATTGTGGTTGATCATCAAGCTCAATACCTTAATCCCGCTGTCTCTCCTCCTAATCCTTGATCCTTTTAGCCACAAGCACTGTATCAACCTCCTTGAAAGCACAATGTTTGGGCTTTGACCACTTTCTGTGATAGTGAATTTCATAGACTCACCACCTTCTGAGTGAAGAAATTTCTCCTCCTCTCAGTCCTAAAAGGTTTACCCGTTATCTTTAAACTATGAACCATGGTTCTGGACTCCCCGACATCAGTAACATATTTCCTGCATGTAATATTGTATGTCCACACCTTTCAATATGTCACTATTTAAATAACTACTCTGCTTTTCTGATTTTCACACTGCAGTGTATAACTTCATGTTTACCCACATTGCACTGCAGGCTGCCATGTGTTTACCCACATACTCAGCTTGTCTAAATCATCTTGAAGTCTCTTTGCATTCTCAATCCTACTCCCCTGTAAGCAATATAGAGTTCTTGACTATATATTTTAGTGCTGTTTTGTGGGATCTTTTTGGCATGAACCGCTAGTTCTGTTTTCCTGCAGAACAGTCACTGCTTTCCAAAGGAAGTTACTGTGTGAATTGCTTCTATGTGAAGCATCATCGGGCACATATTTTCTATTTCTGTTCTGCTTATCAACACTGCTGGCATTCACTGGTTGGCTAAAATAATGAAACCCTAGAACACCATTTAGCAAATATGCAATGACATAGGATAAGCTCACATTCTTTTGTGACTATTTACATGACCCTGTTGCTCATGTTATAGGCGTAAGATGACAACTGGCGATTTGAAGGGATCACTTCGAAAATTAGAACAAGGACTTCGTTCACTGAATTATCCTCAAGATATTGATTATAATGGGTAAGAAACAATAATACAGCACTGTTATCATTTCAATAGGCTAAAAGCTTAAAAGAAAGTGATCCATTTTTTAAAATTTATGTAACACCTTTCACTACTCTGTTACATAGCATTTTGCAGCCAGTTGAACAGTTTTAAAGTGTAATCCCTTGAAATATGGCAAAAATAATCATAACCCGCAAAGAGACAATGACCTGGTAATTTGTTTTGTGTATAAATTTGGCCAGGACATTGGAGGACTCCACTGATGCCCTTGGAATTGTAGTCTTTAGATTTCTTATGGCCACCTGAAAGGCAAATGAAGCTCAGTTTAACATGGCATTTGAATGATGGAACTTTTGACTGTGCAGTACTATTTCAGGTGTACTAATGTGTCATCATGAACGTGTTCAAATTTCTGGAGTGGTTTATTTAAACCCTTGACCCGCAATGCTTTAAATTCAGGTTAAAATTCCTTGTACAAAAACAAAGTTGCTGTAAAGCTCAGCATGTCTGGCAGCATCTGTGAAGGAGAAAACAGAGAGAACTGGGTAGTTCTCAGTTCTGAGGAAGGGTCACCGGACCCGAAATGTTAACTCTGTTTTCTCCTTCACAGATGCTGCCAGACCTGCTGAGCTTTTCCAGCAACTTTGTTTTTGTTCTTGATTTACAGCATCCACAGTTCTTTTGGTTTTTAAAATTCCTTGTGTTTTGCTCCAATTGAGAGCAACAGGGAGACTGCTTGTGGCAAGCAGGCAGCTAATGGATATTTTACAATCTAAAAAGGTTTGGCTTGATTGTTTGAATTTATTTTAAAAAGAAATCTGGAAACATAAAGCTGATATAAACAAAAGTGACCATGAAGCTGTCAATTCATTGTAAAAACCTAATTGGTTCTCTTACGCTTTCTTGGCAATGAAAACTGCTTTACCATGTGGCCCACATGTGACTTCAGTCACATGCCAACATAGATGACTCCTAGCTCTTGTCCTAGAAAACGACTTGATTGTGTCAAATTTCTATAAAGAATCAAGGACAATTGTGGAGAAGCAGTGAATGTTGGCTTTGCCGTTATCAGTATAGCTGGAACAAGAACTGGGACAATATCAGTGTTTAATATATTAACCAATTACAGTATATCGATGTTTAGACTACCATACTTTACGAGGACTCACTATAACTCTTTTGACTGTCTGGTTATTGATAAAAAAAATTAAAGTTTATTAATCTTTGCAATAGGTTACAATAAAACTTTCACCAATAATGCTAAATAGACAAAGTTTGTTATCTGGCATGTATTCAGACATTTGAATGTGTTCTTGCATGTGAAGCCAGGGATTTGAACTTAAGATCAAACACAATGAGAATCCATAAACCAATATCTTTCATATTGCTCAGGAGCTCTAGGGACATAGAATTGACTTTATGGAAATAGCAAATAGCCAACTTGATTTCCTGTCTGTGACTCCATGGGATGTGAACTTTATTCTCCATGACTTTATTGCTCCAAACTCCTTCCGTTCTTCTGGGTTGATTTACATTGCAATTTTTTTATTAAAGTCACTCATGGGGAATGGGCATCGCTGGCTGCTTGTCCCTCGTTCCCTGTGGTGATGAGCTGTCTCCTTGAACTGCTGCAGTCCATGTACAGGTAGACCCACAATGCCAGGAGAGAAGGAATTCCACAATTTTGACACAGAAATAATGAAGAAACAGCAATATGTTTCCAAGTGTGTGGCTTGCAGGGGAACTTACAGGTGTTCTGTATGTCTCGTGCCCTTGTCCTTCTGGATGGAATGGTTGTGGGTGTGGAAGGTACTGCTAAGGACCTTTAGTAAATTTCTGCAAGACAGTGCACACCAGTGCTACTACTGAAGCATTGGTGATGGAATGAGTGGGATGTTTTTTGATGTGGTGCCAATCGAGCGGGCTGCTTTGTCCTGGATGGTGTCAAGTTTCTCGAGAATTGTTGGAACTGCACTCATCCAGGCAACTGGGGAGCATTCCATCACACTTCTTGTAGATGAAGGACAGACCTTAGTGAGACAGGAATGAGGTCCTCACTGAAATTCCAAGCCATCAGGCTTTTAAAATGTCAACTGAACTGCGTTCTGAGGATATAGTAATAAGCTCCAAGAAATCAAAGTAGTGATGATGGAGAAGAAAAGATTTGGGAGAACAGCTTGGGGAGTGAGGATCTTCAGTTATATTGATAGGCAAAGCTGAGTACATAAGAAGAAACTTTTTCTGTTGGTGGCAGGATTAAGAGTCAGAGGACATCAAGTTAAGATTGATAAAAGAAGTAGAAACAATATGAGGAAAACCTTTCCAGCCTGTGAATGATTAGGATCTAAGGTGCTTTATTTGAAAGTGAAGTACGGATTTAATCATAACATAGAAATATAGGAGCAGGAGTAGGCCATTTGACTCCTCGAGTCTGATCAGCCACATTCATACTGAATGGCGGAGCATCGAGTTCAATACCTTAATCCTGCCCTCATCACATGCCGCTTGATCCCTTTAGTCACAAGAGCTCTATTAATTTCTTTCTTGAAAACACATGATGTTTGGCCTCAATCACTTTCTGTGGTAGTGAAATCCATGGGCTTGCCTCTCTGTGGGTGAAGAAATTTCTCTGATGTCAGCCCTAAAAGGTTTACCACTTATCCCGAAACTCTGGCCCCTGGTTTTGGACTCCCCACCCACCAGCAGGAACATCTTTACTGCATCTAACCTATCTAGTCCTGTTAGAATTTTGTAAGTTTCTATGAGATTCCACTAACCCCTGTCCCCAATTTTTCCAAACTCCAGTGAATACAATTCTAATTGGCTTGCTCTCTTCTCATATGTCAGTCCTGCAATTCCAGGAATGACTTTCAAAAAGAATTTGCTTCATTCACTGAAGGAAAAAAAAATGTGCAGGGATTTAGGCCATAGATAGGGGAACAAGACTAGTTTAATAGCTTTTAAAGTGCTGGCAGGGATGTCACAGGTCAAAAAGAACATAAACAGGAGTGGAAATTGGTGATTTGGCACTTCAAGCCTGCCACCATTCAACAAGATCATCGCTGAACTGCCCTAAGCCTGAACTCTTTTGTGCTCATCATAGCCCTCAATATTTCAAAAATATACCTACTTCCTCTTTAAATCCTTTAAGTGATCTAGCCTCCACAACTGTCTAGCACGGAGAATTCTAACCGTTTGCTACCATCTGGCAAAAGAAATTCCTTTTCACCACAGTTCTAAATGAGTGTCCTCTTGTTCTGTAAATATATCTTAGTTCACAACTCCTTCACGAGTTAAAAACTTTTTCTACAACTCCTACAGTGTGGAGGCCTTCAGCCCAACAAGACCACACCGACCATCAGAGCATCCCGCCCAGACCCATCCCCCTATAACCCACCTAATCTAAACATCCCTGAACACTACCGGCAATTTAGCATGGCCAGTCCACCTATGCTGCACATCTTTGGAATGTGGGAGGAAACCGGAGCACCCGGAGGAAACCCACACAGACATGGGGAGAACGTGCGAATTTGGACTCTGCCTCCTCCGCATTATTATTGAGGCCCTTGGACTGATCCTTATGGTACTGTACTTGTTACATCTTTCCAACCTGAAAAAAACACATTAGTTCTGATTCTGTTGTCTCTGTGTTAACCAATCTTACATCCACGTTATACATTACCCTAATACCATGAACTCCTAACTTGTGCAGTAATATTTTACTTGGCACCTTTTTGAATTGTCTTCTGAAAATCCAAATACACTACATCTACTGGTTCTCATTTTTCAACTCTAGTTGTTATATCCTCAAAAATCTGTCAAAAAAAATTTCATACTTGATTTGCCTTTCAAAGATCCGTGTTAATTCTGTTTCATTGTATTAAGCCATTCTAAATATCCTGCTGTTTCTTTGTTAATTATAAACTCGAGCATTTTCCTAATCACACATGTTAGGCTACTGGCCTATAATTTCCTGATTTATGCCTCCCTCCCTTTTTGAACAGTCGTGGTTTTCTAGTTTGATAGAAATTTCCAATGACGTCTTGAATATTTTAACCAATGCCTTCACTATTTTGGCAGCCAATTCCTTTAAAAGTCTTGGAGGTATGCCATCAGAACCTGGCGACTTGTCTGCCTTTAGTTCTGTTGGATTGTCAAATACCTTGACCATCATGATAGAGACTATTACAAGATCTTTACGCCTGTTAACACCTTGCTTATCTGTTATCTTTGGGATGTTCTATATTACTAATTCACAGTTGCATTCATCATGACTGTCACCCTTAAGTTAGCCAGCTTCTTTCTTTTTGTATACCTGTAGAAGGTCTTGCTGTTTATTTTTGTATTTCTTACAAAATCTTCAATTTTCACCCTCTTTGTTAGCTTTTTAGTCACCTACTGCTGGTTCCTAAATACAAAAATGCAATTCCTGGCCCACCACAAACTAGTTTTTGCTGTTTGTCTGCCTTAGATTTGACTGGATGTTCTCCTTGAATGCATTTGTTAACCACAGGTGGTTGATGTAGTCTCATCAGATTTTTTTTGGCTGATGTTATGAAATAGCGGCTTAAATGTCTGCCACTACTCATCTACTGACTTGCCCCTTGGTCAACTTTCACAGCCTGTTTAGGACAACTCTTTCTTAATACCCCTGTAATTGGCCTTATTTAACTTGAGGACTCTGGTTTGACAATTACGTTACTTTACCTCAAACTGAAATTGTACCATGTTGTGATCGCTATCTGTTAAAGGATCCTTAATTGCATAATTTGTTGTTAATCCTACCTCTATACATTACTAGATCTAAAATAGCCTGTTTCTGTGTAGGTTCTGCAATGTCCTACATTAGAAACAATCCCTGATGCACTGCACATTTTGTCTTCCACGCAGACTAGTATCACCCATGACAATTATAGTGCCCTTCTTGCGCATCTCATATTCTGATTAATACTTTGTCCTACAATGAGGTCCGTATTCCCACCGTGACTCTCTTCCCTTGCTATTCCTTATTTCCATCCAAACTGATTCTACATCAGTGTCTATTGCACCAATATCATTACTCCTACCTGACTGATACCACCCTTTAATAAACACCCCCACCTGTTTTTCCTTTTCACCTTGTCTTATGGAACGTTGAATGCCTTTGAATATTGAGTTACTAATCTTTGTCACTCGGCTATTACAGAGACATGATTACAATCAGGTTATATTCATTTATTTCTACTTTTGTCATTACCTCATCTATCTTGTTACAAAAGCTGCATGCTTTCAGATAAAGCATCTTAAACTTTGACTTTTTACCATTATTACTTCTTTTCACTCTACTACACTATTCTGTATACATTTTCTACCCTTTCTCGTCATATTTTTATTAACAGTCGCCTTTTCATCACCCTGCAACTCAACTTTCTTGTTTCTTTTTGACATTTTAAATTTCACTTCAATTGAACCCTCCTCCCTCCACTAAGCCATTTAAAGTTGCTTCTACAAACCTAGTTCGATGATTTGCCAGATACTGGTTCTAATATGACTCAAATTATGCCTATCCCAATGGATCAGCTGTCTGTTTTTCTCCCCAGCACTAGTGCCAGTGCTCCATGAATTGGAAGACATTTCTCTCAGTCTGACTTTGAGCTATGCATTTATCTCTCTAAACATAGCTCCCAACAGTAATTTGCAAGTGACTCAGGTAGTAATCTCGACCACTGGATCTTGCGCTTCTGTCTCCAACATCCTCCCCAGCCCAGAAGGTGTCCTGAACCTTGTCACCATGTAGACAACAGAGCTTTCAGGACTCTCTGTCTTTGCTGCAGAGAACAGTATCTGTGCTACCCCTATTACTACCACATTTCTGTTTTCTGGCTCAACTTGAATGGTACTCTGGACCACAGTGCTATGGGTAGCTTGATCATCTTCCACACTGTGCCCCCTTCCACTCGGGGAGCAAGGACCTTATACATATGAAACAAGTCTGAAGTTCTTCCAAAGCTAAATTCTGCCTCAATCTGCTTCTGTACTGTAACTATCCTATTCTTTTTATCTCATTGGCAGTAGGTATGTACAGTAATCATCCAGTGGAAGCAGTTTATCCTGTAATCATTTATTCCAGATTTTAAATACTGAAAAAGTTTGTAGTCAAACAGGAAAGTGTTTGGCCCATTTTGTCTCTGTCATCCCTTTGGTAGACCAATCCAAATGGATCGACTACCTTGCACTTTTTTCATAGCCCAATGCCTTCCTGTTCTAATATTCGCTCAGTTTTCTTGAAGATGCAGACGTTGTCTCTGCCTCATTTACTTCCTGCAACAAAACATTATCTCCCAACCTCTTGTCTTGTTATCTTGATGACATATTTAAAATGATGGTCTCTTTACACTGACCACCAGCTAAAGGAAATAAGTTTATTCTATTCACTATCCAAATGTCAATATACTGTAATCAAGTTTGTGGATGACACAAAACTCGATTGGAAAGCAAGTGCTGAACACAACACAAAAAATTTTCAGAGCGATAAGATAAGTAAATGGGCAAAAGTTTGGCAGATGAAACATAATGTGGGGAAATGTGAAGTTATGTACTTTGGCAAGAAGAATAGAAGAACTGAATATTATTTAAATGGAAAAAGACTGCAGAAAGCTGCAATACAGAGATTTGGGAGTCTATGTGAATAAATCACTAAAAGCTAGTTTACAATTTCAGCAGGCAGTAGAGAAGGCAAATGGCATGTTGGCCTTTATTTCAAAGGGAATGGAGTATAAAAATAGAGAAGTCTTGCTAAAGCTATACAAGACACCACTTGTATCATATCTGGAATACTGTGAACAGTTCTGTTTCACTTATCTTGGGAAAGATATGCTGGCAGAGAAGGTTCACTAGGTTGCTACCAGGTATGGAAGGACTGGTTTTTGAGGAGAGGTTGAGTAGGTTAGGCCTGTATTCATTGGAGTTTAGCAAAATACGAGGCAACCTTATTGAAACATACAAGATTTTTAGGGGACTCAACAGGGCAGATGCAGAAAGGTTGTTGCCCCTTGTGGGAACATCTAGGAGCGTCTAGGACTTGAGGGCATAATGTCTGAGTAAGGGGATACACATTAAGGACAGACACGAAAAATCTCCTCTCTTAGAGGGGAGTGAACATATGGAATTCTTTTCTGCAGAGGGCTGTTGAGGCTAGATTGTCAAGTATATTCATGGCTGACATGGACAGATTTTTAATCAGGAAGGGAATCAAAGTGCATGTGATGGTAACACCACTGAATGCCATGGGGTGGTGGTTAGATTGTCTCTTATTTGTGATGGTCAAGCCTGGCATTTGTACAGCGCAAATGTTTCTTGCCACTTGTCATCCCCAGCCTGGATATTGTCCAGATCTTGTTGCATTTGAACATGGACTGCTTCAGTATCTGAGGAGTTGTACGTGGTACTGAACATTGTGCATCATCAACGAACATCCCACTTCTGACCTTATGATGGAGGGAAGGTCATTGATGAAGCAGCTGAAGCTGGTTGGGCTGAGGACACTACTGAGGAACTCCTGCAGAGATGTTCTGGAGCTGAGATGATTGACCTCCAACAATCACAACCATCTTCCTATGTGGCTGGAGATATACCTGACACGTAGGAAGATGAGATAACCAGGTGTAGAGCTGGATGAACACGGTAGGCCAAGCAGCATCAGAGGAGCGGGAAAGCTGACGTTTCGGGCCTAGAGGAAGGGTCTAGGCCTGAAACGTCAGCTTTCCTGCTTCGCTGATGCTGCTTGGCCTGCTGTGTTCATCCAGCTGTACAGCTGGTTATCTCATCTTCCTATGTGTCAGGTATATCTCCAGCCACTGGAGAGTTTGCCCCTGATACCCATTGATTCCAGTTTTGCTAGGGCTCCTTGATGCCACACTCGGTCGAATGCAGCCTTGATGTCAAGGGCTGTCACAATCACCTCACCTGGTATTCAGCTCTTTTGCTCATGTTTGAACCAAGGCTGTCATGAGATCAGGAGCTGAGAGGCCCTGGCAGGACCCAAACTGGGCGTCACTGAGCAGGTTATTGCTGAGTAGGTGCTGCGTGATAGCACTGTTGATGACACGATTGCGAGTAGACTGATGGGGCAGTAATGGGCCAGGTTGGATTTGTCCTGCTTTTTATGTACAGGACATACTTGGGTAATTTTCCACATTGTTGGGTAGATACCACTGTCCTGGAACAGCTTGGCTAGGGAGTGGCAAGTTCTGGAGCACAAATCTTTAGTGCTATTGTTGTCAGGGCTTGTAGCCTTTCCAGTATACAGTGTCTCCGACCGTTTCTTGATATCAAGTGGAGTGAATTGAATTGGCTGAAGACTGATATCTGTAATGCTGGGGAACACTGGAGGAAGTCAGGATGGATCATCCACTCGGCACTACTGGCTGAAGATTGCTGCAAAAGCTTCAGCCTCGTCTTTTGCACTGATATGCCAGCGTCTTCCATAATTGAAAATGGGGATATTTATGGAGTCGCCACCTCCAGTGAGTTGTTTAATTGTCCACCACCGTTCACGACTGGATGTGGCAGGACTGCAGAGCTTAGATCTGATCCATTGGTTGTGGGATCACATAGTCTGTCACTTGCTGGTTGTGCTGTTTGCCATGCAAGTAGGCCTGTTTGGTGGCTTCACCAGGTTTGACAGCTCATCTTCAGGTATGCCTGGTGCTTCTTTTGGCATACCCTCCTGCACTCTTCATTGAACCAGGGTTAATTCTTTGGCTTGAAGGTAATCGTTGAGTGGAGGATATGCCAGGCCGTGAGTTTACAGATTGTGCTAGAGTACAATTCTGCTGCTGCTGATGGCCCAGAGCAGCCTATGGATGCCCAGTCATGAGTTTCTGGATCTGTGTGAAGTCTGTCCTATTTAGCACAGTGATACTGCCACACAGCACGATGGAGGTTATTCTCAATGTGAAGGCGGGACTTTGTCTCCAAAAGGACTGTGCGATGGTCACTCTTACTGATACTGTCATTGACGGATGCAACTGCAGCTGATAGATTGGTAAAGATGAGGTCTAGTATGTTTTTCCCTCTTGCTGGCTCCATCACCACATGCTGCAGACCTAGTCTCACAGTTATGTCCTTTCGGACCTGACCTGCTCGCTCAGTAGTACTGCTACCGAGCCACTCTTGGTGGTGGACATTGAAATCCCCCACCTAGAGTACATTTTGTGCCCCTGCCATCCACAGTGCTTCCTCCAAGTGTTGATTCATCAGCTGAGGGAGGATGGTATGTGGTAATCAGCAGGAGGTTTCCTTGCCCATGTTTAACCTGAAGCCATGAGACTTCATGGGGTCCAGAGTCAATGTTGAGGACTTCTAGGGCAACTCCCTCCTGACTGTATACCACTGTGCTGCCACTTCTGTTGGGTCTGTCCTGCCAGTGAGACAGGGCATATCCAGGCGTGGTGATGGTAGTGTAAATTTAATTTAGATAAACGTGAGGTGTTGCATTTTGTAAGACAAACCAGAACAGGACTTGCACAGTTAATGGTAGGGCGCTGGGAAGTGTTGTCGAATAGGGGTCCAAGTACATAGTTCGTTGAAAGTCGTGTCACAGGTAGACAGGGTGAAGAAGAAGGCATTTAGCATACTTGCCTTCATTAGTCAGAGCATTGAGTATAGGAGTTGAGATGTTGTGTTGCCACTGAAAGGATATTGATGAGGTCACCTTTGGAGTGCTGTGTACAGTCTGGTTACCCTGCTGTAAGAAGGATATTATTAAATTGGAAAGGGTGCGGAAAAGATTTACAAGAATGACAATGGAAGATTTGAGTTATAAGGAGAGACTGGGTAGGCTGGGACTTTTTTCTCTGGAATGTAAGAGGTTGAGGGCTGACCTTTATAGAGGTTTATAAAATCATGAGAGACATAGATAGGGTGAATAGCAAAGGTCTTTTCCCTCGGGTAGAGGATTCCAAAACTAGAGGGCATAGGGTTAAATTGAAAGAGGAAAGATTTAAAAGGAACCTGAGGGGCTAGTTTTTCACACAGGGTGGTGCCTACATGGAGTCAGAGGAAGTGGTAGAGGCAGTTACACTTACACCATTTAAAAGACGTTTGGACAGGAATAGGAAGGGTTTTGGGTTATGGTCCAACACAGGCAAATGGGACTAGTTTAGTTTGCGAAACTTGATCGGCATGGATGAGTTGGACTGCGGGGTCTATTTCCATGTTGTGTGACTGTGACTCAAAGGTATTAAGGAATGGCAGGTATATAAGAAGTTCAGCCACAGATCAACCATGATCTCATCGAATGGTGAGACAGGCTTGAGGTGTTGAAAGGCCTACTCCTGTTGTTAACGGTTATGACAGGCACTATTTAAATGCAAGATTCTTTTTGTTTTTAACTTTCTTTAAAACCGTTATTCCACTGAAGCTGGAAATAGTATTCCACAACTGCTTACAACTATAACTTACAGCCCAATGTCCAGTTTTATGTGCTTTCTTTATTGTGAATGCCAAAAGACTCAGTGCTCTAACTCACAATCTGGTCAATGTA
Source organism: Ginglymostoma cirratum (assembly GCA_024137785.1). Classification (NCBI taxonomy): domain Eukaryota; kingdom Metazoa; phylum Chordata; class Chondrichthyes; order Orectolobiformes; family Ginglymostomatidae; genus Ginglymostoma; species Ginglymostoma cirratum. The sequence continues at coordinate 9,307,086 of JAHRHZ010000266.1, forward strand.
TTGATCAAATTTGTCATTGTTACATTGTTTTTCTTACATTATATGTGCTTGGGAGCAAGTTGGAAGGTTGTAAAGATGTTTGAGATGATGAAATATTTGTGATTGAATTTTTTTCTCTGAAAATACTGCCTGAAAGCCAATACTTAGACTTAAATAATGATGGTGGTTATATATGTGTAGTTTTTGTCAACCTTCTTTGCAAAAAAGTGCATTTATTTGTACATATCTGAGATATGTGACCTATGAAAAGTAAGTCTTCACTGGTTGTGTAGCATGTGTTAAGGTACTGACACCATGGTTATTGATGGAAAATGTGCTAATTCTTTATATATCAGCCGTCAGATAAATCAGAAACATTTCTTATTCCAGTTTTTTCCCATCATCTTTTGAAGCCAATAATCTGTGCTGACAGCTTCCAGTAGGTCATCTAGATACCCAATCTAGATTCATGTGAATAGACAGTGAATGTTGGCAAATCAAACCTCAGATTTCCTGCTCTGCGTGGTTTCATTAGGAGAACCAATACTTTCAGCCAGAAGAAGGAGCTTTTGATTTTATATTTTGCAAACATCTTGCTGTTGCATGTTAGTACTTAGCAGTGGAGCAGATGTATAGACTGGACAGTACTGGGTTAATCGTTTGAATCCTGGCTTGTTCTGTTAAAGATATCTCCCTGTAGCCTATTTGTGGCAGATGCTTTCTGTTTGGCTCCAGTAAAGAAAATGTCAGCTGGTATCATTCAAGTTAGACAAAGCCAAAACTTCACTGACAACTTTCTCTTTCATCGCTTAGCCACAGAATGTTTTGGTTGAGGAAGGGGGAAGGATTACGGCCACTGATAATTATAGGGTAGATTTTGTAAATAAGTTCAGGATTACATTAACCAGCACTACAAATAAAATAGACAGAACTAAACATCAACTATCAAATGCCTTTGAAGTTCATATCATTTGAAGTTGGTTTTGCTTTTATACGCATAGTTAATGACTGCAGAGTAGAAATTTATTGCTCAGTAACTGGATCTTCTGATTGAACTAAAGGCCAACCACAGTAGCAAATGTCGTACTTCAGAAAAAGAGTTGGTAATTTTTTAATTGGAAACCAGGTTTATAAGACAACCATTGCCAATGCAGTGGAGCAACTATATTAAAATGTCAAGATATCCAACATCAAAATAGATTCAAACTGAACTAAAGAGTATAACCATTTTGGCATAACATCCGTTCTGGTCAACTTGTTATAGTTTGCTTTCTCTGTATGTTGAGGCATTGAGCTGTAATTGTAAGTCAACTTAAATTATTTTTTGAACAGCATGCATGGTCTTTTATGTAACAAATATTTCTACTTTAATTAAAGTTTAGTTCCCTAAGATTAAAATTAATCCTTTCTGAAAATGAGTCCTATTGGACTCAGTTAACTTTTTGTTTCTGTCTCCATAAATGCTGCCATATCTGCTGAGTTTCTTCAGCGTTTTCTGTTTTTCTTTCAGATTTCCATCATCTGCAGTATTTTGCTTTTGTAAAATTAATTTTTCCTGATGTAATACTGCCGAAGATGGTTCAGAATTCTAAGTTATACTATCTTGAGCTTGAATTTTTTAGCCTTGAGATTATATCATGAGACAGATCTATGCTGAAAAGAAAAATGGGTAAAAAATATGTTGACTTTACTAATCTGCATAGTTGTAGTGCTTTTTTTCTAACCAATATCCAAATACAGAAAAGTATTCTACTAATATAAATCTGCGGTGAGGAAAATATACACTTTTTTCTGAGGTAAATTTACAAGACATTAATAAATGACAACAGAGGTAGAAATTTGATATGACATTCAATGAGTAGTTACGTACATTTTATCTCCAGACCTGAATGCTTTGACATGATCAGGTCGAAGCTCACTTGGCGCATTTGAGTACACAGACCTTTTACTCAATATAGTTATGACTCCAGGTTGGTTATGTAAATTGTCGTTCCTAAATGAAGTGCAAATTAATAGACAATTTAGATCCAGCTGTTGGTTGCATTCAGTACGCTTAATGTAGGAAGTTAGCTAATAGAAGTATAAACAATTTAAGATTTTATTTTATGTTTTGTAGTCTTGCTAAGGGTGATCCTGCTGCCTTTCTACCAATCATCAGTTATGCCTTCACCTCATATTCCACACACGTGACCGAACAGCTACTAACATCTGGAGTAGAACTTACAGCAAAGAATGACTCACGTTTCCTTGATGCCATTTATAAGGTACAACTCTTTTTACCAGTGAGCAATGTTCAACACTGAAGCTTCTGCATGCTAGATTTATTAAATGGTAGAAATATAATTTGTTTAGTCTTTTTGTAAATTAACTTTTGTCTGCATGTTTAGCTGATAAATTTCTTGTAGGGAGATGTACAAATGTACGTTACATCTACTAATTTTTGTTTACTCTTAACTCTTCTCCTTTTATTTGCTTTTCTTTGTCAGTGACCGCCTGCAAGCTCTGCCACTTCTTTGCAAATAGTCTTTTGTCCCATGTGACCAAAGGTGTTCTGCATACTAAAGGTTCAATGATTGAATGCATCAACTTTTTTTTATCCTTCCCGAGCTTGGTGGTACTAATACCATTTTAAAATATCTGTACTGCAATTCTGGCTTAAACCATTTAAATTCAAACTTAATGTAATCAATGAGCAAACCTGTGATCTTCCTGGGTTGTGCATGTTTTCATTGAGCTAGTGGGACTTCTCCCAAATTAAATGGCAATAAGTTCATTTGAATGATTACTGATGGAGACTCGTACTGTCTTTCTCTTTCACTACCTCCCTTGCTCCTTCCTCTGCTGTCACCGTACCTGCCACTTCAAAAGCACAAATTAGTGTAGTTTGGAAGTGAAAAATTTGCCATCACATTTTATCTCGTAAAACAAGCCTTGAATGTGCTGTTTTATTGTTATTGATGAATATAATTATTAATAAACTTTCTGTCCTCAATAGGATGTTGGCTTCCTTCTGTTCTGTTATGATGCTATGGTATGATTTCACCTCTTTGGAGATGGCAGGGAAGGTTGTGTGGAAGACACATTATTGCACGGGTGGACCCTGGGGAGATACTTGCACTCTTTCAGCCATATCAGCAATTAAGATCTGAGTAGGAAAATCCATGGTAGCCTTCTCAATCCACCGCCAACTAAGTCCTTTGAATGGTCAGCAAATGACCAGTTTTTTTGCACTAAGCCACTAACAATCTGATTACCTGCTTTCGTGGCAAGTGGATGATGTAACTAGTTGTTGTGGCTGGGAACTCCACTTGCTCCAACCTAGGGGTGATTGGAGGGTAAGGATGGGATTGGAGGTGACTGCTGAAAACCACTCCACTGCCTTGCCTCTGACCTCCATGATGCAAGCCTCTCTGAAGAAACACAAAGCAATTCTTCATAGCTGCACAGCCTGGATCTCCAGCAAAGCTCTTCAGCTTCTAATTCCTGAATCAGCTTCTAATTTCTAAACAGAAATTTCTGAAGAAGGGTCCCAACCCAAAACGTCAGCTTTCCTGCTCTTCTGATGCTGTCTGGCCTGCTGTGTTCCTTCAGCTCTGCACTGTGTTATCTCAACTTCTAATTAGTTGGCAGCCTCAGGCAGGGCAGGACATCAGTGACACCATTCCTGGTTAGCTAAGAAGCTGATCAAACAGCACTGAAGTTCTTAATTGCTTCATGATCTCGAGAGCCTTTCAGTTGCTGGGGGCAAGAAGTTAATTGTCTCTGAGATAGTAGGAACTGCAGATGCTGGAGAATCTGAGATAACAAGGTGTAGAGCT
>JAHRHZ010000266.1:9325882-9369388 GCA_024137785.1 Ginglymostoma cirratum
TGATGCTGCTTGGCCTGCTGTGTTCATCCAGCCCCATACCTTGTTATCTCGGATTCTCCAGCATCTGCAGTACCTTTTATCTCTGATTTATGTATATATGTTTTTAAACAGTTTGGATTTTAAACTAGTAGCATATGGATGTTGATATATTTTTGTGATAGAACTTAAAAATGAACTAAATTAATCTTTCCAGAACCGTAATTTTAAACCAGTACGTGCCTCCTGGAGTGCTAATTGAGATTTGTTATATTCTGGGGCTTTATGATCAGAGAGAGCAAACATCAAGCCCTTAGCTTAGTAGAGTCTAGGGTGAGCAAGGATTTTCAAAATTTGGTTCAAAAGGTTTCGGACAGTTTGAAGGAGATTAGGGTCAGAGCACTGGCTGTATGGGCAATTAGGATTGGGCAATAAATGCTGATCTAGCCAGTGATGTCTGCATCCCAAGAAAGAATTTTTAAAATGTATGGTCTCCTTAAAAAAGGAGATTGTCCAGAGCAGTGAAGGAAATAAGTTACCTTGGTGGAAGAGTGTAGCTGGTGAAACTTCCAGACTAGGAGTGTTCACTTAGAACTCCGCAGGTTATTAAGAAATCTGATCTCCCCGTGTGAGTGATCAAAGGACAAAAACCTCACAGCTCTCGGGACTGGAACTGAGAAGAAGTAGTTTAGTCAAAAATACAAATTTGAAAGGGAAGGTTTCTTTAATGCATTTTTAACTAGCTGATGATGTTGGGGAGTAGCTAGGACTTTGAAATCTTTCAAACTGTAATATGTCAATAACTTGGTTTATTTTCTTCTATTTCATTTGTGAAGTGGAATTCAATTTTATTTTTAAAACAAACTGCAGCCTTGCGTGCTTATGCTTCAATGAAAGACTGCCATGTTAAATTTAAATGACAGCAAAATACGATCTATCATTCCATATTTAATTCTGGAACCTAATTTATCCTGTCGTACTATCAGCAGGGATTGTAAAAGAGGGCTTTCGATTCCTGTGACATTAGAACTGGCTCTGGGGGAGGTGTGACCAGTATAAGCCAGATGGGTTGTACTCAATGGAGCTGGAACTGAGTTCCTTGTGGGGCCTAGCACTATTGGGGAGGGTTTAAACTAGTTAAGCAGGGGTGTGGAAACCAAAGAAGAATATTGAGGGAATCTCCCTAAAAAATAGATATAAAAAGCTATAAATTAATTTTCCGTAAATTATTTTATATTACCAGGGCTGCGTGAATGTAAACATACAAATTACAGTTAATGAAATTGATGAGTTACCAGCGAAGAATTCCATGTGGGATTACAATATTGTGAATATAACAGAAACCTGGATCAAAGAAGAGCTGAACTAGGTGTCAAAGAATCCTGGTTACACGGCGTTCAGAAAGATAGATAGGGATAAAAAGAAGGAGGGGTAGTACTTTTGGGTAAGGAGAGCACAAGAGTGATGGAGAGAGGATCTCATGGAGAGTCCAAATACAGAATCCATTTGGCTGCTGCGAAGGAACATAAAGGGTGCAATTACATTACTCAATGTAATCCATAGACCATCCATTAGTGAAAAGGATGTAGGGGATCAAATCTACACGGAAAGTATAGTTAGATGCACACATCTTAGTGCAGTTACAATGGGGGAATTTATAGACTGAAATAGACTGAAATAATGATGATGTAAACAACAGCAAGGGGCAAACATTCTTAGATTGTGTTCAGGAGAATTTCCTACTGCATTATGTGTCCACTCTAACAAGAAATGAGGTGCTGTTGACCTGGTTCTTGGAAATGAGATGGGTCAAGGCAGAACACGTGTCCATGGAGGAATGTGTAGACAGTGACCATTGTGTCGCAAGGTTTATGATGATAGTTGAAAATGACAATGAGCAATTGTGTAGAGGAAGAATAAAGAGAGGTGATAACTTAGTGGACTTATTTCTAGACTGGAGACACAGGTAATGTTCTGGGGACCTGGCTTCAAATCCTGCCATGATGGAATTTGAATTCAATAAAAGTCTGGAATTTTGATCTGGAAGTCTAACGATGACCATGAAACCATTGTCAATTGCAGGGAAAAACCCATCCAGATCACTAATGTCCTTTTGGGAAAGAAACTTTCATCCTTACCTGGTCTGACCTCTATGAGATTCCATACCCATAGCTATGTGGTTCATCCTAAGCTGCCTTCTGGGCAATTAGGAATGGGCAATGAATGCTGGCCTAACCAATGATACCCTCATCCTGTTAAGAATTTTTAAAAAAAACTCAACTGATGGAGAGCTGATTTCGGCTGGGCTGAATAAACTGGAACTAAAAATTGGTGGGAAAGACAGTAGCTGAATAATGTTCTACCTTCAAAATGAAGATTGGTGGGGTACATTTGAGGTATGTTCCCTTAAAAGGGAAATGTATAGAAAACAAATCCTGAGGTTCCTGGATGACAAAGGAGATGGAAAAGTTAAAGAAGAAAAGTGTGGTTATGATAGGTGGCAGGTAGTGAATACAGTGGAGAACTGAGTTGAATGCATAAACGTCAGAGGGAGCTGCAAAAGTAAATAAAAGAAGCAAAAAGGGATTATGAGAAAAGAAAGGGATCTAACATCCCAAAGTCTTTTACATGCACAGGTAGTAGGAGGGTGGTAAGAGGAGGATTAGGGTTGATTTAGGGACCAAAGAGGTGTTTTACAGATGGAGATAGGTGACATGACAGATGTGTTCAATGAGTACTTTGTATCTCTCTTTTTCTATGAGGTGAGGAGACCTCTGACAGAGGAGGGAACTTGATCACTAGAACAGTTTGAAATTGATAAGATGAGGTATGGGATAAGCTGATAAACTGACTTACTGCCACTACTGGTTGAGATACCTCAAAGCACATTGAAGGAACTGAAAGTGACCGCTGCAGAGATGCTGACGATAATCTTTCAATCTTCACTGGACTCCGGTTGTATTGAGGGATTGGAGAATTGTAAACATCGCACCATTGTTCAAAATAGTTTGTAAAGATAAGCCCCAAAATTATAGTCCAGTCAGTTTAACTTGAATGGTGAAAAAATTTTAGAAAAAATTATATGGAATAGGACTAACAGTCACATGAAAGAAGAAGGTTAATTTGGAAGAGCTAACATGCATTTCCTGAGGGAAAATCATGTCCAACAAAGTGGCTGGAGATTTATTGAGGAAGTAACAGGGTTGATAATAGCATTGCTGTTGATGTGGTGTACATGGACTTCCAGAAGGTGTCCCATGCAGTGTACACAGGATTTGTGAGAAAAATTATAACTAATAACTTAGACATAAAGTTGATTTCATGATAGGAAATAAAAGTAATGATTAATAAGAGATAACAAAGTGTAGAGCTAGATGAACACAGCAGGCCAAGCAACATCAGACGAGCAGGAAAACTGATGTTTTGGGTCTAGATGCTATCTCTGTATGATTAATAGGTATTTTTTGAGCTGGAGGAAGGTCTATAGTAGTACTCCCAGCCATAAGTATTAGGATGCTTTTTCTGATATATGCAAATGATCTTCATCTTGATGTACAGGGTGCAGTTTCAAAGTTTGTGGATGATACAAAACTTGGGAGCTTTGTAAACTGTGAGGAGGATAGTAGAACTTAAAAGGGACATTAACAACTAGTTAGAGAGGGCAGACAGCTGACAGATGAAGTTCAATATGAAGAAGTGTGAGGTGATACACTTTTTTGTAGAAAGAATATGGACAGACAGTATAAACTAAAGGGTACTAGTATAAAGAATATGCAGGAGCATGGACACCTGGATATACGTGCGTATTTTTAATTATTAAAGGTGACAGACAGGTAGAGCAGTTAATAAAACATACAGTAGTCTAGCCTTCATTAATAGGCGTAAAGAGAACAAGAGCAAGAGGGTATGGTGAAGTTACACAGGATACTAGTTAGACCTCAGTTGGAGTCTTGTGTACAGTGTGGGTGTTACACTTCAGGAAGGATGTGAATGCATTGAAGAGATTACAGAAGTGTTTTACTAGTAACTCCAGTTATGAGGATAGAATGGAGAAGTTGGGAGTATTTTCTTTTGAGTGGAGAATGCTAAGAAGAGATTTGATAGAAGTGTTCAAAAGCATGAAGGGTCTGGACAGAGTAGATAGGGAGAAACTATTCCCACTCATAAGATGATCGAAGACCAGGGAGAACACATTCTGAGTATTTGCCAAAAGGAGCAAATGCGGGGTGAGAATAAAAACTTTCTTCCTGTGGCCCTGCTGTTAATTTTTGATGATTAAAATATGATGAACTACTTTAAAAATACTTTATGAATGCACAAGGTTAAGGAGATTGTAAATTCTGCCAGAATAGAGCTTGTTAGGGTAGTTTGATGTGGCAACACTGAAAATTTGGTATAAAGTTTTGGCAGGTGATAATTCAGAAGGAGATGTAGAACGGGGTGAAGTAGCTTTCAACCACCCAATTAAATATTTATGTTAACTATAAACATTTTAGAATATCAAATCTACACCCCCAAAGCGCAGACAATGTATGCCTCCCTTTGCTAGACTTACACTATAGAAAGTTAAAAGCTGAATGCAGTTTTGATGTGAACCTTACCCTGCAAACTTGCTAAATTTGTATTCTAATTTGTTTTCAAATTATTTTCAAAACAAAATCTCAAATGTTATAAGTGAGAATGGCAGAATGTTGCACACACTGAAAAGCATTCTCATCGTCCTGTCACCTCAGTTTAGTGACAGAGAACTGCTTTAGATAAACTTATGAGCCTGCACATTTTAGGAAGTAAGGCCTCATTAACGAAAATACTTGGGCATATGACCTTATGGGTTTGTATGATCACTATAAGAAAATGTGCAATTTTTAAACTTTTTTTTAATGTTACGAATTCTACTTTGAGCATATAGCTGACAGGCTTGAGGTGGGTTAGGGCATAGACAGTAAACCGCTAGCACAACTTTTTGGTAAGTACTTTGAATGATTCTGATGGTTCACCTTATCATTTCTATTATAGTATGTTCTCCTACACTTTTTTTTTGTAAATTACTGTTTTAAAAATTCACAAAATCATTGTCCACTTTTCCGTCACACAAATACTTTGTTCCATTTCCATAGTACCTTTCCATTTAAGTGCAGGTGATCCATCACTGGCTGTTTCACCATGTCCCATTCCACCTTTACAAGGCAGCAAAAACATGTTAGATGAGACATTAATTTACCTGTATTTCTTTCAGCTGATAGCACAAGACATTCCTTGCACATGCTGGGGACTCCTATGCTTTGTGGAGAATAAATGCAGATTGTGTGATTGTTTTATTGAACACCTTTACTGACCCTGCAAGTATGAGCTTCAGGTTATTTTTAAATTTTAATCTTCTGCCCCACTCTGATTTCTCTGTATTTGACCTTCTACATTGTTCCAATGAAGCTGGAGGAAAAGTAACTTAATTTGTGCTTACTCACTTTTGTTTTCTGGACTCAGCATCAACACTTCCAGATCATTACTGCTTCTCCTTTGTTTTCAGGCAACAGGTAAAGTACTAATAGTGGTTCTGTTATCCCCACTTGCAAAATTGCTAAATACATCTTTCTTCACATGTCCTAATAAAACTCCACCTGTGCCTTGCATCAACATCTTTTTTGTGTTTAGATCTCTCCTGCCTTCTACTGTTCAATTCTTTGTGTTCTTTCTTCCCCATCACTCCTCCCATCTCTCTTGATTCACTTAAAACCTGTTATATTAGTAACATTTACAACATTTTTGATGAAATGTCACAACCTAAAATGTTAACTCTGTTTCTCCTTTCATAAATGCTACTTAACCTAATGAACACTTTGTTTACAGTTCTTAAAAATCTTACAATTGATTTCTAGACTTTCTTGCTTTTAATTCTTACAGCCCCTGGTCAATTTAGTTCTGTTTCTTGCTGTTTTACTTTGCAGTACATGCCGTGACAAGCAAGAAATGTCAACAAACATTCTGTACTTTTTTTCAATATATATAGAGTATATATTATACTGTATATATTTTAAAATATATATAGCATTATTCACATTAAATTATTTTGGAAAGACAAGCTCATGAAAATGAAACTTTTCAGTAGAAATTTCCTTCATTGTATTTAAGATCATGGAATCATATGAAGAACAAAGAACGGAACAGCGCAAGAACAGGCCTTTCAGCCCACTAAGTCTGTGCTGACATATGCCTTTCTAAACTTAAAAACCTCTATGCTATCTGTATCCCTGCATTTCCTGCCAATTCATATTATCTGTCAAGTTGCCTCTTAAACATTGCTATTCCAAATGCCTCCACTGCCTCCTCGGGCAGTGCATTCCAGGCACTTACCGCCCTCCTGTATAAAGAAAAACATGCCCATCACATCCCTTTTACACTTGCCACCTTTTATCTTAAACCTATGTCTCCTAGTAATTGACATTTCTAGCCCGGGGATGAAGACTCCCACTATCCATTCTATCCATGTCTGTCATAAATTCACTAACTTCTATCAGGTTGCCCCTTATCCTTCGACTGTTCAAGTGAAAATTAACCAAGTTTATCGCATCTCTCCTCTTAGCTAATTCCCTCTAAAGCAAACAACATCCTGGTAAATCATTTCTGCACCTTCTCCAAAGCCTCCACATTCCACTGGTAGTGTGGCAAATGGAACTGTACACAATATCCCAAATACGGTCTAACTAAAGCTCCCTACAGCTGCATCATGACTTGCCAGTTCTAATACTCGATACCCCAACCGACAAAGGCAGGCATGCCAAACGCATTCTTGACAACCTTTTGCTGCTTTCAGAGAATTATGGATCTGTATGCCTTGATTCCTATCTATGTTGATGCTACCAGGGGTTCTACCATTTATTGTATACTTCCCCCCTGCGTTACATCTCCCAAAATACATCACCTCACGTTTTTCCGGATGTAACTCCGTCTTCATCCAATTCTACAGCCTGTCTACATCCTGCTATATCCTTTGGCAGTCCTTCTTGCTATCTGCAGCTCTCCCAATCCTTGTGTCGTTTGCAGACTTACAAATGAGGCCATCTACATTCTCCTCAAACCATTTTTATTTATCTGTGTATGTGTGTATATATATAATGACGTGATTCCCAGCATTGAACCCTGTGTAACACCACTGGTCTCAGATCTCCTGTCAGAAAAACATGCTTCCTCTACTAGTCTCTGTCTTCTATGACTGAGCCAGCTTTGTGTCCATCTTACCATCTTACTGTAGTTACAATTTGACTTCACCTTTTGAATCAACCTGCATGATGGATCTTGTCAAAGAACTTGCTAAAATCCATAGAGGCATCATCTACTGCTCTGCCCTCATCAATGATATTTGTCAAAAAATGGTCCTCAAAAAAAAAATCAGTCAAGTTTATGAGACTTGACCTACCCTGCAGAAAGCTATGCTGCCCGTTGCTAATAAGTCCACGGTTTTCCAAATGCAAGTAAATCCTGTCCCTAAGAATCTTCTCCGATAATTTCCCTACCACCGACATAAGACTTACCAGCTTGCAATTTCCCAATTCTCCAGTCCTCTGAGACCTCTCATGTGACTAAAGAGGCCCTAGCAATATCCTTACTGCCTCCCTCAGCATTTTGGGATAGATCCCATCAGGTCCTGGGAACTTGTCTACCTTATCAAAACGACCAATGCCACCTCCATTTTTGAGCATCTTTTACCGGGTTGATGGTCCTCCAGGTACAGTCGATGTTTGTATCAATGTGCGTCCTGAGGAACAAACCAAAGAGCACAGAGTCTTGATTCAAGAGGCTGCTTGAGATGAATGTCGACAAAAACCACTGCATCTGTCTCCAGACTTCCTTTGCAAAGACACTTTCCAGAAGGAGATGTGTAACAGTTTCATCCCCTCCGCAACAGCTTCGAAGGCAGTGTACAGTGGTGCAGACAGAGTGGGCATACAAGAAGGATTTCACAGGTAGTGCCCTTTTCAACACCAGGCAAGCAATATATTGGTGCTTGTTGGAAAGTTCTGGTGATGAGGCATTTTGCCAAATAACTTTGACAATCCGCACAAGGAACCATGCCACAGGATCCTTCCTCTCCTTTTCCCGCAGGGTCTCAAGGATGCTATGTGCTGACCACTTCTTGGTGTCTCCTGCTAGGTAAGTATCTTTCCAGGCACTACTCACTAAGTGTGCAAGCCTGTTTCCTGAACAGCTAAGCTTATGTTTATGATTCCCGTTTCAGTCGTAGTGACTGAGCGGACTTCTCCCAGAATCTCCTTGGTCACTTCTCACCAGCACCCTCTATTGGATGCTTTTCCTCCTCATGAGCATCAGGACTTCTGCGATCCGTTCTCAGTCATGGTGACTGAACTGACTTCTTCCAAAATCCTCTCAGGCTGCTTCCACCAGCATCCTCTGTTGAGAGGGTGGCCATTCATGCAGGACACAGGGTGGCAATTTGCCCATCTGTTCGTTGCTGACTCTTTAAAAGAGCTGACTAATTAAATTCATTCCCCTGCTGTTCCTTGTAGCCACTGCACATTTTTTCTATACATAGCTTGATTTCCTTTTTGTTAAGTTACTTTCAAATCTGCTTGCACTCACCTTTGTAGGTAATACATTGCAGATCATGAAAGCTCACCAAGTAAGCTAAATTCTACTGAAACCCCTGCTGAAAGTTAAAAAAAAAACATTGAGTGCTGCCTACTGGGGAAAAGTGAGAGCCACAGTGTTTCCAAAGGCCTTGGTGGCCTGCTTGTTGTGTTAGAGATCAGATCTAACTTGTATTAGTTGAGCTGTACCAAAAATATTATGCTGATTGATCTCCTGTTGTGATGCAGAAAGAAAATTAAGACCAGGTGTGTTCCGCAGGCAAAGTAGAGTTGTGGCTAATGATTGTATTACACCTTGAAATCATAATTCAGCCCTAAAATCAATTCATTAATCAAAGCTATTCCATAATCTTGCTATTCATAACTTGAACAATTTAGGAACAGATTATTGGAGCATATATAAACTTATTTCCAAAGAAAATTTCAATTTACAATGAATTATTCAAAACATGTAAATTTGTTTGTATTAAGTTTGTAATGTTAAGTTTGTTCTGGCCCAGCAGAAAACATCTAGGTATTGAATCATAGAATCCCTACAGTGTGGAAGCAAAATAAATCCAACTTTCCTACTTCTGCAAATATATTTGTTTCATACTTCGCGGACGATACAAAGGTGGGTCACGTTGTGGACAGTGTGGAGGGCTGTTCGAGGTTACAAAGGGGCATTGATAGAATGCAGAGCTGGGCTGAGAAGTGGCAGATGGAGTTTAACCCTGAAAAGTGTGAGGTGATTCATTTTGGAAGGACAAACTTGAAAGCAGAATACAGGGTTAACGGAAAGATTCTTGGCAGTGTGGAGGAGTAGAGGGATCTCGGGGTTCATGTTCACAGTTCCCTGAAAGCTGCAACCCAGGTGAACAGAGTTGTTAAGAAGGCGTATGCTGTGTTAGCATTCATTAATAGAGGGATTGAGTTCAAGAGCCATGAAGTTATGCTCCAGCTATACAAAAGCCTGGTTCGGCCACATCTGGAGTATTGTGTCCAGTTCTGGTCACCTCATTACAGGAAAGATGTGGAAGCGTTGGAGAAGGTGCAGAGGAGATTTACCAGGATGTTGCCTGGAATGGAGGGAAGGTCTTACGAGGAAAGGTTGAGAGAGCTAGGGCTTTTCTCTTTTGAATGACAAAGGATGAGAGGTGACTTGATAGAGGTGTACAAAATGATCAGAGGTATAGATAGAGTAGACAGCCAGAGACTTTTTCCTAGGGTGGAGGTAGCTTTTACGAGGGGACATAGTTTTAAAGTGAAAGGAGGTAGATATAGGAGAGACGTCAGAGGTAGGTTCTTTACTCAGAGAGTGGTCAGGGCGTGGAATGTATTGCCGGAGAGGGTAGTGGAGTCGGCTTCATTAGGGGCATTTAAGTGGCTATTAGATAGGCATATGGATGATAGTTTAAGGTAGGGGTGGAGGTTAGATCGACCTTAGGTTTAGGGTAAAAGCTCGGCACAACATCGTGGGCCGAAGGGCCGGTACTGTGCTGTACTGTTCTGTTATATGTTATATGTTCTATGTTCTTGACCGTTTTCGACTTGGTGAGGCTGGAATGGGGTTGAGAAAGTAGTCCCTCCTTATTAATATCATGATTAGGAAATCCACACTTTTCTTATTTATGAATGTGTGGAAACTGATAGATGTGAAAACCATCAGAGGCTGATTCATTCTGTATTCGCTCATGGTATATGGGCAGTTGTAGTTAGGCCAGCATTTACTGTCCGACCCCTATTGTTCTGAAACTGAGTGCATTTCTGAGCCATTTCAAAGGGCAGTTGGTCAGGAGTCATGTGTAGGCCAGACCAGGCAAGGGCAGCAGAGACCCAGATAACATTCTGGGGATTGTAGGAACTGCAGATGCTGGAGAATCTGAGATAACAAGGTGTAGAGCTGGATGAAGACAGCAGGCCAAGCAGCATCAGAGGAGCAGGAAGGCTGACGTTTTGGGCTAGACCCCTCTTCATTTTCTGAAGAAGGGTCTAGGCCCAAAACCAGCCTTCCTGCTCCTCTGATGCTGCTTGGCCTGCTGTCTTCATCCAGCTCTACACCTTGTTATCTAAAATTCTGGGGACCCAGGTTTGAATCTCGCCACGGCAGATGGTGGAGTTTGAATTCAATAAAATATCTGGAATTAAGAATCTAATGATAACCATGAATCCATTGTCAAGTGTCAGAAAAACCCATTTGGTTCACTAATGTCCTTTAGGGAAGGAAACTGCCATCCTTACCTGGTCTGGTCTACGTGTGACTCCAGATCCACAGCAAAGTGGTTGACTCAGGATGGGCAATAAATGCTGCCTAGCCAGTGACACCCTCATCCCGTTAATAAATTAAAAACAAAATTTACTTCGCTAAAGACATTAGTGAACCAAACGGATTTTTACAACAATCACTAATAATTGCATGGTTGCCATTGGATTAGCTTTTAATTTCAGATTTTTGTTGAATTTAAGTTTTACCCCTTGCCACAATGGAATTCAAACCCATGGCCCAGAGCCTGAGTTCAGCATTACTATACAGTAACTAAACACTATGCCTTGTCTATCATGAGATACACACTCCCCTCTTCACCAGAGGTGTCTAATCCCTTTGAAATATGCTTTCAGACACCTGGCCTCCACATGTGGGAATTCTCTTCAGAAACTGCTCGGCTTCTTCTCATTTCTATCTGGTCTTTAAGGAGAGTCGAGAAACAATGAATGTGTTCCTCAAAGACCGATGCAGATAATCAGTGATACCCTTACATACAATGGCTCTCAGTGGTTGTCTAACAGCCCAGCTCTGAGGCACTGAGCTAAAAAGTTTGATTGCATTGATGCTAACCCAGAACTGCCGTTGCATGAGACCTTCAGAACCTACCGAATAGCTGACTTAAATCATTCCAGTCTTCCTGAAGCTTTGCGAATCCGTGAATGAACCTAGTTTGGATGGAAAAGACGAATGGCGCAACCAATGGCTAATCTTGAGCTCACCAAGAAAGCTTCGGTCAATGATCCCGTAGGAGCTTTGGGGTTTAACATCCCTCAAAACCAGGGAACAAAGAACAGTACAGCACAGGAACATGCCCTTTGGCCCTCCAAATCTGCGCTGATCCATTTTGCCCTTCCATATTAAAACTGTCTTCACTTACAGGATCCATATCCCTGTATTCCCTTCCAATTCTTGTATTTGTCCAGGTGCTTCTTGAATGCAGCTGTTGTGTCTCTTCCACCACCTCCTCTGGTAGCACGTTCCAGGCACTTATTACCCTTTCTATGAAAAACATGCCTTGCGCATCTCTTTTAAATTCCCCCAGCCCCGGCACCTTGAACCTGCGTCCCCTAGTAATTGACACCTCCACTATGGAAAAAAGCCTCATACTTTCCACTCTATCTATGCCATTCACAATCTTCTATCTGGTCACCTCTCAATCTCCTGAGCTCCAGTGAAAACAAACCCAATCTATCCAATCTTTCTTTATAGCTAATATCCCCTATACCAGACAGCATCCTGGTTAACCTTTTCTGTACCTTGTCCAAAGCATTCACATTCTTCTGATAGTGGGGTGACCAGAACTATACGCAATATTCCAAGTGTGGCCTGACTAAAGTTCTGTAAAGCTGCAGCATAACTTGCCTATCGTTATACTCAATGCCCCTTCCAATGAAGGCAAACATACCATAGGCTTTTTTTCAGAGATAATAGGAACTGCAGATGCTGGAGAATCCGAGATAACAAGGTGTAGAGCTGGATGAACACAACCTGCTCCTACGATGCTGCTTGGCCTGCTGTGTTCATAGGCTTTTTTTACTTCCTTAGCCACCTGTGCTGCCACTTTCAGTAATCTGTGGACCTGCACACCCAGATCCCTTTGCATTTTCAATACTGTCAAGGGTTCTGCCATTCACTGTATAATTTCCATTTGTATTTGACCTTCCAAAATGCATCACCTCACTTTTGTCTGGATTAAATTCTATCTGCCACTTTTCTGCCCATGCCACGTTTTCCTCTAAATCATTTATGTAGACCACGAACAGCAGAGGTCCCAGCACTGATCCCTGTGGAACACCACCAATCAACGCTCCATTGTGAAAAGCATCCTTCCACCGCTACACCCTGTCTCCTATGACAAAGCCAGCTCTGTATCCATCTTGCCAGCTCACCCTTGTACCATGTGACGTCACCCTTTGTACCAGTCTGCCATGAGGGACCTTGTCAAAGGTTTTGCTGAATTCCATGTAGACATCAAACGCTTTTTCCTCATCAATCATCTTCATTACCTCAAAAAAAACTCCATCAAGGTAGTGAGGCACGACCACTCTCACACAAAACCATGCTGTCTATCGCTAATAAATCCATTTGCTTCTACATGCATATACATCTCGTCCCTGAGAATCTTTTCCAATAATTACCCTCCCACTGACGTGAGGCTCACAGGCCTATAATTTCCTGGATTATTAAGCTACCCTTCTTAAACAATGGGACAAAATTGGCTTTTCACAGTCCACTGGGACCTCAACTACGGCCAAAGAAGATACAAAGATGTCTGTCAGTGCTCCAAAATTTGTTCTGTTGCCTCCCTCAAGCTAAGTGATGCAGTGGTAATAAGATGTGAGCACCCTGGCTTGGAAGCTGCATTGAAAGTAGCTTCTGGAGCTTTACATTATTCCTGCACATTGTTATTGTGCAGAAATGTAAGTGTGCTTGATTCTGTACTGCACGTGTGTATGCTACCTGCCATGCTGGATTGTCAGTGTACTTATTTTACACCAATGAGAGATGCAATGTGATCAGTATTCAGAGTCTGTGGATTTCAAAACCATCAGACACTAACTGAAATTCATCAAACTCAGTAATACATAATGTAAATATATACATTATGTCCAAAGATACATGCATGCAACTTTGTACAAATAGCTGCTGCTGTGGTTACAGAAAAGCTTAATAAACGTATGATGGCAAAGTGATATACCCTAATATTTGAAAATTAGAATCACAGCACCACCTAGAGGTGGCACCAGTAACTGAAGATTTCCCTGAAAGTTCTTTTTCATTGGGTAGAGTTTTTTAATCAACCTGTTGAGATGTGTTATAATTCAATTATGGAGCTGTTGGGACTTGAACCGAGGCCTTTTAACCCAGAGATAGAGACACTATCATTCTTCCACAAAAGTCCTACCCTGGAAGTTTTTAATGGAACTGCTGTCGCATGTTGTGAATGAAAGATCTGTACTTGACAACTTCAAGACAGTGTAAAGCACTTTACAGTCAATTAAATAGATTTGAGCCATAACCATTTTTGAAATGACTTAAACATGGCAATCAATTTGTGCACAGCAAGCTGCCAAAACTAACAATGTGATCATGACTAGATAATGTTGTGGGCACTGTATAGGGCAAACAGAATATGCAGAAAAGTGGCAGATGAAATTTAATATTGTTTTGGGATGGTGCACTTTGGTAGAGGGAAAGCACGTAATGGCACAGGCCATAGAGTCATTGAGATGTAGAGCACAGAAACAGACCCTTCAGGCCAACTCGTCTATGCCGACCAGATATCCTAAATAAATCTAGTCCCATTTGCCAGCATTTGGCTCATATTCGTCTAAACCCTTCCTATTCGTATACCCATCCATTTGCCTTTTAAATATTGTAATTGTACCACCCTCCACCACTTCCTCTGGCAGCTCATTCCGTACATGCACCACCCTCTGTATGAAAAAGTTGCTCCTCAGGGCCCTTTTAAATCATCCCCCTCCCACCTTAAACCTATACTGTCTAGTTGGTGACTCCCCACCCTGGGTAAAAGACCTTGTCTAACTATCCTATCCATGCCTCTCGTGATTTCAAAAACCTCTATAAGGTCACCCCTCAGCCTTCAAGGCTCTGGGGAAAATAGCCTCAGTCTATTCAGCCTCTCCCTATGCTCAAATCTTCTAACCCTGGTAACATCTTTGTAAATCTTTTCTGAACTCTTTCAAGTTTCACAACATCCTTCTTATAGCAGGAAGATCAGAACTGCACGCAGTAAGGTCTAGAAAGTGTCAGGACATATTGAGAGAGTTGTTAGCAAAGTCTAGGATTTTGGGCTTCTTAAGTAGAAATATTGAGTACAAAAACAAGGAAGTGATGCAGAATCTATATAAAGTCCCTCCTGGGCCGTTGCTTGAGTATTGAGCCAGTTGTGGTCACCACACTTCAGGAAGAATGGAGCATCTTTGAGAGGCTGTAGAAGAGATTTACCAGAGTGATTCCAGAGGTGAGGCATTCGTGTCTCAAAATTAAATTGGAAATGTTGGGGTTATTCTCCTTGGAGCCAAGAAGATTGAAGGAAATTTAGAAGAGGGTGTGCATTATTATGGCAGGTTTAAATTAGATAGACAAGTATAAGCTGATGCTCTTAGAGCCCTCACTGATTTTTCATCATTTTTATTCTTTCATCACTTTTGGTTTGGAGCTGGGAACTGTGAGCTAAGGATGACTAGGTGACTAAAGACAAGCTAAAAGGAGAACTTTAAAGCAAGTGTTTATTTATTCATGAGGCCAGGCTTGGAAGTTAATTACAGGTTATTCCCTGACCAGAAGATTTGGCAGACATTTCATTGCCGGGAATAGCATTATGTTTAAACAGACAATAGCAGAAGTTAGCTATTAACCACATCACTACTTTGGAATTGGTTCCAGCAAGTCTGGAAAAGACATTATGCTCAAGCAAATGGCAAATGTTGAATGGTAACTGGGTGGAGGAGATGGTTAATCTATGAGGGAGTGGTCAGCATTTGAATTGAACTTTGGACTGTGTTTTCTGTGGAAAAAGAATCTGACAGTTGATGCTACAGCATGAAGATTTGAAAGCTCCCTGCCTAACCTTCCATGAGCAGCTCTCGGAAGCTCAGACGATAGAATACTAAGTTACAGTATTACTGCCTTTATCTGAGTGAACTAAAAAGGCAACTCTGATCAACATCTTCAGAAAATCAAACAAGAAACTATCACCTATGCTTGTGAAACAATCACTTAAGTAACTTGGCCAGCTTAGTGATTTTCTTTCATTTATCCCTTGGCTCACTTGTTTATTTACCAGTCTTTTGTGTGAAAGAGTGGAAAACAAATATCTTTTGGATTTAAAGCACAGACCAAGTAAATTACTTTGTTAACGCATTGTGGAGCTGGGGGAACGCAGCTCGAGACCCAAAACATCAGTTTTCCTGCTCCTCTGATGCTGCATGGCCTGCTGCATTCCTCCAGCTCCACACTCTGTTATCCCTAACTCCAGCATTGGCAGTTCTTACTATCTCTGAGTAAATTACTTTGCTGTTTTGCTAAAACACTATATTATTAATAAATTGCTAATTCTTCTGTTTATGGTACAAGCAATGTCTGAGATTGGTTATTCAGAAAAGTCTGGTTAAGAACCATTTGAGTCAAGTTTGGCAGTCTTTGACAGTATTAATTTTACTGTGTTGTGAATACCAAGGTAGAAAGGAAGATTTGGTTCAGCTAACTGTCTCCATGTCATAACAGTGAGTGCTAGGTAATATAGATTTAGGACTTTGGAGAAGAAATGCAGGGAGAAGAGGTGAGGGAGAAATTTTTTTTATGCAGCAACTGGTTATGACATGGAATCTGCTGCTAGCGGTGGTCATGGAAAAGGAGATGATTAAAAGGATATTGGATGAACATTTGAGGGAAATAACCTTGCGTGGTTGGACGGATTGAGCTGGAGAATGTGGCTGGCAGTATTATTGTGGAGAACTGAGATGAAGCACAGAAACATTGAATCATAGAAATAGGAGCAGAAATTGGCCATTTAATCTCTCGAGCTTGCACCACCATTCAATATGAACATGGCTGATCATCGAGCTCAATGCCCTAATCCCACACTCTCCCCTGCACCCCCATATTCCTCCATTCTTTTAGCCACGAGAGCAATATCTGCCTCCTCCTTGAAAACACACAATGTTTTGGCCTCAATCACTTTCTGTGCTAGTAAATTCCACAGCCCCACCACTCTCTGGGCGAAGAAATTTCTCTTGATCTCAGTCCTAAATGATTTACCCCTTATCCTTAAATATGGCTCCTGGTTCTGGACTGCCCCACCAATAGGAACATTCTTCCTGGATCTACCCTGTCTAGTCCTGTTAGAATTTTATGGGTTTCTATGAGATCCACCCTCCCTCCCATTCTTCTAAACTCCAGTGAATGCAATCTTAATGGACTCAATCTCTCTTCATGTGTGAATCCTGTCATCCCAGGAATCAATTTGGTAAACCTGCGCTGCTGTCCTGTTTAGCAAAATAACCTTACTCAGATAGTCAACAGACGTAATGGTTTCTAGCATGCTTTAAGGATTCTATAACTGATGATGTTGACTGAAGTGTTGGTCAACTGGCCTTCTTTGAAATAGTACCATTAGATCTTTTACATCCATCTAAGGGAGCAGATTGGACCTTGGTTTACTGTTTCCTCAAAAAAACACAATTTTTCAGAGTGCAGCACTCTCTCAGTGAACTGAGTTCTGTGCTCAAGTGTCTGGATAGAGAACTGAGTCCACAATCTTCTAACACAGAGACAAGAATGCTACTGGCTGAATCAGAGCTTACACGGATTCATCAGATATCTGTTACAATTATGTCTGTTAACGAGACTGTTTCCTCCATTAAAGATAATCCACTTCTCCAGTAAAATTATTAAGATTATATTTATGGTTAGATTAGTGAAAAACAGTTCATGCTGCATGAAGTAGTAGTAGGACTCAATCACGTTGATGGAGAGCAAGATAGACTGCATAAGGAATAGGTCATATGCTGGGGGCAGACCTGGGAGTCAAGTGTTATGTGGGAACAGTGATCAACCATGAAAGGTGGAGCAGGCTCAAGGGGCCACGTGGGCTATTCTAATTCCAGTTCTTATTCTTATGGGACATATCCTTGGGAGAAAATGTATTTTTAAAATCAGGAGGCAGCTATAAACCGACCCTCGGTCTTCTTACAGTAGGTCTTATTTGAACGCTATATGATGGACACATGCTAGATGCAAAACTTTTTACATGGATAGATAATCTTAGTTATCGTATGGTCTCTTATGGTATGCATCCATAAGAATCTGTCATAAATACCTCCTGGTGTCATTTTTAAAAATTCTAATATGCAATACTCATTCATTCTACAGCAGTATATGTTGGATGCTTCTGATTAATTTTTTTTGATGAAAAAATTTCCTCAAATTAAGAAAAGTAAGCCAAATTCTGTAGTAAACTGTATTTAAATTGCATATTATTGAGGAATGTTAGGGTAGGTTTCATGTATGGTTGTTCACAGTTCAGAAAGCTGCTCTGAAGGTGGGCAGTCCAGGAAATTGGGGGCTCAAAAGCCTGATTTTCCATCCATTTAAATTGGTGAACAAATAAATCAGCTGTGTAGGCCTGTGATTTCTCTACATGCACTCTCTGCAAGTGCCGTTCTGCGCTGAGACGATCTATCAATGGATCAACCTTTTGAAGTAGCACAACAAAATGTGTGTGTGTGTGCTCACGTGCATGCTTGTGTTAAAAATAAAGTGACGAGGAATAAATTTCTGCGTTCCTTTTCAGATAACACCTTTGGTAGAACGTCATTTACCCAATGATGATATGAAAACAATTTACATTTCATCCAGTCCTGAAAATGAATTTGTTGAAGATAAACCTGTTAAAGAATATACAGAGCTACCCACTTCCCATGAAGTAAGTATTGTTTCTGTTGAACCTAAAAGTAATCTAATGCAACATCTGGGAGGAAATTAATAAGAAATAAGTTCAGTTACTCAGCTTAATTCATGTCAAACCTTTGTTTTAAAAGGCTATAGGCTGGATGACTTGAGCCAAGTGACCAGTACTGAAGTATTTGAGATGCAAGTGTAACAAGCATATTATGTATGATTGCTGTAACCTCATTTAAATCATTTTCTTTTGCTTGTAACTGGTGTTGGAGATGGTTGTAAGTAATTCTTAGGCAATTTCTTCAGTACCTTAAAATGACAGCACAGTGAGTTTAGACTTTTGGATGATTTTTCCCAAATGAGATAGGATGGCAAATTTGAAGGGGGTTTGATCTGCTCAGTGATCCCATGCCAGGAAATTTTACTGACCACATTCAACTTCTTTTTGCCACATGGAAGATGAAGCAAAGTGAAATATCCAAATGCTGTCTTATTATGGCTCATTTCACTATTTCATTGGCATTTTTGGTAAGCTGACATCTTGTTAAGAATCATTTATGTTTGTTTTTCTACCCTTCTAAACCAAATAGGCCTTTAGACACGGTGAAAGAAAGGGGAATGGTAGCAGCAGTATTCTACCCATAAACACCCCATGTACAGGGAGAGGGTTTAGAAGCAAGGGATATGGTGGTATCTGTCAGCAAGCACATCCCCGCCCTCTGTCCAGTTTCTTGAACAGTCCACCCAAATCACTCCTCTTTCTGAAGTGACAATTGGTCTGCAGTGTTCGAGCTGTTGGGCATGTTACATGGTGACAGGTCTGCTTGCAGCTAGGTTAGTCCCAGCAGCTGTGGGCTGAATAACTTATGTTATTCTTAATTGGCCAGCTAAGAACCTCAACTGGCATTGGCAGCAAGGCCGACAATAGACCTTGCCCCTCAGAACTTAATTCAGAAGGAGAAGGCAACAGGTTTTGTGTACGTCACCAACCTGCCTAATTAAACACCCTTCCTGCCTCCAAGCATCCCACCTTGGACACCACAAGATTCTGCCATTGCTTCCTGAGGATTTTTGAAGCAATTTCTAGTCTGGAATTTAACATTGATGTTGAAGACTTCTAAGTTCCATAATTGAATGCTGAAATATCTTTGATTTTGTTCTATTTTTATTGGAATTTAAAAAATTTTTTATTAATGCTTCGCCAGAAACTTTGTTCGTGAATTTGAAAGAATCCAATTAAACATTACATAAAGACTCATTTATTTTGCCTTCACGAGATACCATGCTTGTGTATCCACAAAAGCCAGTGAGAGTTGAACAGGTCAGCTGAGGTGGCAGGTCTGTTGACTTATTGGTCAAAGGACATTAAAAACTAATTAGAAATCAAAAATCAGTGAAAATTGAAAATGCAGGTTTATAAATGTTTCTTCAGTGTTGATATTTACAGTCCTAGTTGATCATTTTATCAGTAAGTCAATATTTTAACCACAAAGAAGTTCATTTATTAAAATGAGCTTGTGATTCAACTATTCTAATTTTGGAACTAAATGCTTCTCTGGTTCTACTGGACATTTTCTTCCCAGTACCTTCATTGATCTTAAACAACCTCTGGATGCATTCTGCTTCTCAGTTGACTTCAGATCTGAACATCAGATACCCCAACATGACTCCATGCTGTCTAAAATATTGAATTCATCTCTGCATAGTACTTAAGACTTTAATTTTGCATCACTTCATGCATCTTTCCAGTACACTGTTTACAAATATGACATAAATTGTGAGATTTCTACCATACCTAGGTAACACTTTAGGGACATTTGACGTGAATTTTGGCTGACGCTACATCCAAGCCCATTATATTTATCTTGTTGTTATCTACTGCCCACTCCATCTGTTTTTGTTCACCTTCACTTCCTAGGACTTTGCCTCTTCACCTGTCGTTTATCCCCTCATATGCAATTCACACTGCCAAATTTGCCACTGTTTTTCTACCTCTGACTGTTTCGTATATTATCTCAAGCTTAAATTCCCTGTGAATAAGCATGTACATGTTCAGTATGTGTACTTCATCAAACATTGGTGCTCCTTGATGACAACCTGATGTACATTTTTCCATGCAGCAGACCTGAGGCCTGACCTCACTACACTTAGCCCTGCACTGCTCACGTCAAGCACAACTGTCCCTTTAATTCTGCTAACAATCACTGCCTGTTTTATGTTAGTTCTAAAATGACTGTTAATTTGCAGTTGTGTTCGAGGAAGTATACTTGGGAGAAAATGAAGAAACTGTGCAGTTATTTTTATTCGTTCATGGAATGTGGCTGTCACTAGCTAGGCCAGCATTTGTTGCACATTCCTAGTTCCTCTGAAGAAGATGGTTTTTAGGTATATTCTAAGTCATTCATGGGATGTGGGCATCAGTGGCTGGACCAGCCTTAATTGCCCATCCCTGATTGCCCTGGAGGATGTGGTGGTGAACTGAGAGGGAACAGCGATATATTTCCAATTCATGATGTGAAGTTGGTCTTCCTATTTATTTGCTGCTCTTGTCCTTCTTAATGGTTGGTGTCTTAGATTTGGAAGGTGCTGTCTAAGGAATCTTGGTGAATTTTTGCTGTGCATCTTGTAGATGCTACATACTACTGATGCTGAGCATTGGTGGTGGAATGAATCAATGTTTGTGGAAGTGTGCCAGGTGGTGAGGTGGCTTTGCCCTGGATGGTGTCAAGCTTTTTGAGTGTTGTTGGACCTGTATCTATTGAGGCAAGTAGGGAATTTCCTTCACACTTCTGACTTGTGCTTCTAGACGGTGGACAGGCTTTGGGAGTAATGAGGTGAGTTACTTGCTGCTCTCGTAGCCACAGTACTTATATAATTAGTCAGTTCAGTTTCTGGTCAATTGTAACCTCAGGATGTTGACGTGAGTTATTCAGTAATGGTAGTACCATTGAATGTCATTCTCGATTCACTCCTATTGGATTAGGTCATTGCCTGGCACTTTTGGGGCATGGATGTTATTTGGCAGTTGTCAGCCCAAAATTGGGTGTTGTCAAGGTCTTGCTGCATTTGGACATGGACTGCTCCAGTGTTCGATGAATTGCAAATTGTGCCGGACTATGTACAAACACCAGCAAACATCTCTACTGTGGCAATGAGCTGGTTTCTTGAACGACTTTGGAGATAAGGACATCCACAGTATAGGTCGGAATTTGACCCAAGACCCAGAGGAAATATTAATAAAATTTCATATCAAGGTGGTCAGTGCTTTAGACAGAAATTTGCAAGGAATGGAATTTCCCTGCCCCTGCTACAATTATCCTTCTCAGTGGCAGAGGCATGTGTTTGGTGGGTGGTGTCAGAGGAGCTTTGGTGGATTACTGCAAGCATTGAGTAGATAGTACATACTGCTTTCAATGCTAAAGGGTGGAGGAAGTGAATTTTGCCGCTGGTGGATATTATGTTCATCAAGTCCTGATGTCCTCAAACTTCCTGAGTGTTTTTGGAGCTGCATTCATTCAGCCAAATCAAGGGAATTTGATCACACTCCTACTTGTGCCTTGTAGATGGTAAAGAAGAACTGGGAGATAGGGGGTGAGTTACTAGCTGCAAAATTCCAAACCTCTGACTCTGCTGTTTTGGCCACAGTATTTATATACTTTTATGAAGATGCTGCCTGATGTCAAGAACAATAAATGTAAATTTATTATTGCAGATAAATGTGAGGTGATGCACTTTGGGAAGAATAATAGGAAGGCAGAATACTGGGTCAATGGAAAGATTCTTGGTAGTGTGGATGTACAGAGGGATCTTGGTGTCCAGGTACATAGATCCCTGAAAGTTGCCACCCAGGTTGATAGTGCTGTTAAGAAGGCATATGGTGTGTTAGGTTTCATTGGTAGAGGGATTGAGTTCCGGAGCCGTGATGTCATGCTGCAACTGTGCAAAACGCTAGTGTGGCCTCACTTGGAATATTGCATACAGTTCTGGTCGCCCCATTACAGGAAGGATGTGGAAGCATTGGAAAAGGTGCAGAGGAGATTTACCAGGATGTTGCCTGGTCTGGAGGGAAGGTCTTATGAGGAAAGGCTGAGGGACTTGGGTCTGTTCTCATTGGAGAGAAGAAGGCTAAGAGGGTATTTAATAGAGACCTACAAAATGATCAGAGGATTAGATAGGGTGGACAGTGAGAGTCTTTTTCCTAGGATGATGATGTCGGCTAGTACGAGGGGGCATAGCTGCAAATTGAGGGGTGATAGATTTAAGACAGATGTCAGAGGCAGGTTCTTTACTCAGTGGTAAGGGCGTGGAATGCCCTGCCTGCCAATGTAGTTAACTCAGCCACATTAGGGGCATTTAAACAGTCCTTGGATAAGCATATGGATGATGATGGGATAGTGTAGGGGGATGGGCTTAGATTAGTTCACAGGTCGGCGCAACATCGAGGGCCGAAGGGCCTGTTCTGCGCTGTATTGTTCTAAATGTTTTGGGCTTGTTTTTCTTTTAAGGAGGGACAATTTCATGGGTGACTTGATAGAACATATATATAGAACATAGAAAGTAGGAATATGTGGACAGGAACAGACGGTTTCTGGAATAAGAGAACAGGGGTATGAGTGTAAGTATAGGAGATTTAGCACAGCGAATAGGAGCATTGTCTTCATGTAGAAGGTTAATACTGGATTGACATCTCGCAATAAGTTAGACAAGTACTTGCAGGAAAGATAAACAGGAATATAGGAACAACATGGACCTTAACTACTTGTGTGGAAGACAGCCACTAAGATCAAACGGCTGGACTGGTCAGCCAGTTCCCATGGTAGATTGTACCCCCTCA
This sequence comes from Ginglymostoma cirratum, assembly GCA_024137785.1. NCBI lineage: Eukaryota > Metazoa > Chordata > Chondrichthyes > Orectolobiformes > Ginglymostomatidae > Ginglymostoma > Ginglymostoma cirratum. The sequence continues at coordinate 9,348,966 of JAHRHZ010000266.1, forward strand.
CTGGTCGTGTGCTAGAAATCGAGCCACAGACATTACCTGAGTCATCCCAAAAGTTAAAAATTTTATAAAAAACCCCAAATTCACCAATTTGCTTGTCTTTTAGACTGAGGTTGACAGAAAGTATGGACCAGGTTTCTGTGCTTATTAAAAATTATTATTAATTGCAAATAAATAGATTCTATCTACAGATAAACAATTATGAACTGTCGATATATAACTACAAGTTAAGACTTTAACCCCACCACCCTCCTATAGACTGACACTGATGGGAAGAAAATCAGGAGTGTAATAGGCAAAGGGAAAGGCTGGCAAGACATTCCTATGGTCCCTGTTCACAGGTTTGCTGAAATGGTCTTTTTGACTTGCCATGACATGTTGGTCCTTGATTCTCATTCTCCAGCTGCTTTCATTTGCTGGTAGAAAGAATAGAAAGGTGGCTGCTTCGCAATTATAGTCACTGGTTAACAGCCGCAGCTTAGAACAACTCTGGAGGAAAAATTAAACTATTTTTTAAGGCTTAAGATGGATATTAGTGCAGAGCAGAAATACAGCTCCTTTTCAGAGATCCAATTACTTCTGCCTATCTTGTTCATGCCCTAAGCTGTTCAGTTATCTGGGAGTCAGTCACATAGCTGTTAGTTGGCAGAAGGCTTTTGTCATTACTACCTGGTCAATAGACCATAAACCATAGATCAATCAGCTACTTGTCACCAGTCAGAACTCCATTTGTACATAGTTCCTTGGTTCCAACTGATCTGTAACTAGGCTTTCATTATTGCTTGAACAAGTAACTGTGTAACAGCACTTACAGTGAAGTTACATTTTTAAAAAGTGCAGCAATCTTTCAACAATCCTTGGTTTCCAAACCAGTCCTTTAAAGGACACGGTCTTTACAATAATCTACAGTATTTGTTGTAAATGCCTTTGATTTCTGTGAACGTTTTTGATGTCCTTCTGATCTCTTATTCAACATTTTTTCCCTTCGAATAGACCATTAAATGTTTTACCACATGAATGATGCCATGATGATTTATTACAGCTGTAATAGATGTGTAATATGAACCTTTCTGTTTCTTATTCAGAACTGTGATTTTAGACATGCACTATTATTGTAGCAGCTATGTCAGTTGAAGCACTGATGAAATAGGAGGTTATCTTTTTCCTGGTGCATTTATGATAGGGTAATAATTGTATTTAAAAGTATAAGACTTTTTTGTTGAGTGAACTTAATGGAGTTGGGATGATATTTTTAAACAATTGCTACTGTAAGCAAAAATTAATCTGTTGTCACCAATACCTGTTTTTTTAAGCAGAATGGATTGTTTCTTCCTTTGCAGTCACAGGCACTAGAGATCAAATCTCTGAAGAATCAGATTGCCAAATGTCAGGAGAAGCTACAGGAACTGGATGTAGTACAGAGTAGGTTGCAGGCTTTAGAACTTGCGACAGCTGGAAAAGTAATTATAGATGAGAAGGACTGGAATAACCTGCTGAGCCGTGTTGTACTGCTAGAAACTCAGCTGTTGCTGCATTCCAGAAAGGTAAGCTGGAACTTTATTTTTTGACATACTTAGTTTGCTAAATAATAAACTCGCGATGCAACTACAGACAGCATCAGAGCAAGTCTGAGCCTGATCTTATCCAGTGTGAACACTCTCACAATGCTAAATGGCTCATAATCAGGAGTGAGAATCTCTAGCTTCCCTCCCTATCCTCCTTTCCTAGCCCTTGAGCAGATGAAATGAGCTAGATGAACAGAGAACAAAAATCAAACCGAGGAACTTCTGCCATGGTTTCACTTCTCTGTGGAAGCAAAATAAGCCACAACAAGAGGTCTCTTTAAAATAATTATTTCTGACCTTCCCATGTCTTTCCTTTACTCAAAGTATTTCCATTGAACTTCAGTTCTCTTGTACCTTGTTTTGTACTATTTCTTTAGCCCCACTTGCACCAGCACCTCTGAAGTTTGTTGGTGTAAATTTTGAATGGAGGAATCCTGTGCCTACCATGATTCAGGAGCATCAGCACTGTTTGCGATTGATGTTATTCACTAAAATAGCTACTGCTCCTTCTCACATGTTCTTGTTACAAACTTCTTCACTTTTTCTTGGAATAGAACAAACAACCTTATTTTAAGGGCTATTTTGGCATTAAATGTACGTTATAATTTTCTAGAATACAGTATTTATTAAGGGAAAGCAATCTAATGTATTTACCATTTTAGTATGGTTTTTCAAATCAATATTTAATGCATCCCAGATTAAATAATAACTCAGCTTTCCTGGTAGCAGTGGCAGTAAAACAATCAGCATTAACATAATTACAACTCTGAAACTGACCACTGCTTCTGGAGTCACATTTGACCACTTAAATGTGGAAATCTGAAGGTTGATATCAGTGATTCTACACTTTGCTTGAGAATGCACAGCTTCCTCTCTTCGCACCCTCTTTTCCTCACCTTATTTAGAGATCAAATAATATGCATTATTTGAGAAGGAAAAGACTAATTATTGGCTCTTTCAGAGAACTGACATGCCTAATTGACTGAATGGCCTCCTTGTGTGCTTGATGAATCTATTTAATGGAAAACCATAAAGTGAATGAAATGTTATGATATATACTGTACGCAATGATTTTCATATTACATTCTTTTCATGTCTGTAGAACGATATATCTTCTGATTCCATCAGTAGGAATGAAGAATATACATTTTGCCCAAAGACCAGCCGCAATTCTTCAGGTAAACTGGTTCCATCTTGAAGTGTACTATTAATTTTACACAATAGTCTCTCACAATACATTGTTGTTTTAGAAGTTGTCTTATATAATGTTGTGCAAAGGACATTGTTTTAGGAGTCACCGAGTAGAGGATATAGTTCCCCTTCAGAAAGAAGTACAGTGAAAGTCTACAGTCGCTGCATTACAGCGCCATCTTAGGTACAAAGGCACCTAGGTACAGATATTTAAGATTAAATACTTAGGAAACAAGAAAAAAATTAGAAAAGTAAAGAAATAAATAGTCCAGCATTATAAGTCATAGGAATGAACTAGAAAAATAAAGACGTAAGAAGTTCAGAATGTCAGTAGTTCTGACCCTGTCCATGCTGGCACTTACCTTCAAGGGAGACCTCCACAGCCTCGCTGCCACCTGCACCGGACCCACCAACATAGGAGTCACCCCACTTTAGGTGTTATCTCTTCGCCACTGGACTCACTTTGCTGATGCTGCCGAATAAACACTCGCCCCACAACCAAGAGTTCCTGGTTTCGCTGCCAGGCCAGGCCACTACCGGGCCACAAGCCTCACTTTGGTTACAGATGTCATCTTGCCGGCACTGCCATCTTGAAGAGGCCGCTGCTGCCAGCGTTGCCATCCCCAGTCGCTGGAGGCGTATTGCTGCAGCCAACCCCGAACGCCGGGAGAACAACCTCACTGCTGCTGCCACAGGTCCTGAATGGCAGGAGAACACACTCGCTGCTGCCAACCTCCTATTACTGGGAGAACATCCTCACTGCTGCTGCCACCTGTCTCCAATCACTGGCAGAATGTTAACCACATGTCCAATAAGAGTGTCATCAGTTTTGCAATTCATGACATTTTTATGTACATAAGTTGAAGGTGGTTACAGTTCATTAAAAACTTTGCATTTCATATTGACTTATTTTAAACTGAAGACTAAGGAAATACAAACTTGTTATCATTAAGCTTTGTCTTTAGCTAGTAATTGCAGGAATAATTTGATTTTATCCTAAAGACAGTCATTATTAATGTCTACACAATATATGAGAAGAATTGTAGTTTACAGCAAAAGGTACATGGATAATTATAATGGTTGTGCTTATGCTTGCAGTACTTGTAGGTTTGTTTGCACTGTACTGACTCATTTGGATATTGATACTACTTTGAAGTGTCATTCTTCTGCCAAACCATGATAAAGTAGGAATTCTGGAGGTAATCCAATTTTGCTTTACTGTTCAGGACGTGTCAACCAAGGTTGCCCTGTAAATTTTGGCAAGAGGAATAAGTTATCCCATTTTGGAGCTGAGCCAGTAACGTCTGGCGTTCTAAACAATGCCTGCCCTACTTTTTTCTGTGCGCTGTAAATCACAACGTCTGGTATCTGACCTTGCATAGGCATACCGAAAGACAGAGGTTGACCAAAGATGAATATTTCTTTGCAGATAAAGAGACGAGAGTTGAGACGCCAGAGAGTCTTAGCCATCAGTCATCTGGATACAACTCACTGCTATCAGCAGACGAATCACCCAAAGCAATGAGTAGCAATTCATTATATCTGACAGAAGTCACAAAGGTAAGAAAGATTGGCAAAGGTTTCCTTCAAATCTTTATAAGGTCTGGGGAACGTGCTAACTGATGCACTTTTATTCAGTCAGTTACATTGTAAGTATGACCAACATTAAGATGCAAGAGCCTGAACTGAATGATCAGGATGAAAAGAATGAGAAACACGCTTAACATATTTTCATTCAGCCTTGCCTTTTAAACAAAAAGAAAAAGAAGTTGCTGGACAGTTCAGTTTGACAGCTCAGCTTGACACAGACATAAATAAAGGTAAAATATGATTTCCTGTGACACTGCACACAAGTAGTCAAGACCAAGGACACGTCTAGGTCAGTAAGGGTTAAAGAACAGTGAGATAATTGAACCAAGGTGGTGGAGGGAGGAAAAGACAGATAGGAAAGAGAGGAATAACAGGGTAAGTAGTTTGCAGAGCAAGAAGATAGACTGAGTGGAATGAGGGAACAGGGATGGTAATAGAAAGAGGAGAAAGGAGTGACACTGGCATAAAAATGGCAGAGAGAATGTATGAAAGTTGAAGGAGGAAGAGGAGAAAACAGATTGAGGGGAAGGATTAGAGGGGGCTTATTGCATTAAGAAGTGAATGGGAACGGAGGATGGGATCAGAGGTGAGAAGTGACTAGAATGGGTGGAGTCTAGGATTAGATTAAAAAGTGGTGTTTATGCCCAGTGTTATTGCTTTGCAAGGGCGCAAATAGAGTTACAGTGTACACTTCTGTTGTAAATATCACAACATCTTCATATATCAATAGCCCTTATCATAGTTAAGTTAAAGCTATTTGCTGTATTCTGAACCTTTCCAGTTCTGCCTATAAATGTCTGTAAAATCCTTACTTCAGAGCAGGCAGGAGCAATCCCTTGGCCCAATAGGGCCACTTTTTATTGCCACAGCTGTTTAGAAAGACCCTGACTTGACTACTCTTGCACTGCTTAAACGGTCTGGTGCCCATACTCTCGAATTGCAGTTACCAGAGTTGTCAGAGCTTCTGATTTTGGCCTTTTAATAAGTTTTCACATTAAGCTCAGATAGTCCCTTATGACTTCAGTTCAATATCGTCATCTGACCTGTACCTAACTCTCCTGTCCCACCACTGCTGTGTTCACTCCAGGATATCTCATGTCATGTCACTAATAGATGGGAAGACCTGAAACTTTGCATCTTTGTATCTTTTTCTTCACTTTGGTATCTTTTCAAACATGGTTTTCTAGGAGCAGAATTTAGGAAAATTCTCACAGTACTGTACAAATGAAATCACTTGGGATTGCAGCTTTGAATCTGAGAAGCAGCAAGCTTTGAATCTGAGAAGCAGCAGAGAAGGTGGCGGGAGAAGAGGAGATTGGGTGGGTTGCCACTGGGGAGATATCAGCTACATCAGAAATTAAGTCTGGATAGAAGGCCCCAAATTTGACTTTCCTGTTCTGTTACTGTGACCTTTTATAAAACAGTTCAACCCCTGATTTACAGACAGTACATATGTTGTGTACGTATCTGAGTCTCTCTGATTGTTTTAAGTAAAATAATATGAGATTTTAACAGTGAAATTTCTGTAGTGGATGTGTTACTGTGAACTAGTACATTGCACGTCTTATTGGTAGTTGGCCTTTCTCAAGTGAGTGTCACATTAGTTGATGTGTAACAGTTGGAGGCTACAATCCTGTCAGATGTCAAATACATGATCTTTAGATGCTGTTAGCCTTCCCCTTCCATTTTCGTAAACACCCTCAACATCAAGTGAATCTCCAGTTATCGTTATTAATATCAAAAAATGTGGGCATTCTTTGTAAAGCAGTATATCAGATCTTGCTTATCTATTGTGTATTCCATGTTGAGAGTTAAGTGCACTTCCGAGCCAAAGTGGTCCATCTCATTCCAAGTTACAGTGCATCATTTTTCAGCAGTATTTCTCTAGCAAAGAAAAAAAAGAAGTTATTTGCTTGATATGAACAACTTCTTTATCCCTATTTTAAAATTCTCAATACATCCAAGATATGACTCAGTCAACCTTTGGAAGGCCTTCTTTTCATGTTTGACTCATCTCAGTATAATGAAAACTTTATGAAATGCACAAAAACCACAAAGAACTGAGGGAGCTATTAAAACTGGATCATTAAATACATTAAAGTATAGATATACTTTTGATAAGTAAGGGGATCAACAGTTATGGGGAGAAGGCAGGAAAGTGATTTGAGGATTATCAGATCAATCATGATTTCATTGAATGGTGGAGCAAACCCAATGGGCCAATTGGCCTAGTTCCGCTGCTACATCTTAGGAAAAAATGTTATACACTCCCCTCAAGCAGTTAATCCTGACCACCAGCTCTTTGTGATTTCTGTACTTGATCCTCTAAATCTCTCTGACCTTTTACACTTCTTATTTCTCATGGTTTAGATAATAATCCATTCAATGTTCGGCCCAAAGTGGATGAGCTTACATTTCTCAACACTGCTTTGCACACTCCTATGTGGCAGTGTTCCTTTACAATTTTCTCTTTCTATCTACGGTACTCTGTCACCTAGGTATAATAGACAAATATGTGTCTCTGTCCCTTCATCAGTCCTATAAAAATGCATTGAAAGGCTGGGACTCCAGTTGAGATCCACGGAGGACATTATTAGACACAACTAGCCAATTTGAATATATTCCAGTTACCCTATTCTCCATCTCAATCCCTACCAATATCAAAAAGTTGCTATCAATTGCAGGTGCTTTTGTCGTTGCACCAAATGGAAAGTTGTCATAAACAAAGATCTTCAGACATTTTTCAATCTATGCGACCTCTAGATGGAAAATGCACGGTAGTAAATTCACTTGGGTATTTCTGCTTGAACTATCACTTTTGCAATTGATTTGTTGTGCTACCCAGCAAACTGCTTTTGAGAGCTTGCGTTTGCCTGAGAAGGATTTCCAGGGTCAATTACTTTTTCAAAATGGAACGGAATTGATATGAGAAAATAAGCTACTGCAGGTAAAAGCAATTTTCTGCTTTTCTTATATATGGAGTCCTCAAACAAAAGTTTCCATTTCTATTGATGCAGTAATGGAGGCAATTCTATGTGACCTGAGGGGCTCCCTCATTGAGAGTAAGGGGGGGGAGGTGACCAGCAGTGTCAATGCTGCCTCCAGCATTTAACCTTTTTGATTAGTTTGTTGTAATTCAACCTAATTCAGAAATATACAGATGATGCTGACAAACATTAACAAGTTCCTCATCCCATCCCAAATGACCAACAAATAAACACCCTCGTTGTGATGTGGAAAGTTCCATTCACTCAAAAACAGCAGGAGATTCCTCAAGAGAATGCAAACCTGGGAGATATGGATATTGTTGCAAGGCATTCAGGAGAATCCCTCCATAGAAAACTATTAGAGCCATTCCTCCTTTTATGGTGTCAGAGTTATTAGTAAAAGAAATAGAAACCTGAAGGATTTTTTTGGGGCACAGTCTTTTATTAGGGAATATTAAGGCCATGAACTGATAGCTCAAAAAACAGTTAAAAGTAGTCAGAAGAAAAGATAATTACAAAAACAAGTAAGTTACCCTACAAAAGTGATGAGGCATGTAATTTATCAATATTTTCCCTATGTTTTCAAGAATAATAGGGAATTTGAGGCCCGTAAGTGGAAATTGCTTTGATTTTTACTTTTTATTTTTTGCAAAGATTTGTACCTCAGGCTGTGGGTGAGGTTGTTGACTTGCTCACCGAGCTGGCTTGTTTTTGTTCAGATGTTTCATCATGCTAGGTAACCTCATCAGTGATGAGGTTACCTAGCATGGTGATGAAACGTCTGAATAAAAACAAGCGAGCTCGCTGAGCAAGTCAACAAGCTTTACTTTTTATTTTCTGTCAGTGATGTAAAGCTGCTTAATGACCTTGCCTCGCCAAATATTTCTCTATTCAGCTCCCAAAAATAGAAATGTACATGTTAGAGCATGTACGAAAGATATAAGGTCGTGGGGGAGGGGTGGGTAGGGTGAACGTCTCCTATTGTTACATCTCTGTGTTGCACTATCTCACAGTTGAGAATTGAGCAATGAAGGCACTCTACTGATATATTACACTCCGGGTTCTTACTAAAGCGCCTAACTCTTCTTTACCCCTATTTCTAATTTTAATATGTTGTATTTTGTTGAACATGATAAAGCTAATTTTCTGTCACCATAAAAGGACGTGGTATTTGCTTGATATGTTTGTGACAATACTTGCACTGCACTATTTGAAGAAATCTTGCATTTTACAGACACAGACAGTGAAACATAAGGTTGAAAGGATAAGCAAAATGTGAGTATTTTCCTCTTGTTACTGAAATAATTAAAGATGTTAATTTTATATTGTATCCTACATCTATACCATCATACGTTTGTTCACATATTTTAGAAAAACTATAGCAAATATGAAGTGTTATCATTTGCCATATTTTCCCTATAGTATAAAGACAACACTTCAAAAGGCTGAATTGGTTTTGGAATCTTCTGAGGCTAAACTGTATAAATGCAACTTATTTCTTTCTACTTTGTTATTTCCTTTTTTCCCCACTTCTTTTTCATTCTACCTCTTTTCTTTATTTCCTTTCTCCCTCTGCCCCTCTATCAAAAAGTATGTCTGGTTAAAATCAAATTTGTAGCTTTGATGGGTAAATAAATGACATTCATTCCACCAGGGAAAATTATTTGTCACTGCCCTTTATTGCAATATTTTCAGGAGAAACCTGATTGCTGAGTTTATTTTCTGGGACATGTTTTCAGTTTTTCTAATTGGTAATTATTGCTCTCAAATCTCACATCAATTAAAAGTGGTCATTTTTGATCAGCTATGTTGTCACAGATTTGAAATCCTCCTCTGGGGATCTGTGACATAGGTTATCATAGAAGTTTATTCAGCTTTTCGTTGCTTTTATTCCATAAATTTTTCATTCCTTTTCAATGGTGTCATTTGACTGCTAAATTATTTTAATTGAATTGACTTCAGCACTTTAAGTCGCACTGAGAATACAACCACATGTCAGGTAATCCTGATATCAGGGAGTTGGTAACTATACCATCTGGGTGTCAGAGAAACCTGGCTACCCAATGTCTATAATCATGTATAGCTTGCAGTTAAGCAAAATTTTTAACAGACAAAAATGTCCTAAGGCATATCATTTTGTCAAGAAAAGGGCACTTTACTTCCATTCTTTTTTTACTTTCAAGGTAATTAAAATTACTTTGAAACCTATAGAAAAGATCAGGCATAATTTTGTAAAATCTGTTTCTAACTACTGGGTAGCACAGATTTCCATACTGACGTACTGTTACTGCATGGCTTGTTTCCGCACAGCACCACGCTGTGGAAGAAACCGAATACTACAACAGTAATTGATTTACGATCCATTTGTGTAATCTAATTGCAATTTCTGAACAGTTTATGGATGGGTCATTGATTGAGTGAGTAGTTAAAAGAAGAAAAAATTGGCATTGTGAAATGGTGCAACTGCATTAATGATTTACCTTTTTAACACCTGGGAGAAGCATCGACCATTTTGCTAGACTGTTTTGTGATAAAATTTGAACGATGTACATTTTGGAACCTTCAAGATAAAAGAATGTTCGATAACTAAAGGAATTGATTCTTGCTGACTTCTCAGCTATTTATTCAAAATAAAAGTTATAAATAAGTGTTAACATGGCACTGTTGCCTCTAAGTCAATAGAGTGTGTGTTCAAATCCCACTCCAGAGTTTGGGCACAAAAATTGACATCCAGTAATGGAGGCATTGCACTGTCAGAGCTGCCTTCTCTCAGATGATGTGCTAAACCAGGACCCTGGCTGTCCCTTCAGATAGAAGTAACCGATCTCATGACACTATTGCAAAGAAGAGCAAGGAATTATCCCACAACCAATATCATAGAATCAAATGGTCTTGTCGTTATCCCTTGCTCTTTGTGAAAGGTTATTGGACTGCTGTGTTTCCTACATCTCGACAGCCTCTAAATTTTAAAATTACTTCAATTGCTTTAAAGTGCTTTGGGACATCCTAAGATTGTAAATGCTCTATGTAGATGCAGCTTCTTCATTCCTTCCATCATTCCTTGTTAAGTACTTGTAGTTTTGTTTGTTTCAAAAATAAGTTGACCTCACCATATTTTAAAGTTTCCAGAATTTCAAGAGTAGGAGAGAAAAGTTAATAATTGGTCATTTTTTATTATCCCTCAGGATTGAAGAAACTACAGAATTACTTAAGTGTCCAGAAAGTTCAGCTGACACGAATGTGCCAGGTTGTTTTCTATCACAAAAGCAAAGTACTGCAGATGATGGGAATCTATTATAAAAGGCCTGGCAACATCTGTCAAAAAAGTGATTCAGGCTTCAGGTCCATGAGCTTTCATCAACGCTGGTGCTGATCACTGTATTTTGTTTGTAAATTTATAGTATTTATGGTGATAAAAATTAGAGTATATATTTGGAATATTTTAATGTAATTAAATGTTTAACTTCTTCACCAACACTGAGATTTTTACAAGGTAAGCATTAGTAATACTGCAGTAGCAGAATAATTCCAAACAATCAGAAGTTGTGTTGGCTTATATCTGTGTTAAGGACAAGCGATGTGAAGAGATTAAATGTTTCAACTTTACAAAGTTACCTGATATGAATAAAGATTGTATTTCAATTTGTGTAGATTATGTTTTTTAATACTAGGGACACCATGTATAGCTGGCACCATTTAGTATTGATTTATTACACAACCAGAAGTAATGATGCAGATTAATTCGTATCCTGCACAAATTAGTGTTGTTTTTTATTTACTCTTTCATGTTATCTCCTATTTGTTTGATATTTGCACTAGAATTTTGGTTAATTCTTGATCAAATGGAAGATTTTATTTTACAGTGGTCTTATCTGCCAGCCGCATACAGAAGTGGAAACAAGCGTAAATTTAGCCTTAAACATTAAGAAACTCAAAACAATGTTTTTTCATGGACCAGTTCCAGCCTTCGCTCAGTGGTAATGCTCTCTGTGCAGTATTTGATGTCGATAAAGAGGCATCACTTGCCCTTTCAGGTGGATATAAAAGACCCCACAACTGTGTTTTAAATTAACCTGGTGCCCTGGCTAACATTGATCCCTCAACAAACATCAGTAAAATCATTTTTTTCATTACTGGCTCACAAGCTAGCTGCTGTGTCCCCATATGACAACAGTTGACTACACTTCAAAACACAAATTATTTGGAAAGCTTTGATGGTGTAAAAAGTACGACTCAATTGGTATCATGTTGGTAGTTTCTATTATTATCAATGAAAACAATCGATAATTTTGAACATAAGCCAGTGGGAGATAGAGGAGAGAACGTGTAGACAGATCCTGGAAAGATGTAAAAGCAGCAGGGTTGTTGTGGTGGGTGATCTAACCTCTCCTATCTTGACTGGGACTCACTTTGTACTGTTGGGTTGTATGGTGCAGAATTTGTAAGGACCATTCAGGAGGATTTCTTGACACAGTATGTAAACAATCCAACCAGGGAAGGGGTTATACTGGACCTGGTTTTGGAAAATGAGCCCGGCCAGGTGAGTGAGCATTGAACTGTACAGCACAGGAGTGGGTCCTTTGGCCCACAATGTTGTGCCGATCATGATGCCAAATGAAACTAATCCCCTCTGTCTGCCCTTGGTCCATATTCCTCCATTCTTAGCGTATTCATGTGCTTATCTAAAGGTCCCTTAAATGCCCCTATCGTTTCTGTCTCCACCACCACCCTTGGTAGTGCATTCCAGACTCTTACCACTCTCTGTGTAAAAAATACTTGCTCCTCATGTCTCCTTTGAACTTCACCCTCTCAACTTAAATGCATGCACCCTAATATTAGACATTTCAATTATAGAAAAATGATTCTGACCATTAACCCTAACTATGCGTCTCATAATTTTATGGATTCCTAATGAGTTTCCCCTCAGCCTCTGCTGCTCGAGAGAAAACAACCCAGGTTTTTCTAGCCTGTCCTAGCCCATGCCCTCTAATCCAGGCAGCATCCTGGTAAACCTTCCCTGCACCCTCACCAAAGCTTCCACATCCTTCCTGTAATGTGGCGACCAGAACTGAACATTAGAATCTACCTATTGAAGTATGATTGAATTTAGTTGTAAAGCAAATAGGTTTAAATGCGGATTCAGAAATGAATAATCATATCAGCAATTAAAAACTTGAATTTGCATAGCATTGTTAATGCAAAAAAGTACCATAATTTGCAACAACAGAGTATAATCAGACAAAAATGAATATCAAACCAAAGCAGCAGGGTGACCAAAACCCAGTAAAGGAGGTGGATTTTAAAAGACATTTCAAGAAAATTCAAGATTGTGGGATTGTGATATGGCCACCAATGTTGAGGGGAAAAAAAAGAGGGGAGGTTGCAGAAGAGGTTGATATTGGTAGTGATACAGATCTATAAGATATTATACAAAGAAAAACTGGTGAGACCGTTTCAGAAAACTGTTCAGAGTCAACCATACTGCTGCAGATCTGAAGTCACAAACAAGTCAGACCTGGTAAAATGAGCAGAATTTCCTTTTCTAAACCTAGTGAACCCCACGACTAGTTTTTTTACAACAATTGATGATATATAGTTGTCATGGTCACCATGACTGAGGCTAGTTTAGTATTCCAGATTTACTAACTGAATGTACCTTACACCAGCTGCTGTGGTGTGATTTGAATCTGAGTCCCCAGGGCATTGCTGTAAATCTCTGGACTACTGATTCAGTGAAATTATCAGTATACCACCATCTCAAATGCTGCTGGCTGAGTTTGTGCAGATTTTTTGGTTCTATGGCTCTGAAGCAGTCAACTCTTAGAGGCCCAGTGATACGGTCCAGACAGTCTTGGGTCTTCTCAAGCAGGCTGCTTTATTGATCCTGAGGGAGCCATGGGAATTGTTCCTTGTCATCTTTCTCCAGATATTTCCACTGGTTGGTAAATGACACAAGGTGGCCAGTTCACTTGTAAAAGGCTCTGCCCTATCAATTAAAAGTCATAGCTTGCAGCAACTGTTGCAGGGAAATAAAATGATTTTCTTCAAATTTCATGTCCCTTTTGACTGCAGAGAGCTAAGAGACCTCTCCCAAGCTGGAGAAAAACTGAACACACTCTCAGTAATTTATACCCAGCTCCAAGTTGTTCAGTTACCTGACAATCAAGGTGAAGGCTTCCTTTGTCGTGTTGTAGCAACCAGCCTGTGGTCAGTGTATGGACCATAGAAGACAGTTAGGATAGTGTGGACAAGGGCCAATATAAACAACAGTTCCCTGTTATTTAAGAACCATGTCTCCATATTTTGTGTTTTTAAAAAAACTGAAATGAACTGAGAAAGAGCTGTTTTAAACCCAGTGTTTGAATGGGTCACTGCAGATGCTTTTTAACCTAAGTAACCATAAGATGTAGGAGCATAAGTAGGCCATTCAGTCCATTGAGTCTGCTTTACCATTCAGTGAGATCATGGCTGATCTGATAATCTACAATTCCATTTTCCTGCCATTTCTCCATCACCATTGATTCCCTTACTGATTGAAATCTGTCTATCTCAGCCTTGAATATACTTAACAACGCAGCCTTGACAGCCCTCTGCAGAAATGAATTCCACAGATTCACTACTTACAGAGAAGAAATACCTCCTTATCTCTGTCTTAAACATGTTATTATGACATTATGTCACTGCTCCTAGACTCTCCTATAAGAGGAAACGATCTTTATCCATTTTCCTGAACCAAATCTCCAATGCATCTTGTATGCTTCAATAAGGTCACCTCTCAATCTTTTATATTCCAACAAGTGTAGGCACAACGTAAACTTCATAAGACAGTCCCTCCAGACCTGGTATTAGCCTACTGAACCTTGTCTGGACTGCATCCAATGCCAAGACATCTTAGATAAGGGCCCCATTTTACAGTATTAAAGCTGTGGTTTGACTCATGTTTTGTACAGCTTTAGCAAAGCTTCCCTACAAAATTCACTCTGGACTCCAACCCTCATGTTTGCGCAAGAACTCGAGTGACTGAGAACCTATACAGGGAAACCTTTACAGATTAAGGTTCCTGTCTCTTATGAGAAGCAGCGGGTTCAGTTACCACTGATTGTGGTGAAAGGCTCAGGCCCAAGCTTGATGGGACAAAGTTGGTTGTGAAAAATTCACCTATATTGGCTCAACATTTTTATATAATAAGGAGAATAAGGAGACAATAAGGAGCACTTGGAGAACTTCAGTATAGTCCTTTGACGTTTCTGCCAGTTGAGATACTTAGCCCTCAGAAGGTAAAAATTACTGTAAGTGTCCTACTTGGAATACGGAGTCAACAAGGCCGGTTTACACTAATTGAAAGATAAAGTGAGGGCAATCAAAGGTCCTTTGGCTTCCCACATCTGTACTGGAGCTTAGGTCTTTCCTTGGGCTGGTGAATTATTACAGAAAGTTCATTCATAACCTGGCCTCTATCCTGGCACCTTTGCATCAACCCTTAAATTAGGGTCAGCCTTGGAAATGGTCATATAGCCAAGCCATAGCTTTCAGGGAAGTGAAGAAACAGCTATCATCCTCTAAGGTGTTGGCACACTTTGATCTCAAGTGAGGTATTGCAATGCCTCTTTGTATGGCTTTGGGGTCATGTTAACATAGTTGGCCCAATGGACAGGAATGTATGCATCGAGGACTTTGGCTAATATACATTGTAAATATGCCCAGATAGAGAAAGAAGGTTTGGCAGTTGTATTCAGAATCAGGAACATCCACCAAAACCTTTATGGCTTATAAATTTGTAATAATAATGGACCACAACCCCCTGCTAGGTCTACTTAGAGGATAAGGCAGTGCCACCATAGCTTCAGGCCAAATTCAGTGGTGGGCTCTAATTACAAGTTGGAACACCATCCGGGAGGCCAAAAAGCAAATGTGGATGCATTGAGTTGCCTCCTGCTGGCAGATACACCACTGGTGGTACCGCCACTGGAAGAGTCCATAATGGTTTTACATTTTCTGGACACACTTCCAGTTACAGCTGATAATATCAGACACAGATCCGGTCGTGGCAAAACTGAAACAGCTGGTGGTGATGGGGGAAACTAAAGGGCTATCACAACCAGAACTAAAGCCTTTTTGGACCCGGAGAGATCAGATCACAGGAAAGGATGGCATATTATTATAGGCAGCAAGGGTGATTGTCCTGAGCAAAGGTCTCCACCAGATACTGACTGAACTCTAAGAGGGTCATCCAGGGTTTTCCAAAATGAAGATATGTCTGGTGGCCAGGATTGAATGCAAGCACAGCTGTGCTGGTGGGGTAATTCCTGGAGTGTCACCAAGGGCAAAATTTGCTGCCAGCAGCTCCCCCAAGTTCATGGGAATGGCCAGCTAAACCTTGCACTTGGTCACAAGTCAACTATGCAGGTCCTTTCATGGGCTCAATGTTCTTAGTCATTGTATATGCCCACTCGAAGGGGCAGGACATGCATAGAGTTCATTTGTCAAACACAAGGTTGAAGACAGAAAAACTGTGTGCATTTTTTTGCAATACACACACTCCTGGAAGTGTTGGTCACAGATAATGGGCCCTCGTTTACCAGCCGGAAATTTGAGTATTACCTAAAGTGGAATGGTATTCAACATATAAGGACAGCTCCACACTATCCCTGGGGGAAAAGCTCCGACTGTCCATTCTCTCTATGTCTCTCATAATTTTGTAAAATTCTATCAGGTTGCCCCTCATCCTTCAAAGCTCAAATGAAAACAAAGTTTGTCCAATCACTCCTCATTGCTTATACCCTCCAAACCAAGAAACATCCAGGTAAACTATTTCCTTACCCTCTCCAAAGACCCTACATCCTGCTGGCAGACCAGTGACCAGAACTATTCACAATATTCCAAATGTGGCTTAATTAAAAATTTCTATGGCTGCAACATGATTTGCCAATTTTTATACTCTATGCTCAAATGATGAAGGTAATAATACCGTATGCCTTCTTGACCACCTTATCCACTTATGTTGCCACTTTCAGGGGAACTAGACCATTCTGTTTGTGGATGCTAGTAAGGGTTCTGCCATTTACTGTATACTTCCCTCCTGCATTAGACCTTGCAAAATGGATCACCTCTCATTTGTTCAGATTAATGCCCAAGTCTGCAACCTACCTATATCTAGCTGTATTCTCTGGCAATCTTTCTCACTATCTATAACTCCCCCAATTTTTGTGTTGCTCACAAACCTATTAATGAGGCCACCTTCATTCACCTCCAAATCAATATATATTGCAAACAACCTGGGTGTCAGCACTGAAACCTGCAGAATACCACTGGTCACTGATCTCCAGTCAGAAAAACACCCTTCCACCACTACTATCTGTTTTCTACGGCTAAGCCAGTTTTGTATCCATTTTGTCAGATCACCGTGGATCCCATCTTCATCTTCTGTATCAGCCTGCCATGAGGAACCTTGTCAAGACCCTTGCGAAAGTCCATTCGACAACATCTACTGCCTTGCCGTCATCAATCATTTTTGCTACTTTCTCAAAATACTTAATCAAGTTTGTGAGGTATGGCCTTCCCTGCACAAAGCCAAACTGCCAATCACTAATAAGTCCATATTTTTCCAAATGTTAGTAAATCATACCCCTAAGAATCTGCTCCAATAATTTCCTTACCACTGATATATGACTCACTGGCTTGTAATTTCCCAGATTATCCCTGTTGTTCTTCTTAAACATCCCCTGTCATGGAAGACAAACAAAGATTTTGTAAAAGGTCCCAGCAATTTCCTCACTTGCTTTCCTCAGCATTCTGGGATAGTTCCCATCAGGTTCTGGGGACCTGTCTACCTTACTGTTTTTTAAAACACTCAACACCTTTTTAATATTGACATGCCCTACCATATCCACATACCCCTCCTGAGACTCATCATGCACCATGTCCTTCTCCTTTGTGAATACTGATGCAAAGTATTAATTAAGGACATTACCCACTTCCTCTGATATACGCATAAATTCCCTCCTTTGTCCTTAAGTGGACCTACCCTTTGCTTGGTTACCCAAGTGTTCCTTATACGTGTATAAAACGCCTTGGGTTTTCCTTAATCCTATTTGCCAATGACATTCCTAGCCCCTTTTAGCCACCTTAATTCCTTGTTTGAGTTCTTTCCTGCCATCTTTATATTCTTCAAGGTTTCTGGTAGTGTTAAGTTTCCTAAACCTCACCTATGTCTCCTTTCTCTTTTTGACTGAGCTATCAATTTCTATTGTTCAAGGTTCCCAAATCTTGCCATCCTTATCTTAATATTTTGACTGGAACATATTGGTCCTGAGCTCTGATGAACTCACCTTTAAAAGATTCCCACATGCCAGATATGGATTTACCCTCAAACAGCTGCCCCTAATCTATGTTCCCTGGTTCCTGCCTAATATTGTGATTGTTAGCCTTCTCCCAATTTACCACTTCAGCCAAGGACTACTTTAGTTTTCATTCACAAGTGACTTAAAACTTACAGAATTATGCTCACTGCTGCCCCACTGAAACTTCATTCACCTGGCTGGGGCCATTCCCTAATACCAGGTCTAGTGTGGCCCCTTCCTCAGTTGGAGTATTTACATATTGCTTCAAAAAAACTATTGTGGACCTAATTTACAAACCCACAACACCACCTCCACCCCCACCCTAATCCAAGCCCCCGGCACGATGTGAGTTTCAGTCAGTGTAGAGAAAGTTAAAATCCTCCACAACCAAAACCCTGTTGCTTTTACAGTTTCCATAATCTGTCCACATTTCTATTTGTCTGTCACCCACTGGCTGCTGGGAGGCCTGTAGTACAACCCCAGCCAAGTGACTGCACCCTTCCTATTCCCAAGCTCTGTCCATACGGCCTCACTGGATGATCCCTCCAAGGTGTGCTCCCTCAGCATAGCTGTGATGTTCTCCCTTATCAGCAACACCTCTTATACATCTGTCTCAATCTCACGTGAAACATCTAAATCCTGGAACATTAACCTGCTAGTCTTGTCCCTCTGTCAACTAAGCTTCTGTAATAGCTACAACATCATAGTTATATTTATCAATCCAAGCTTTAAGTTCAGCTGCCTTACCTGTCATACGCCTGGCCATAGAACAAATACACCTCTGACCACCAGTTCTGCCACGTTCAGCAACCTCTCTCCTTCTGTCCTTCCTCTTAGCCTTAATCTTTGATCTTCATCGGTCATTTCACATGATGACCTACTGCTCTGGTTCCCATTCTAGTGTCACACCAAGTTAAATCTTCCCGCATGGCACTAACAAACCTCCATGCCAAGATATTGGTGCCCCTCCAGTTTAGATGTAACCTGTCCTTTTAATATAAGTCCCTCCTGCCCCAGACAACATGCTTCTCTCCCTCCTAGATCAGCTGTTTAGCCATGTATTTAACTGTACTATCTTCCTCTTCCTAGCCTCACTGGCACGTGGCACAGGGAATAATCCTGGGATTACATCCCTACTGGCCTGCTTTTCAAGTTCCTACCTAACTCCCTGAACCTCCCTTTGCAGGGTCTCATTTCTCTTTCTGCCTATGTCAATATGGACCACTACCTTTAGCTGCTCATCTTCCCCCTTCAGAATATTCTGTGCCCACTCAGACATATCCTTAAACCTGGCACTGGGGAGGCAACACACCATCCTGGAGTCTCGCTTGCATCCACAGAAATGCCTATCTGTGCCCCTGACTATAGAGCCCCTTATCACCACTGCTCGTCTACACTTTGACCCTCCCTGCTGTACAACAGTGCCAGTCATGGTGCCACTGATCTGGCTGCTGCTTTCCTCTGAGAGGCCAACCCCCACAGCGTATGCTGGAATGGGATCCCTGTTTGTGAGGGAAATGGCCATGGAGGACTCCTGCACTGCTTGCCCATGCTTAGTCGTCTTCCCGATGGTCACCCAACTTTTCTCTGGCTGTGTAGCTGTTACTGATGGTGTGACCAGCTTGCTAAATGTGCTACCCATAACTTTCTCAGCCTCCTGGATGCTCATAGTGAGTCCATCCACAGTTCCTGATGCACCATATAGCAAATCAGGAGCTGCAGCTAAACACACTTCTCACTTACGAAGTTAGCATGGATAAATTGGGCAGCATGGTGGCTCAGTGGTTAGCACTGCTGCCTCACAGCACCAGGGACCCAGGTTCAATTCCACCCTTGGGCAACTGTCTGTGTGGAGTTTGCACATTCTCCCTGTGTCTGCTTGGATTTCCTGTGGGTGCTCTGGTTTCCTCCCACAGTCCAAAAATGTGCAGGCTAGGGTGGATTGGCCATGTTAAATTGCTCGTAGTATCCAGGGATGTGTAGATTAGGTGGGTTATAGGAGTACAAGGGTTATTGGGTCAGGGTGGGATGCTCTGGGGGTCAATGTGGACTTGTTGGGCCGAAGGACCTGTTTTCACGCTGTAGGGATTCTATGATTGGAAACATCACTGATTTCCCACATATTGCAAGAGGAGCATTCCACAGGACCAGGTTCTCCTGCCATTTCAAACTTAATCAACTTAAACACTCTTAACTACAGAAAACAATTCCGGAACTGATTACACAACCTTACCCTTTTGTTACCAAACTCAAGTCTCTCTCTCCCACTCTCTGATCTTAGCAGTCTACAACTACATAAAGTAAGTATTTTATGTCTCACCAGCTATTGCTCACTTAGCCTGCAAACCTGGCCTCTGAGCAGCTAAGCCGAGGTCACTTTTTGATTTGTGACGTCACCTCCAGAGCTCCGTCCCAAGATTCTGCTCCACATTCGATCTGACTGACCACGCTCCTCAGATATTTGAGATAACAAGCATGGGGCTGGATGAACACAGCAGGTCAAGCAGCATCATAGGAGCAGGAAAACTTGACGTTTCGGGCCTAAACCCTTCATCAGAAATGGGGGAGGGGAAGAGGGTTCTGAAATAAATAGGGAGAGAGGGGGAGGCGGATAGAGGATGGATAGAGGAGAGGATAGGTGGAGAGGAGGCAGACAAGTCGAAGAGGCGGGGATGGAGCCAGTAAAGGTGAGTGTAGGTAGGGGGGTAGGGAGGAGATAGGTCAGTCCAGGGAGGACGGACAGGTCAAGGGGT
>JAHRHZ010000266.1:9369788-9382590 GCA_024137785.1 Ginglymostoma cirratum
TCTCCTCTATCCATCCTCTATCCGCCTCCCCCTCTCTCCCTATTTATTTCAGAACCCTCTTCCCCTCCCCCATTTCTGATGAAGGGTTTAGGCCCGAAACGTCAAGTTTTCCTGCTCCTATGATGCTGCTTGACCTGCTGTGTTCATCCAGCCCCATGCTTGTTATCTCGGATTCTCCAGCATCTGCAGTACCTTTTATCTCCTCAGATATTTATTCTGTTGTAAGTCCCCAGGTTCACGCCAGTGAAAGAATTTGTATCCTTGCTCTAGGAATCTATGACTCATCCGCACTGACCACACATCCCAATCTGATTTAGGACCATTTGCCTGCATTTGGCCCATACCCTCTAAATCCTTCCTATTCATATAGCCATCCAGATGTGTTTAAAGTGTTATAATTATATCCGCCTCTACAGCTTCCTCTGGGAGTTCATTCCATACACTCACCACCCTCTGCATGTAAAAGTTGCTCCTCAGGTCCTTTTCAAATCTTTCCCCTTTCACCTTAAACCTATGCCTTCAAGTTCTAGTTTCACGCACCACAGGAAAAATGTCCATTGCTATTCACCTTATCTATGACTCTTATGATTTTATAAATCTCTAAAAGGTCACCCTCAACCTGCTAAGTTCCAATGAAAAATAGTCCCAGCTTATCCAGCCTACTTTTGTAACTCAAACCCTCCATTCCCAGCTACATCTTCGTAGATCTTTTCTGAAGCCCCTCCCATTTATTAATACCTTTCCTATAGCAGTGCAACCAGAACTGCACACAGTATGCCAAAAGGTGCCTCACCAACTTCCTGTACAACCTCAACATGACGTCTCAACTCCTATACTGAGCAATGAAGACAAGTGTGCTAAATGCCTTCTTAAGCACCCTTCTACCTGTAACACAAATTTCCAGGAAATGGATCAAAGGATCTGTTTCCAAAGAACAAAGAAAATTACAGCATAGGAACAGGCCCTTTGGCCCTCTACGCCTGCACCGACATGCTGCCCGTCACAACTAAAACCCCTTACCCTTCCCGGGACCGTATCCCTCTATTCCCATCCTATTCATATATTTGTCAAGACGCCCCTTAAAAGTCACTATAGTATCTGCTTCCACTACGTCCCCTGGCAGTGAGTTCCAGGCACCTGCCACCCTCTGTGTAAAAAACTTGCCTCGTACATCACCTTTAAACCTTGCCCCTCATACCTTAAACCCATGGCCCCTGGTAATTGACTCTTCCAGCCTGGGAAAAAGTTCCTGACTGTCCAATCTGTCCAGGCCCTTCATAATCTTATAGACCTCCATCAGGTCGCCCCTCAACCTCTGTTGTTTCAGTGAGAATAACCCAAGTTTCTTCAGCCTCTCCTCATAGCTAATGCCCACCGTATCAGGCAACATCCTAGTAAATCTTTTCTGTACCCTCTCCAAAGCCACCACATCCTTCTGGTAGTGGGGCGACCAGAATTGAACACAATATTCCAAATGCGGCCTAACTAAGGTTCTGTGCTGTATGACTCTATAACTCTATCTCTTCTTCACTTTCTTCTCTCCAAGCAGAACAGTCCCATCATCGGCAATCTATCCTCTTTCTCATCACTTGAACCAGGTTTGGAAATCTCTTCTGCAATCTCTCTAATACTTTCACATCCTTCCTATAGTGTGGCATTGAGAACTGTACATAATACTCCAGCTGGGTCCAATAAGTGGCTTATATAAGTCCAACATGACCTCCTTGCTATTGCTGCTCTGTCTCCATGTATATGTAGGAGCTTAAGAAAAAGGTGGAGTTTCAGTTAGTAGTTATATGTTGATAATTCATATTTTCTCTGCCTGGAGTTAGAATTGATTTATTTGTAATAATAGCTGTTGATGAGTACAGAAATCAGTGCTTTCTGTGAGCTTGAGTCCATCAGACAGATAACTTGGTTACTTTGAGTAATTTGATTAAATCTTTACCGTTTGTTATGACTGAAGGAGTAGAGGCCTTGAGTATGAGTTAACTTTGCAAAATGGTCATGACAATGCCACTGCTGAGTTACCCGCTATCAACATCCTTGGGGTTACTATTGACCAGAAATTGAACTGGACCAGCCATATAAATAAAGAGATATAAATAAATATAAATAGAGAAACTTGGCAGGTCCGGCAGTACCTGTGGAGAGATAACCAGAGCTGTGATGAAGAATCATGTAGACTTGAAACATTAGCTTGCTATAATGAGACTACCCTAAACCAGACTATGTTAAGAAAGCACAGATATTGCTTGCAGATACAACCACTTACCAACAGGTGATAATAGACCCAACACTGCAGCTAGGTAATAGGATCACCCAGACACTGAAGCGACTAATGAATGCAGGGCAGATAACCAAGACAGACTTCATGAGAATGAAACCAGAAGGTACAAACACTCCCCGCTTCTATGGACAGCCTAAAGTACGTAAACCAGACATCCCTCTCAGACCCATTGTCTCCCTACCAGGCACACCTTTACACAAACAGGCCAAGGACCTACAACAGAGATTGAAACACCAAATAGACAGATCATCCCATTCTATCCACTCAACCCAAGATTTCTTCGATACCTTTAAGAACATAAAAATCAGCGATGACGAGATTATGGTATCCTTTGATGTCACAGCTTTATTCACATCAATTGAGATCCCACTAGCCAAAGAAACAGTGGCCACATTACTAGAGGAAACAGCAACGCAGTCCAGCAAGGACAACATACGTAAATTATCAGACCTCAGCCTCACCACACACTTCATCTTTAATGGTCAAATATACAAACAGATCAATGGTACACCAAAGGGGTCACCCAGCTCAGGACTCATTGCAGAAGCAGTCATGCAAAGACTAGAACACGCCACCCTCCCCCACATTCAACCTAAACTGTGGATCTGGTACGTAGACGACACATTTGTCATTATTAAACGCAACAAATTAGAAGAGACCCACCACCTCATCAACAGTGTATTCACAGGGATTGCATTCATAAGGGAAGAAGAAAACAACAATCAACTTCCATTTCTAGATGTTAAGATAGAACATATGACCCACAGGGAGTTCCAAACCTCTGTATACAGATAAGCAACCCATACAGATCAAGTCCTCAACTTCCACAGCAACCATCCCAACATCCACAAACAAAGCTGCATTAGGACACTATTTAAACAGGCCAGGACACTGCAACACTCCAGGACTATCCACAGATACCTACATAACAGACAACAACAGGAGGACACAGTACGCCCTAACACACTGACCACACTGCCCTACATCAGGAACATATCGGAACTGACAACAAGACTCCTCAGACCACGAGGAATCATGGTGGCTCACAAGCCCACAGCCACTCTACGACAAACACTTACGAGGATTAAAGACCCCATTCCCACAACATGCAGACCCAATGTGGTTTACAAAATACCATGCACTGACTGCCACAAACATTACATCGGACAGACAGGAAGGAAACTATCCATCAGAATACATGAACATCAGCTAGCAGCAAAATGGCATGATGAACTCTCCTTAATGTCGGTACACTCGGACAACGAAGGCCATCAGTTTAACTGGGACAAAGTAACCATTGTAGCCCAAGCCAAACATAGACACGCACGGGAATTCCTAGGGGCATGGTTCTCCACCCACACTGCAATCAACGCACATATAGAATTGGACCCCATATACAAACCCTTACAGATCACAACTGGAAATGACATTGCTCACCATAACAGACTGGACAATATAAATTCCAAGCGGAGTAGAATAACATCGCTTCATTGGAGGCTCCACTGATGATGTCACCTAGCATGGTGATGAAAATCAAATACAAAAACAAACCAGCTCGGCGAGCAAGTCAACAACATCATTAGCTTGCTCTCTCTTCATGGATGCTGCCTAACCCACCGTGATTTCCAGCATTTTTTGTTTTCAGTGATTGCAGTGGACTAGTGGATAAGTGAAACGCTTGCTTCACCTTTGGAGGTGTGTTTGGGACCTTAGTGAGGAGGGGGAAATGAATGGGCAAGTGTTGTAATTTCTGTGATTGCATAGGAAGGTGCCATACGGGAGTGAGGAAGCACTAGGAGCGATGGAGGAGTGGGCCAGGGTGTCATCGAGAGAATGGCCCCTGCAGAATACTGACAGATTCACCTGATGCAGCAAAAACTAAAGGTCCGTGGCTGAAAAGAGACTTTAAGTGAGTTACTTGACAAATACGTTGTTAATGATGAAACAGTGAGACTATGTGTTGGGGGGTCAAGGAAACAGGCTGAAAGGAAGTACGAAGAAAGTCCAGGCTTACATTTGATGTGGTAAATACAATTTCCTACTCTGCTTCTTTTACTTTTAACATTTCAGAAACTATGTAATGATCTGGAGTCAAAAAACATGAAACTAATGTATGATAGAAGAATGTTAGTAATACTAAATGTGAGCTTTGATTCAGTTTTTATTGAATCTGACACTGGAAAGGAGAGGATGATGATGTGAAATATTTACATAGCATAGCTATAACTGTAACCAGCAGTGAAACAATTGGCAAAAAGTTGGGAAAGGCAATGACCCTGATGGATATTCTCGGGGGATGTTAGAAAGGGAAGTAACAGATGTTCTGACCACAGTTGTCCCAACATCTGGATTGGCAAACTGCGCCAGAGGCTGGAAGATTGCCAATGTAACTCTAGAAAACACAGACAAACCAATTGGGACAGATATGATCTATTCCATAAGGGCAGGCTAGACTTTGAACAGGAAGTTTATGATTTGTAAACAGCTTTGGACAGGAAGATATCTTTGGTCCACATGGCCCATCCATCCACCCTATCCCTTTGTGTGCATAGTTTTACTACCCCAGGACATGTCTCTTACAAATAAGGAAGGCAGGGAAAGGATACGGTAAATAAGTGTTTCAATGATGAAAAGCCACTGATGCGCTTTTTATCAAATAAATAGACAAGCAACACAGTATTTAACCTCGAGATAACAAGGTGTAGAGCTGGATGACCACAAATTTTTTTTTCTGAAGAAGGGTCCAGACCCAAAACGTCAGCCTTCCTGCTCCTCTGATGCTGCTTGGCCTGCTGTGTTCATCCAGCTCTACACCTTGTTATCTCAGATTCTCCAGCATCGGCACTTCCGACTATCTCTGAGACAGTATTTAACCTGATGGTTAGGGTGGTAGGGAAGGGGGTTAGGGTTGGAGAGAGAGAAAGCCAGTGCCAGGAAAATAAAGCAGCAACGATTAATTAATAATTGATTGGGATCATTATCATGAACAGAATCTTTGAAAAGAAGTGGAAAAATAAAGAAAGGAAATAAGACAAAAAGCCTGAAGGTAAAGGTGAGGATAGTTCAACATAAATATTGCACCCAAGACACTCGCCATCCTAGACTCTGCATTGGCTTAGTGGATGAGGCACTAGTTTCTTCAGTTAGGGGTTGTAGGTTCAAGTTCCCTCTGTGCTGTTGGGTTTTTAAGGTTGTTCAGTATGCTGAGAGCTGAGATAGGCAGATTTTTTATGATTAGTAGAAGGATTCGTGGTTACAAGGAGAAGGCGGGAGAATGGGATTGAGAAACATATCAGGCATGACAGAATGGTGGAGCAGACTCAACAGGGGGAATGGTGTAACACTAGCACAATATTCAGGTCTTATGGTATCCCATTCATTCCACCTGCACCCCCCCCCACCCCAGGTTCCAGCAGTGGTGGGCATTCTCCCATCCAGGTGGCAGCGCTGGCACGGTAGGTAGTGTTTGGGTTCCTGAGCCCATCTGCTTCCTTCTCTCTCTCTCTCTTTCTCCTTTCTCACCTTTCGCTTTCTCTTTATTTTCTTTCTATTCTTCACCTTCTGACATGTGGGTAAGCTGTGGAGCAGTGTCAGCGGGGTGTCGGCTGCAGCGGTGGTGGTGCGTGGAACGAGGAAAGCTGGCTGCAGTAGGCCCGGAGTCTGGTCTCGGGGACTCGGTTGTTGGCTGCAGCAGTGCTTCATGCCTGGAGCGCAGCTGCGGTAGCCTCTTAGCATGGACTCAAGGACTCGGCGAGTTATCGGCTGCAGTGGCTGCGGTGCCCAGGAGAGGGTACCTGGCTGCAGTAGACTCGCAGCATGGACTTGGCAGATCTGTGGCTGTTGCTGTGATGGTGGCTGAGCCTGGAGCAGGGACTCTTGGCTGCAGTAGGCCTGAAGAATGAACTCCTTGAGGCCCAGGACACCTTGCAGAAGCCGTGGAGCTATGTTTGAAGACCCCTTGTACAGAAGATGAACTCTATTTATGTAATTGCTTTTTATTCTTTTTGTAACTCAAAATGGTGACAAAACACTTTTCACTCTCTTTTTCTAGATGTTTATGACGATCAATCAAGCAAGCAATGAATAAATAGAAAAGGTGGATAATTAAACAAATAAATCCCTCCACTATCTGAATATTTCTCCTCTATGTTAACCATGGAGAAAGACATGAAGACTTGGGCACTTCAGGAAGCTAGTGGCGATATCTTGGGGACAGCCCGTACCACAGCAGAGGAGGTGTTGGAAGTATGAGAATGTACGAAGGTAGATAAGTCTCCTGGTCCTGACCAGATATATCCAAGAGCCCTGCAAGAGGCTAGAGAAGAAATTGCTGGGGCCCTGGCTGATATGTTTGCATCATCGTTAATCCCAGTGAGGTCCTGGAAGACTGAAGGGTAGCGAATGTCGTGCCCTTATTCAAGAAAGGCTGCAAAGAAAAACCTGGGAATTATAGATCAGTAAGCCTAACATCTGTGGTAGGTAAGTTACTTGAGAAGATTCTGAGGGATGAGAGATACATACATTTAGAAAGACAGGGTTTGATTAGGAGTAGTCAGCTTGGCTTTGTGCGTGGGAGATCATGCTTCACAAATTTGTCAGGGTTCTTTGAAGAAATGACCAGGAAGATTGATGAGGGCAGGGCAGTAGACGTAGTCTGTGTAGATTTCAGTAAGATCTTTGATAAGGTTCCACATGTTATGCTGCTCTGGAAGGTTAGATCGCATGGAATCCAGGGAGAGCTGACAGATTGGATATACAATTGGCTTGATAGTAGAAGTCAGAAATCACACAACACTACGTTATAGTCCAACAGGTTTATTTGCAAAAGGATAATGCCAGGACCAAGGGACTGAGTTACCGGGAGAGGTTGGACAAGCTGGGACCTTTATCTTTGGAGCATTGGAGACTGAGGGGTGATGTTACAGAAGTGCATAAGATCATGAGAGTCATGGATTGGGTGAATGCACTTAGTCTTTTTCCCAAAGTTGGGGAATCAAGGACTAGAGTGCATCAGTTTAGCGTAAGAGGGAAAAGAGTACACGGGAACCCAAGGGAGAACTGTGTTACACAGAGGCTGGTATGCATATGCAATGAGCTGCCAGCGGAAGTGGTGAGCCAGGCACATTAACGACATTTAAAAGACATTTGGACAAATACATGGATAGGAAAGGTTTAGAAGGATATAGGCCAAATGCAGGGAATTGGGCTTAGCAGGATGGACATTTTGGTCGGCACAGACCAGTGTGGACCAAAGAGTCTGTCTCCGTGCTATAGGACTCTATGACTCTATGACTCGCTATAGACACTAAAAGAACTGCGGATGCTGGAAGTCAGAAACAATACCAGAAGTTTCTAGAAAAGCTCAGCAGGTCTGACAGCATCTGTGGAGAGAAATCAGGGTTCACACTTCAGGCCCAGTGACCCAGTTCTGAGGAAGGGTCACCAGACCCGAAACGTTAACTCTGATTTCTCTTCACAGATGCTGCCAGACCTGCTGTTCTTTTCCAGTAACTTCTGTTTTTGTTCCAAATTAAATCATGTTTTAAAATGAGCCAATTTAACCAGGTTTTTTTCAGTTAACAAATAGTTTATTAATGACAAAACAAGAGAATAAATATTAACAAAGCACACAATTTAGTAATAAAGTGAGTCCACAAAGATAAAAATTAAAAAAAACTTTACAATTATTCTGTGAATTGTTCATAAAGTGTGGTTGGGATGTTGGCATTGGTAGTTGAACAGGAAGATTTGCGACTCTTAGCTTTGGAGATGGGTTGAGATTCTGTAGTTCAAATTAGTTTCCAGCCATGATTGATTTCCAGCCTTCAGCCTGAGATGGAGTCCTTTGGTTGTCCTGGATCCCTTTCATCCAGCTGCTAGTTAGATGACATCTACAATCTCAACATAATGTCCCAACTCCTCTGCTCAAAGGTCTGAGCAATGAAGGCAAGAGCGCTAAATGCCTTCTTAACAACTCTTAAGCACACATGCCTTCATAGTCCAGATGTTTGAGTATACGAGTTGAGATGTCATGTTAAGGTTGTTGGTGAGGCCTCTTCTGGAGTACTGTGTACAGTTTTGGTCACCGTGCGATAGGAAGGATATTATTAAGTTAGAGAAGGTTCAGAAAAGATTTACCAGGATGTTGCAGGGAATAGAGGGTTTACATTATAAGGCGAGGCTGGGAGTTTTCTCACGAGCGTGAGAGGTTGAGGTTTATAAAACCATGAGCAGTGTAGATAAGGTGAATGGCAGGTGTCTTTTCCCCAAGGTCGGGGGTTCCAAGACTAGGGGGCATATTTTTAAGGTGAGAGGAGAAAGATTTAAAAAAGACATGAGGAGCAACTTTTTTACACAAAGTGGTTGAGATGTGGAACTAACATCCAGAGGAAGTGGTGAATGTGGATAGAGTTTCGATGTTTAAAAGATGTTTGGATAAGTACATGAATAGGAAAGGTTTGGAGGGATATGGGCCAGGAGCAGGCAGGTGAGACTAGTTTAGTTCGGGATCATGTTCAGCATGGACTGGTTGGACCGAAGGGTCTGTTTCCATGCTGTTTGACTCCATGACTCCATCTACACTTGGAGTGATAGAGGCTCCTTACCAGCAGCACTGGAGTAATGAGGGGATAAATCTTTGACTGTGACCTTCACAACAATGCTCGACACTAAAGATACGCTAGAATGTTCAGCCCTGCTAACACACTCCTGTAGGGTTGAAACGGGCTTTTTAACCCTTGCTCTTGTGTATTCTTCAAAGGAGAAAACCACAAGATGCATCTGCAATTCGGGACATAATCTGCAGGGAGATGAATGCTGCAGAGCAGGGTATTGACAGCCTCTTGTTACCTTTGTAGTTACAAGAGATCACAATCCATTTATCTTACTTTCTCCCCCCCCACTTAGTCTCTTTTGAAGGACTGTGATTTGACATTCCCATTGCATCAGTAGATGTGAAATTCTGTGGCTCATGCTCCAATGAGCCACTTAATTTACCTCCAGAGTCATTTCTGCCTGTGTAAACCCTCTGTCAAAAATACATTTTGCAATTACAAGTTTAAAATGTCCAACGTACTTTGGGGTTCTAGCTTGTAGTCATGACAACAGATGTTACTTACATGACCTGCTCAGTATTTTATGTTCGAATTTCAGGTTTCCAGGCTCTGCAGTATTTTAGTTTTGTATTATTCTTTTGTTTCTCTAGAGATACACGTGCTGTGCTATTTTCCTTGGTCAAAGCATTCAACATGAATGTGTTATTTGAATAGAAAATTGGCTGCAGTTCCTTAAAGCCATTGTGTAAATGAACTGATTTGAACTGTGAAGTCAGTCTCTTGTGAGAGCTTCTATTTTTGGAAAGTGCATGGCAGTGTTCTCTGAGCTTGGATCAGTTATCAGATCTCTCATGCACTCAGCATACAATGAAATTGTCAAGCTGGATTTTAACTTAATTTCACTGGCTGAACCTATGGAGTTTGACAAGGCATGGAAATTTCACCCTGTGGAGTTTTGGTCCGTGCGACATTATTGATTTTGTCTGGAAATCTGCCCGAGATTTTTTACATTCATTCACGCGATGGGGGCATCAGCAGCATGTGTTGCCCATCCCTAATTGCCCAGGGGTAGTTTAGACCAGATAATACCAGCAATTCCTTCCCTAATGCACATTGGTGAATGATGGGCTTCTCTCGACTATTGACAAGTTTCATGGCCATCAGCTAGACCCATATTTCCAGATTTTGTTGAATTCAAATTCCATATCTAGCATGGTAGGATTTGAACTCAGGTTCCCAGAACATTGCCTGGGTCTCTGCATTAGTAGTTTAGCAATAATATGATTAGGCAATGACTTCATCATATTTCTGGGCATGGCTTTCAGTCAAGGAGGGAGCAGTTTAGTGAATACGGTGAAGTAATGTTGATCTTTCCCCAAGGAAAGGGGCTACTGTTGGAACTGATTTGAGGTGTATTTGGCTGGGGAGTGGAACTTTGAGGAATTACGAGTGGGGTGGGGCGGTGGGCAATTCTGGGGCTGGTGAGTTGGCAATCAGAGGCTAAGGGGCAATGGGTTGAATCTTATGTTGGTCTGGATTATTGTCAGTCGTATTAAGGCTTTCTCACTAATCAATGGATATTTACTGAAAGACCAGCATCCCTGGCATCATTTTGAAGAGTCCACTGTGCATCTGGGATGGGCACTGTCATTCCGAAGCTGCCCTGCTTGGTGACAGCCATTCAGTACGAAGATGTCAGAGAAGGAGAAGGTGGCCTGGTGATTCTCTGACAGTGCACTGGAGGTCCTGGAGCACTGGGTGGTCCAGAGGAGGGCATTTCTCTTCCCAAAGGACCAGGAAAAGAGGCCATGTCACCTGACCCTGGCTGCCTGTTTTGAGGTCACCACCTATGGTGCACCTATAGCCCAGGGGAATGACCAGCCATGTCACAGGAGTGTCAATGCACTCTGCCAGGGTAAGTGACACACTCCCCTTTGCCAACTCACGCTCACTCTATCTCTGCTGCTGCGCCCATCTTCTACCAAGTCTCATGCTCTCCCACTCTCCCACTCTCACTAGTGCATGCAACATCTTGCCTCATTCTCTCTTGTTTCACACCCCCCAACCTCACACACCACAAAACCTGCATGGTGTCTGGCTAAGACTTCTCTCCACCTTTTGATAATTGACATGAGCACTAACAACAATGTACCCACTCTGACCTCACTCAATCCCCACTTTGCTCTCATTCCAGGAGAAGACAGTGGAGCATAAAGAACCAAAATGGATGAAAGGTTGCCCAGCATTAGGGTCCTCAACCCTATGAGGTGAGTATCCTGGCCCACACAGGAGATGATCAGCTGCCTCTGTGGGGATGCCAAGACGGCCATATCTCGCCAACTGAGTAAAGGTCACTCTTCATTCCTCTGTAACTCTCACAGACTTACTTGCTGTCAGTCTCATTCATTGCTCTCTACTTTTAACCTGTGGCCGCTGCACCTTGACTTGCCTGAGTCTTGTAGGTACCAATGAGATGTCCACAAGCCTCAGTAAGGAAACAGGCTGCTTTGCCTGAATCCCACCTCCTCAAACTTTGAGGAAGTGAGTATTGAGGCCTCAGAGGGAGCATCCCCTTCAGGCCAGGTACTGACACTTTGAGGGGGGTCACTAGGCTCAGAAAGTACAATCCAGCTGGCTGAGGAAGAAACAGCCCCAGGCAGTGGCAATCGAAGGAAGCCAGGCAGGACAGGATCCTGCTTGGAGTCAGCAATCAGGGACTTCATTCACACGCTAAGGGAGGAAGAGAAGGAGCAGCGGGCAACAAGATGCACTGTCCTACATTGCTCAGAAGCTGCAGGAGAGCAGCTTCCTCATGGAGACCACGATGTCTCAAGCATGTGTCTTAATGGACAGGTAGGTGGCTGCTATGGAGAGCCAGGTCCAATACCCTCAGGGATTCCTGGAGAGGTACACAGACCTGAACTCCACCAGGCTGACAACTTAGTGACTGGGCCGCGAGGAACTGAGCACACACTCTGGTTGGCCATTCCTCACAAAGAGACAGGGCTAGAGGAGAAGGAGAAACTGAACACAAGCCCATCAGGAATCTCCAGTCAAGACACTCCAGCGATAAAATCATAGAATCCCTACAGTGTAGAAACAAGCTATTCATCCCAATGAGTCCATACCGACCCTCCAAAGAGCATCCCACGCCCCCACCTCATCCCCCTAACCCTGCATTGGGTTTTTACCATGGGTAACCCACTTGACTTGCACATCCTGGATACCACAGATGATTTATCATGTCCAAACCCATCTATTCACAGGGAGAACGTGCAAACTTCACACAGACAGCCACCCAAGGCTGAAATAAAACCTGGGTCCCTGATGCTGTGAGACAGCAATGCTGGCTACTGCGCCACCCTATTTTTTATAGAATCATAGAATCCCTACAGTGCAGATAGAAGCTGTTTGGCTCATCACGTCTGCACCCACTCTCCAAAGAGCATCCAACCCTATTCCCGTTACCCCACGTTTCCCCTTGGTAATGCACCTAACCTGCACATCTTTGGACTGTGGGAGGAAGCTGGAGCACCCAGAGGAAACTCACACATACATGGGGAAAACATGCAAGCTCCATACAGACAGTCACCCAAGGCTGGAATCGAATCCCTGGTGCTGTGAGGCATCAGTGCTAACCACTGAGCCACCTATGATGGCCAGGTTTAACAACTCTACCCTGCTCCTCTTGGAAGTTCACTTGCCTCTGGCAAGGGTCCCTCAGCATGCCTGGATCATCAACATATTCCCAGAGTCCCCTGACCCAATTTCTAAGGCCAATGAACTGTACTTGCCAGAAGAATGTGGCTCCAACAGGACTCAAGAAGCTTCACACCATCCAGCACAAAGCAGAGATAAAAGGTACTGCAGATGCTGGAGAATCCAAGATAACAAGCATGGGGCTGGATGAACACAGCAGGTCAAGCAGCATCATAGGAGCAGGAAAACTTGACGTTTC
>JAHRHZ010000266.1:9396621-9408482 GCA_024137785.1 Ginglymostoma cirratum
GCCTAGGCCCAAAACGTCAGCCTTCCTGCTCCTATGATGCTGCTTGGCCTGCTGTGTTCATCCAGCTCTACACCTTGTTATCTCAGATTCTCCAGCATCTGCAGTTCCTACTATCTCTAAGGCAGGCAGGTGGTAAGGAAAGCCCCCGAGTGCTTCTCACTCAAATACAGCTTTTCGGTGTTGGAGTATGATAAGAGAAACAGTTC
Organism: Ginglymostoma cirratum; assembly: GCA_024137785.1. Classification (NCBI taxonomy): domain Eukaryota; kingdom Metazoa; phylum Chordata; class Chondrichthyes; order Orectolobiformes; family Ginglymostomatidae; genus Ginglymostoma; species Ginglymostoma cirratum. The sequence continues at coordinate 9,396,828 of JAHRHZ010000266.1, forward strand.
CTCTGGAGATTGCTGTCAGACCCCAGCTGCATATGGAGTAAGAGTGATAGTGGTAGGTGACTCAATAGTGAGAACAAATGACAGACATTTCTGTGGCTTCAGGTGTGACTCCAGGTAGGTGTGTTACTTTGCTGGGACCAGGGTCAAGGAAGTTATTAAATGGCTGCAGGGCAATCTAAAAGATGAGGGCAAATGGATAGAGATTGTGGATCATATTGGGACTATTGACATGGGTAGAAAGAGGGATGAGGTTCTGCAATAAGAAATTAGTAAGCTAGGTAGCAAGTTAAAAAGCAGGACCTCAAAGGCTGGAATCTCTGGATTATTCCCATTGACTCATGCGAGTGAGTATAGGGTTAGGTGAATAGCACAGATGAAGGGTGGGCAATAGGAAGGGTTTTAGACTCCTGGATTACAGGGACATAGTATGATTGCTATCATGGAGACATGGCTGAGGGAGGGACAGAACTGGAAGTTCAACTCTTTAGGGAAGACATGGAAGGCTTATAAAAGAGGAGGTGGTGTCACAATAATAAAGAAGGAGTCATTACTGCAGTAGGAGGGATGATATCTTAGAAGGTTCCTCAAATGAGGCTGTATGGTTACAACTTAAAAACAAAAAGGGGAATGTGAAATAGATCCCCAGACAATCGGTTAGAGATAGAAAAATCTCAGCGAAGTCTATAAATAACAGTAGCGGATTTCAACTTCACCAATATTAACTCGATAAGACAAAGTGTGAAAGGCTTCTTTTGCCAGTTATTAAAGACTTTCATCCTTTGGTTCCCAGCTCCTCCCTACCTTTCTTTCCCCAGAGTTTCTGCTTATGCACTCTACCAAAAGTTTGCATAATTCTGACCATCCCTCCTAAATCCCTCCTTAGCTCCTCCTGTGAGGAGTACAATCCCAGAAATGCTCCTGCTTTGCTTCTCTGACCACAGAGTTCATAATGTTTCTCCTGTCGCTGGTTGAGATCAAGGTTTGCTTCCAGATATTTTTATTGTCTCTTGGCTGGATGCAGCTCGGGACATTATGTGGCAATATGACCCTGTGCGATGTGCAAGTGCCTGTTGCAATTTAATGAAACATATGGCTTGAACAGAGTCCTCCCAAACTTAATCACATACTTGGAAGGAGCTCATTAATCAAAGTTGGAGTATAGATTAGAACTCTCCATCCTGTGTACCTGCTATTTACATTACTAATTGGAAATTGCTCTTAACAAGCCAACAATTATCTCCCAGTCAAATCCGTGGTTAACTTGATATGTGAGGGAGAACATTAAATAGTACTATCAATATAAAAATTAAGGTTGAGGTCGGAAAGCAAAATGGGAGATAAATTAGGTTGTCAACAGAAGGGCGACCTTTTCAGCAAACGTAGAGTTTTTCGTAATCACTGGAAGTTTGCAGACATTTTGCTATATTGATGATTATAAGGTCGACTTGCCCCATCTTGCTACATGCTGGAAAATTGATATAAAGAGTTTATTTTAATAACCTATGCCATTTGTGTGGCCAGAAGACCTTCTGAATGAACTCCATTGAATAATCCACTCTCCAGAACACTTCCATCAACCCATTCCCATCCCCCAGCCCTCAACATGGACAGTATAATTTCTTTAATAAGGAATGTCACTGCACAGGAACCTATTTTTGGATAAGGTGTCTTGCACAGTGTGACGTGGATTCAGGGCCAAGCTGCTGGTGATTTTTCACCATGTCAAATCTTTCCTTTCAAGTTCACCTGGCCTTTGTGAGACTTCATCCACTGCCTTCCAACAGTGTTGGTTACCATTCAATTTGCCAAATTGGAAGAGGATAGCACTTGAAACAAATGCATGTGAACTTGATTTAAAGCTTCTTCTGGGGAATTGGATGCTTGAGGTGGAGTGGGTGGTGCTAGGGTGTGTAGGACTCTACAGCATCTGCCAAAAATGGTGAGTTAATTTTGCTTTAAATTTCAAAAATGGTTCCTGTGCTGCGGAAGAAGATGTGGAAATCTTTACCAGACAACTGAACATCATCATCTTGTGTCTTTCTGGACAGATTAAACTGAGAGAATGCTTCATCTTGGGAGATGGTTCTATGCAATGCTATTTTAAAAGGGTTCAACCACTTACTGAAATACTTTGATTGTAAGACAATATATCATAGTGTACTTTTAACATTAGAGATATTAATCCAATCATCTAAAATCATAATATTTCACTGTTCCTGCTGTATTCTATAAATGTGTTAGCCATCACCCAAGCAACAAATTATTTCATTGGTCATTACCATCTCTGCTAACTCTTATAACCTGCAATATTTCTTTTCTTCTCTCCTGAGAGCGAACCATAGACCCATCGAGTCCATGCTCAAGCAACCCATTCAATCCCATTTCCCCGTTCTTTCCCTTTAGCCCTCCAAGTTCATTTCATTCAAGTGCCCATTGTCACCACTTCCACCCCATTCCTGTATACAGCAAGTTACAGGATTATTAGCCCTTGTTGTAAGGAACTTGAAGGAAATAAATTGACGGAGCAGTGGGCATGAAAAGATGGAATGGGATTGACTGGACTTCTCTACAGAGAACTGGCATGAGCTCAATGGTTTAAATGGCCTCCTTCTGTGCTGTAATGTCTCCATGACAATGGTGGATGGAGTCATGAATTTTATATCCCATATGAAAAATAGCTTCTCTGACAGTGCACTGGTGTCTCAGTTTAGATTGTAGGTTAAATCTCTAGAATAGAACTTTAACCCACAACCTTTCCATTTAATAATCTCCCTTATGCTAATCATCTGGTTACATTACTTCATAGCACAGACGGATATTAAATCATTAGCTCTTGACAAAGAATATTTCACTTTTTCTGCACTCCGGACATCAGACATTTTCCCACTACCATCAACCAAGCAAAATATAGCCCCAGTTAAATAGTTTTATGCAGAAAATACTTGATGCGATTACATTCCTTTAATAGTCCTCTACAGACAAATTTACCTTGACAGAGTACTTGGACAATAATTACACACAAATCTTTTTCCTCTTCTACCTTTGCTAATGGACTGCACTAAATAGTACCCATTCATTGTGTACTAGGTTTCAGATTTCCTGTGTTGGTACTCACCGCCTTGTATTTATTCACATTAAAATCCATTTCCCCAGCCCTTACTCTATCCTCTTCATTTATCCAGATTTCTTTGAGTGCTATTAACCTCCCCTACACTAATCAACTAGTCACATAACTTTGTAACATTCATTGATGACTTGTTGCTGAGTTGGGCTGTAGACTTTGTAGTGAAATGACACGCAAAACACAATCAGTCATATTAATTTATTCAAACCAGCTACTGAGAGCAAGAGAAATGCAAGCAATGGTAAAAGAAAGCCCTCTGAACGTTTGTGCAATTTATTTTGAACTTGCACGAGCTGGACAATCTGCTGATCGGCAACTGTAAGTTTTACTTAATAGCAATAACGCTTATATTAAAGTAAATGCATTTAATGTTAAAGCTTTCTTTTGCTTATGAGGATATTAGCATATAACTAGGATACAAATGGCATTGTATCTCATTATAAAACCAATATAGGATATGGACAAATATATTGCTGTTTGGCAAATAAGTATCTGTCTTGTTTTTCACTGGTCAGTTATTTTCTCCTGTTAGAAAATGTTCTAGTCAAATATACATTTTGGTTTTGAGAGAACAATTTCTTGAACATAACTATTTCTGAGAGAGTAAGAGTTAGATACTGCATGCAAATAATTGTATGATATTTATCTTAGTACAAATAGCATAGTCAGTTTGCTGAATGGCATATAGAGTAAAATTAGAAGGCCTGTTCAAGATTAGAAGCGTCTTTCAGCACCGAAATTATAAAGAAGCACCCATCTGTTCTCTTAATTGGATGTAGAAGCTTCCAAGAAACTACATCTCTCTTAAGCAGGAAATGTCACCCTGGTTGCCTGTCAAATATTCCTCTCTGAACACTCACAATAAAAATAAAGATTATCTGGTCATTTGTCTCACTGTTATTTTAGGAGCCTTGATGTGCACATATTGACTGTTGTGCTACATTACAAAAGTGTGTATGGTCCAAGTTGACTGGAACACATTTTCAACTAACCTGAGGTCATAAAAGGTGCAATTCAAATACAATTTCTTTGGTGGCAATCATACTACCTTACAAACTCAGAGATTTCAATTTTCAACTCATTACCACTTTATAAGTTTGTTCTTTTGTAAAGTAGAAATTTGTAGATTAACACCAACAAATATGCCCTTACAATCTGAGATAACAAGGTGTAGAGCTGGATGAACACAGCAGGCCAAGCAGCACCAGAGGAGCAGGAAGGCTGATGTTTTGGGTCTGGACCCTTCTTCAGAAATAGACCCTTTTCTGAAGAAGGGTTCAGACCTGAAACGTCAGCTTTCCTGCTCCTCTGATGCTGTTTGGCCTGCTGTGTTCATCCAGCTCTACACCTTGTTATCTCAGATTCTCCAGCATTGGCAATTCCTACTATCTCTGACCTTACAATCTGTTGGATTGTCATTAAAACAAACAGTGTGACAGGAGCATATCAAAATTGATGGTGTAATAGTTTTTAACTTTATCTAACATGTGTAACATTGACTTAATCAACATAATGCAATTCAAGATCTTATTACTTTTATGAATTTGAAATTTCTGTTGGGATTTATGGGGTAAAGCTAACCACAGGATTGCTTTCTTCCAAGTTCCTTTTTTACCTTCTTATTACTTCTCCCTCACTCTTCTTGTATTGCTGAGGCTGTATGAGGCTCTGGTCAGAATGCGTTCGGAATATTGTGAGTAGATGTGTGTCCCATACCTAAGGAAAGATGTACTGGCCTTGGCGAGGGTCCAGAGGAAATTTGCAAGAACGATCCTGTGTACGAAGGGCTTGTCATATGAGGAACGGTTGAAGACTCTGGGTCTGTACTCGATGGAGTTTAGAATGATGAAGAGGGAATGTAATTGAAACTTACAGAAAACCGAGAAGCCTGGATAGAGTGGACATGGAGAAGATGTTTCCAAAAGTAGGAGAGACTAGATTCTGAGGCCACAGGCTCAAAATGAAGGGATGACCCTTTGGAACTGAGATGAGGAGGATTTTTTTGCCAGTTGGTGGTGAATCTGTGGAACCCATTGCCACAGAAGGCTGTGGAGGCCAAGTCATTCAAGTCGTCAGAGATAGATAGGTTCTTGATTAGTAAAGGGATCAAACTTTACAGGGAGAGGCAGGAGAATGGGTTTGAGAAACATATCAGTGATGATCAAATGGCAGAGCAGACTTCACAGTCCAAATAGCCTAATTCTGCTCCTATATCTTTTGGTCTTCAATAACTTTGAGCTCCTACACTTTCCAGGATTTTGCCAGTTGGCACGCTTGATGTGTGATCTTTGACATGATATGTGTCAACACTAAACACCTGCACAGTAGGGGTCACTGGACAGCAACTGATTAAGTAACTCCTGTCAAATCTTCCCATATACAGAATGCAGAGACTCATTAAGTGAATTTATTTTAAGCTGTACTCAAATCTGGTTGCACAAAACCCCATGTTATCAGTATCAAGATCATAAGTTGCCTTTCTGTTATTTCTTTAACATAATCTATTAACATCTCATTGCTGTGGCTCACGCTTCCAAAAGGGATCTCGAATTAATCTGTGGGTGCCAATGAGCTGGCTGCAGATTTTTGATCCAATTTGATTGAGGATCACTATGAAACTCTGCAGACCCGTCCTGAATGGATTGGAAACTTCATTGTTTTGCTTTTCATTGTGTGTTAAGAATTGGCTTAATTTATGTTAAGCTGGTCTCTGGTGGAAGTTGGTAGTGGTGTGGTTGTACCATAGGTCTAGTAATCCTGAAACCCAGGTAAATATGCTGGGGTCATGTATTCAAATCCCAGTCAATGACTGTTACATATTAAGGTATTTATTTAATTAATCAAATCTTGAATTGAAAGCTATTATAGATTTTCATACAAGCCCTCCTGATTCAATACCATAAGTTAGACAAGGAACCCTGGTGTCTTCATTTGGTCCTGCCTATAAACGACTCCCAACCCACAGCAATGTGGTTGACATTTAACTACCTTCTGAAATAGAGTTATAGTGTCATAAAGCACAGAAACAGACCCTTCTGTTCAACTTGTCCATGCTGATCAAATTTCCCAAACTAAACTAGTCCCATTTGCCTGTGTTTGGCCCATATCCCTTTAAACCTTTCCTATACATGTACCTATCCAAATGTCTTTTACATGTCGCAATTGTACCTGATTCTACCACTTCCTCTGGCTGTTCATTCCACATACAAACCACCCTCTATGTGAAAAAGCTGTCCCTCAGCTCCCTTTGAAATCTTTCTCCTCTCACCTTAAAAATGTGCTCTTTAGTTTTGAACTCCCCTACCGTAGGGAAAATACCTTTGCTATTCACCTTATCCATGTCCCTCATGATTTAATAAACATCTACATGGTGACCTCTCAACCTCCTACTCTCCAGTGAAAATAAGTCCCAGTCTATCCAACCTTTCCATTTAACTCAAACCCTCCAGTCCTGGTGAAATCCTTGTAAATCTTTCCTGAACTCTCTTCAATTTAACAAACCCCTGAGAGTAAGCGCATATAGGGATGGGCAATAAATGCTGGCCTTGACAGCAATGCTCACATCTCTTTAATGAACAAATGAAGGAAAATCAAGCAATAAGTCTGTTCTGTGAGGGCAGCTAACACAGCAGAGGCTAAACTTTACCACTCAGTATTCAGTTGTCATTAATATTACTTTGGAGTATGCATTACTAAAATGTGACAGAAACAAAAAGGAAATAGGATCTAGCTGGACTAACAAATTACATAATTTCCAAGCAATTGATTGCTTTGTATCTTTCAGTTCTATGTTAATAGCTCCCAGATTGGTTTTGTACCATTTTAAGTGTTGACAGCCAAGTATATCATCTACAGTGGAGTTCATTACTCAAACCTTACTTTCCCTGTGCAATTTGTTTGCTGCTTGTTAAATGAAGGAGATCTTTCAGAAAAACTGCATTATTGGAAAATGTTTAATACAAAGTGCTCCTTACGTTGATAATACATATTCTGAATCATCAGGCTGATTGCTGGTGAGTGGAGCCCTTTTCCATGTCTCTCACTTCACATCAGTACTCAGGGCTCTCAGACCAGGTTTAGCAGAGTTACAATGGAGACGAATGCTCGTGGTCACTTAAACGCATAAACAGATATACTTCCTATACTCCTGTCTCAAAGATTCACCCTGAACACATCTGGGTGGTGAAAGTAGTTAGAACATACAACTCTTCTTTTGATAGTTCATTGCAGCTTTATTGCATTTACAAACATCAGTGTCCTGCTCTCTTTTTAATTTAAATCAGCAGTTACAAATGAGCTTGCAAACATCAAAAAACTGCTCCCTTCCTTGAGCTAAATTAATACCAAAAACACAAATGTCTTCCCTGACGGTTCTGTGTTGTTCAATGCTGCAACTGCTGTAAAAATGCATCTAGTTCACTAATGTACTTTAAGGAAGAAACTGCCATACTTACCTGATCTGGCCTACATGTGACTCCAGACCCACAGCAATATGGTTGACTCTCAACTGCCCTCTGGGTAATTAGGGATGGGCAATAAATGCTGCCTCGCCAGTGATGCCCTCATCTAGTGAATGAATTAAAAAATGCCCTGTACACAAATAGCAGAACAAATCCAGCATAGCCAATTACTGCTCCATCAGTCTGTACTTAAACAAAAGGAAGTGAAGGAAGGGGTAGCTGACAGTGTGCTTGCAAATAATAGCATCCTCACTGACACTGTTTGGTTTCTGTTCCTCATTAGATTGGTCCAAACATGGACAAAAGAGCTGCATTCCAGTGTTAGAAACCTAGAAAATAGGAGCAAGGCTTGGCCATTCATCCCATCAAACCTACATCTTCATCCACTTGGAAAGCACTAATTGAATGGTCAAAAGCCAGAATGCGTTTATGAAAGGTAAATAATGCTTAACAAATCTACTCGAGGTTTTTTTGAGGATGTAACCAGTAGATTAGATAAGGAAAAACATTAGATAAGTGAATGGGATGTATTTTCAGAAGGCTTTTGATAAGGTTCCTCATAAGAGGTTAGGGGACAAAAGTGAAGAACATCGGAAGGGGATGGGGATAATATATTAGCATAGATCAAGAAATGTTTGACAGACGGGAAATAGTGAGTGAGAACAAATGAGTCTTTTTCCAACTGGCAGGCAGTCCCAAGTGGCTTACAAATGGATCGGTTCTTGAAGCCCAGCTATTCACAATATACAATGAATGACCTGGATGAGGGAACCAAATGCAACATTTCCAGGTTTACCGACGTCATAAAGCTGGGTGGTATAGTGATTTGTGAGGCCGATGCTGCAAGGTGATTTAGACAAGTTGAATGAGTGGGAAAACAAATTGCAGTTGCAGTACAATGTGACTATTTGAAGTTATACAATTCAGGGGTGAAAAAGCAGAAAGGCAGAGTAATTATTTAAATAGTGATATATTGGGATGGGTGCATTTTCAAACGGGTCTAGCTGACCTTGTATCTCTGTCAATGAAAGTAGACAGGCAGGTACAACATGCAATTAGGAAGAGAAATGGTACATTGGCTCTCATTGTCTTTGAGTAGCGATGTTTTACTGCAGTTATATGGGGCGTGGGTGAGACCATACTTGGGATATTGTATGTGGTTTTGGTCTCCTTACCTGAGGATGGATATACCTGCCATAGGGGGCGTGCAGAGGAGTTTCACTAGGCTGATGCTGGGATTGGCAAGTTTGCCTTATAAAGGGAGGTAAAATCTCAGGATAAGGGCTTGATTATCTGGGACCAAGATGAGGAAAGATTTCTTCATACAAGGGGCCGTTAACAGGTTCCAAACAAGAGTTGAATTGATCTCGAAATGTTAACTCTGTTTCACTCTCCACAGGTGGTGCCTGACCTACTGAGTTTCTGCAGTACTTTCTGTTTTACTTAAGATCTCCAGTATCCACAGTACTTTGCTGTCATTTTGTATTGAAACAGGGATGATGTTCTATTCTTCAATGTATTTAAAAACTTTATTAATGTAATACCTTGTAATATTGTAATAATACTCAATTTTATGTAATTAATGGGTAGAAAATTGTACCGAACCAATTTCAGCTAGATGGTTTCTAATGAAAGCTGCAAGGCTATGGTAGATTTTGTTGGAACAAAATCGTCTTATTCCATCACAGGTTATATTGTGATTAAACAGATTTAGATTAAACAGATTAAACAGATTTCAAACAGAAAAGTTAATATCAAATGCTGGTGGTGGTGTCATAGTAACATTGCCTGTGGATTGATCCTGAAACTTAGATTGTAATTTATTGATAGAGGAAAATCATACTGCCCCCACTTTGAACTAAAGTGACTACGACACCCTAAGACTTGCTTAGATCCAGCTGGTTTTCTGGCAGTGGCATCACAGGATTCCAAGATGCAATCTCCACTCACTGATCCTGGACTTCATAAGGGATGTAATAAGGAACTGTTCTTAACTCACTCACCAATAAGTCAGAATGCCGTCAGCACATAACTCCTCCCACGAGACTCAAGTAGAATAACCAGGACGACACTTCCAGAGATGCAGTTATTCTGTCTTAATGTCACTGGGTAGTAATTCAAAACACCGAGGCACCAACGTTCTGGGTTCAAAGCCCACCATTGTAGATACTGAAACTTGAATTTAATCAGTCTTGGTCAAAAACAACGTTAGTCCAATGCTGACCGTGTAATCACTGTCAAAATGCTTCACTATTGGCCTTTAGGGAGGAAAATCTGTTATCTTTCCTTGTCTTGCTGTAGACCCACAACAATGTGATTGACACCTAACTGCCCTCTAGCCAAATAGAAATAGGTTGATAAATACTGACTTGGCTGCTGGTGACCACTTACCGTTAACCAAAAATAAATAATGCAATGGTGAAGGTGTTAGATGAGCCATTTTTCAGACATAAAATCAGCTGGAGCTAAGCATTCTACTGAAGAAAAGTAGACTGTCCAGAGTAATAAACAACAGATTAGATGAGGGAGTTAGTGTCCATTAATTGTCTGCCACCTTATCTATATCAGAATAGTGACTACCCTTCAACAACACTTCATTTGTTGTGAAATTCTCTAGATTGTCTTGAGGTTGTGAAAACTGTCATAGAACTGCCTTTCCTTGACTTCACAAAAGGTAATTTACTTTTTGAAGAAGTTTGTAAATGTTTAGTTTTGATAAGTTGATTGCGGTGTTGGCATTGACTTGTGTAGTCAGTGTCTATGACTGCTAAACCTATTTTAATCCGGCTTCTAAAAATAGCACAGGCTGACTTTACATCTGTCCAAGACTCAGGCAAGGGCAGCGACCTTTGCATTGTACATGACAGAAACAATGATTTGGTCAGACTTAATGAAGGTGGTAGACTGCTTGTGTCTTGCCTGCAGAAAGAGGTTGTATTGAAATTGCTGAAGATTTGGGAATAAAGAACAACTTTGCCTGGCATGTCAGATATAGATTTTCTTTCTCTCTGTTAAGGTGAAAAAAATAGCCACTGGTAAGTCTACATTGTTCAAACAAGGAAAGGCTTTATTTGTGCATACGTAAGGGGAAGGCCAGTTTTGGATAATCAAAGAATTTCAGAGCTTTCAGCATAAAGTATTAATTCTGAGTTCTGAGGAAGGGTCACTGGACCCGAAACGTTAACTCTGTTTATCCTTCACAGATGCTGCCAGACCTGCTGAGCTTTTCCAGCAAATTTGTATTTGTTCCAAGTTTTAATTCTAAGCTAGGTGACCCCTTAGTTACTCTGTTCTAAGGAAGACAATCTCTACCAATTCATTATTTCTTCATCACTGCAATTTTCAAATTCAAGCAATATCCTTGTAAATCTTGTCTGTACTGTACTGACCTGACCAAATCAGGGGCTTTATCATTTGAGCCTGCTGCAGATGAAACTACCTGAAGAAAAGAGAGAGCGCCAAACCAATAGACAAAAAGATCATCTCAGAGAACACTATAGACAGGGACCATTCAACTATCTTCCCAGATTTCCCCACTATCCACAATATGAATTTTTATCTGTCTGTATGTTTCTGTCTGCAGGTCCAGGCAGAGTTTATAAGGGGATTAGAGATTGAAATATAGCATTATTTGTCAACACTTCATAAGTGTTTGCCTGTAGCTAGGACCAATTTATTTGTAATAAATAACAATTCTTGTTAAGTACAGAAATCTGGTCTGTAGTTTCTATTAATCTGGGTCTAAAAGACAGGTGATTTGAGAAATCTAGAATACTTCTATAAAATCTTTAACTTTTTTGATAGAGCATGAATAGTGCGGCTTGATTTCCAACACGCTACCCCTGTGAGAGGTAACAAAGATTGAATTGCCAATCTCGTTAACTCTATTTTACTTAGAGATAGTAAGAACTGCAGATGCTGGAGTCAGAGATAACACAGTGTGGAGCTGGAGGAACACAGCAGGCCAGGCAGCATCTGAGGAAAGTTGACATTTCTGCAGAAGGGTCCTGAACCGAAACATCAGCTTTCCTGCTCCTCTGATGCTGCCTGGCCTGCTGTGTTCCTCCAGCT
>JAHRHZ010000266.1:9408882-9428106 GCA_024137785.1 Ginglymostoma cirratum
CCGAAACATCAGCTTTCCTGCTCCTCTGATGCTGCCTGGCCTGCTGTGTTCCTCCAGCTCCACACTGTGTTAACTCTATTTTACTTGTTTCTTTATATCAAGAAGTATCCTGACACACAACTGAACATTTTTTATTCCATCACCAAATCCTCTTCATTATTTTTTTTCTTTGTCTTCAGCTTTTAAATGCTGTCAGTAAATCACTCGTTTAGCCAATTAGATATTTACATGCAAAGCCGGTTAAGGGCAATGCGAACCATCAAAACTGATAGAAGGACAGGGAGAGGAACTAAATCAAATGGAGTTGGATGAGGAGCTAAAACATTGTACCCTCTGCTGTGCTTGTTTTACTTGTTTGCATAACTATTGAATTGATAACACAAGTCTACATACAATTACACATCTCTGATTGGGATTTCTTTTCTTCTGGTAAAAGAGGATTTTGTGTTACGTCTCAAAGCTGGTATGCAATACACTGCTGGGAACTCATATATATTAATGGATTATTGTAAAAGTTGGAAGATTTGAACAATTCCTGGGTTGCAGACAGTTTACCACGTGGAATTAGGAAGTCAAAAAGTCAAAAAGAACTTTGTTCACCTGCTGTTTACAAAATAGCCAAGAAACTTTGGGAGTTTTTTTTTAAAACGATATGAGCTTGTTTAATGATTTAAATTTCTGGACAAATAAACTGAGTTTTGGAAGGACTTTGTGCTGGAACTTGCCTACTGACAGCCTGCGGACTTCTGATTCCTGTTTTGCCACAGACTTGGGAGCGATCTAATTTTGGAGAGGTTTGCAAGAAAGCGAAGCTGTCTCTCATGCTTTCTCCACCTCACATGGTCAATGAGTAACAATATTACCTTTAAAGAAAAACAGTTGAAGAGCTATCTTAGTGAAATATTTCCTGAGAATGAGCAAAAACTCCAGGAATCAGTATCTCTGATAAACTCTGAAAGCTGAACTGTTAACTCAGCCGTAAGACTTAGGTCTAACTGATCTGCTATCTGACCTGACGGTTTTCCATTGTCCTATAGCTGGTAACAATGTGATCCTATCAATAAGAAACTAAAGGACCTGTGAGAAGGTCACCTAATTCTACCGTTTTACTTTTGACTCTTGATTCACAAGTTTTGTTTCCTTTTTTCCCCTATTTTCCCATTCATAATTGCCCGGCTCTGTGTCTCATCTTGTATGAATATGCATGAAGTTTGGAAAGGGGACACTGTTTAAGTCTCCATAGTATTTTAGTTAATGATCATTTTGTCATTGTTTAAAGAATAAGTTTATTCTAAATAAACAAGTTATTTCTGAATTTATTAAGGAAATATGGCAGATGCTTATTTATTCTAGATAACAGTAAGAAAGCAAAGCAAATTGATCATTTTTGTGATTACAAAGGCATTTGCACCTTTGGTACAGCTTGTGGAGAAGTGACGCTTCATTTTCAATGAACATTTCCTATCAGAATCGGAGCAATATCTTTAAAGGAAAAGCTCATCTTGCCATCACCATATCATGGCATATGACATGATGGTTAAAAAGGTCTCAGTTTCCATCTTATTATGACCATTAGCAGCATGACATGTCAAAAGAAGCATGCAACAACTTGTAACTGAATTACTGTGCACTAGCCCAGAAACAGCAGTTCCTGTGATCATAATATGTGTAGATATCAGGATTTGTAAGCAAGCCCCTATTGATTTTTTCAGTATTACATTACCCACTTTTAGTTCTTAGGTCATGGGAGTGAACGTAAGTATTAATTCATCAGGCATGAATACCCTGCTAAGGGTAAAAAGCTTATCACTGCATCTACAGCAGATAGTGAGAGCTGATCAAATCAGATCAGATTCAATGGTAGGGGATTGAGTGATAGTAATACTGTTGAATGCCAAGAGTTGTGGTTAGATTCTCTCTTCTTGGAGGTGGTTGTTCTGGCACTGTGTGGTGGAAATATTAGTTGCCTCTTATCATCCCAAACCTGGATATTGTCCAGGTCTTGTTGGATATGGGACATGGACTTCTTCACTACCTGAGGAGTGGCAAATGGTGCTGAACATCCCCGCTTTTGACCTTATGATGGAGGGAAGATCATTGATGAAGCAACTGAAGATGGTTGGGCTGAGGACAATATCCTGAGGAACTCCTGCAGAGATGTCTTGGAATTTCTTGATGTCACAGACAGTGAATCGAGTTGAAGCTGAAGTCTTGGGATGAGGTTCTGTCTAGGAAGTTTTCTAATTAATGCCCTTCAATGACCCTCAATTTCAAAGAAAAGTCTTACCAAACTCCAAATGTTCACTCTGTTTCTCTCACCACAGATGCTGCCAGGACTGGTAAGTTTCTCCAGCACTTGCTGATATTTGTCCCTGTTGAGATTCAGCTCCCTCTTGAGGATATTTTCACAGGCAATAATGAGGGGATTATTGAAGTATTTATTCCCATCAAGGCTCACTCAGCTTCTGAATCAGATTTGCAAATGTATCTTATAATGCACGAGAAGTCAGGGGAGTGCATTCATTGAGAAAATTAGCAATGAAAATCAGGTTAATGTCCAGAAGGATCAAATTTCAAGGAACTGTATTGGCTCAATTTCCTGGACTGATGCACCATTTGAACTCCATGTAGTCTTTGATTGTCCTGTAGTTGCTCTTGTGAATCTGTATACTATTACAAATGAGGTAACCATGAGTTTGGAGCAGGAGCAGGCCAGTCAGTCCCTCTAGATTGATCTGCAATGCTTTTTGCAGTGCAGCATGGAGTTTCAGCTTAGAGCTGGACATTCTGAATCAGGAATGTGAGAAGGATGGAGATTCCTTGCTGTATTGGATGGGAGGAAATGATAGGGTTGGGGAAAGGGGTTTCTGGTGGTGGAGAAGAGGGACAGTGTGAAGATGCCCTGTGATTGGTTGGTTAAGTGTGGGTGAGAGAGAAATGCACAGCCTTTTGAAAAATGTTGGAAGACAGAGCTGCACATGGAGTAGGTATTTTAAAACTCTTTGACTAAAACCTGGTACTGAGTCTAGTGCATGGCTTTCTAAATCTTTTCCCCACCACGTCTCTGTTTTGAGACTTGAAAATTCCCACCTCCCCTCAGGTGGGAATTGAGAGAGATGGGTTGGTGCTAGGGTGAGTAGTTGGTGGGTGAGAGAGAAGACCTGTGACACTGACAGAACAGTGACGTTTCTACATGGTAGACATAGCTGCCTCAGAGGTTACCATCTCAAAATCTCAGCTTATGAATACTCTTGGAGTCATAGAGATCTACAGAAGAAGGCCCTTTGCCCCATCATGTTCAAACAGGTCAAAAACAGCCACCTGAATATTGTAAGAGATAGTAAGAACTGCCAATGCTTCAGTCAGACATAACACAGTGTGGAGTTGGAGGAACACAACAGGCCTGGCAGCATCAGAGGAGCAGGAAAGCTGATGTTTTGGGTTGGGACCCTCCCTTTCATCCCCCACTCCTTGACCTGACACAACCTGTCCATCTTCTCTCCCACCTATCCACTCCTCCCCACCGCCGCCTACCTGCACTCACCTATCACGATCCTACTTATCTTCCCAAGCCCCACCCCTCCTCTCTATTTATTTCTGAGCTCCCTTCCCCCTCCCCATTTCTGAAGAAGGGTCCAGACCTGAAATGGCAGCTTTCCTGCTCCTCTAATGCTGCCTGGCCTGTTGTGTTCCTCCAGCTCCGCACTGTGATACATAAACATTGTAATCCTGTTTTCCAGCACTTGGCTTTGGTATTGCAAGTACACATCCAAATACTATTTAAATGTTATCAGGATTTCTGCCTCTACCACCCTCCCTGGTCATTGATCTCTCCATCATGAGGAAATATTCCTTCCTGTCTACATTATCGATACCCCTCATCATTTTAGATATCCCAATCATGCCCCTTTTCAATCTCCTTTGCTGGAAGGAGCACAATCCCAGTCTGTCCAAATAAACACAGAAAGAACTGAGGATGCTGTAAATCAGGAACAAAAACAAAGTTGCTGGAACAGCTCAGCAGATCTGGCAGCACCTGTGAAGAAAAAATTAGAGTTATTGTTTCGGGTCCGGTGACCTTTCCTCAGAACAGCTCTGAGGAACCGAAACGTTAACTCTGATTTTTTTTCTTCACAGATGCTGCCAGACCTGCTGAGCTTTTCCAGCAACTTTGTTT
Organism: Ginglymostoma cirratum; assembly: GCA_024137785.1. Classification (NCBI taxonomy): domain Eukaryota; kingdom Metazoa; phylum Chordata; class Chondrichthyes; order Orectolobiformes; family Ginglymostomatidae; genus Ginglymostoma; species Ginglymostoma cirratum. Next base: position 9,413,060 of record JAHRHZ010000266.1, read on the forward strand.
TTGTCCCAGTCTGTCCAATCTCTTTTTGTGACTGAGACTCTCCAGCTCCCGATCCTTCACTTCAATTTTTCCTGTTAAGAAATAAACTTACAAACTATGAGCCAAAAAAAACAAGGATAGAACACCTCTGCCTTCTGCACTGAATTCTCACGCTGACCCCAAAGTATCTAAACTATATATTGACCTGAGCTATATCTGAATCCAGACACAATCTCGCCTTTTTGATCATGCAAAGCTTCCCAAGCTCTAAAATATTCAACACTCTAATCTGTTTTAATGAGTTCTGAAGAAGGGTGATTGAACTTGAAACATTAATGCTGCTTCTGTCTCCACAGATGCTGCCAGACCTGTTGATTTTCTACAGACTTTCTGTTTTTGTTTCTAATCTGTTTATCCATTTGGTATCAGGATGTTTAATGAATACATCGAGGCAGATTGTCACAACCTGTGATTATTTTCTTTTCTATTTTTGACTAATAGTGTTGGTTTGGCCGGAGATTCGCGCTGCTTATGTTCTTTCAGTCCAATGGCTTGTTATTTTACGTAACATGCCTGAACCAGGCAACGTAAGAAATTGTTTGACGTAGCTCATGTTTCTGATATTTTCTTTCATGCCCATGGAGAGAATTTGACAATGAGTTACAATTTAAGTGTTGCTTTTGAAGCAAGCCCTTTTGTTGTTTTATTTAGACTCCAGAATTTTGGGCCATTTAAAGAAGGTTATCATTAATAGATCCAACAAAGAATTCATAATGAATATCTTTACGTAGGGAATGTTTATGATGTGAATCTTGCGATCACAGTCAATGGATGTCTCTAGTTGGGCTGGCATTTATTGCCCATCCCTCATTGCCCTCCTTGAGAAAGTGGTGGTGAGCTGCTATCTTTAATTGGTTGGGAGGGCATTAGGGACACCCACAATTCTGTTAGGGAGGGAGTTCCAGGATTTTGACCTATTGACAGTGTGATGGACCAGACCAGACCCTCGGAAAATATAATAAGAAGTAGCCCAGACCTCAACTTTTTATTTTCAAGGCAAATGTGTGATGCTGTGTTCCAAATGCAATTGGATTGGTCAAACTACTGAACGTTAAGCAAAACAAAATTTATTCAAACACTATAGTAGAAATATAACAAAAGAAAAATGAATTTAGAATAACAACTCGAAAGGAAAACCTAACAGAATAATGGATTATCTTACTAGTAAACTTTAACTATTCTAATATAGTAACATCCCATAAACACATGCTTGGCAAAAGGCAAATTCAGAAAACAGATTGTCTCACATGCAGTTCTCATATCTAGAAGGAAAGGACATCGAAAGAGAATTCTAAGACAGACTGTAGCAACCAGGAGAGATTCACTGCCTTCCAATCCTGCTGAGACCCCAGTGTCTGCTGAAAGCTAAACCTATATCCCTTGGTCTGTGGGTGGGAGCTTGGCCATACCCACTCAGGCTGCTTCTATTGTTCCAACTTTAAAGAAACAACACCCAAGTCTTCACAAGTTTTTTTTAATCTTCTCATAGACTGCTCATCAACCTCTTTCTAAAAGAAACCAGGGCAAAACACATCACTTAAAACCATAGCATCGTCTCAGCAGTGAAGGGACATACTTCCCAGTCAGGATGGTATGGGCTTGGAGGGTAACATGCAGATGGCAGTGTTCCTATGCATCTGCTACCCTTGTCTTTGTAGCTGGTGGAGATCTGGGCTTTGTGAGGTGCTGTCAAAGCAGTATTAGTAAGTTGGTGCAGTGTACATTGTAGGTGGTATATGCCACTGTGTATTGGTGAGGGAGAGAGTAAATGACTTCCAGGTTTGGAACAGCATTTATAAACGCTTGGCCTTTACCAACATCAGCACAGCAGCCAGAACAGGAGAAGGAAGAGTACAATGAGGAGAAGGAGTGGGAAGGACATTAACAACTGGTCCCGCTGGATACCAGAGCTCTCAAAGAACATCTTATCAAGGAACACGTTCCACTACAGCAGCCTGCAGAGTGATGAAGAAGGTGTTTGGCATGCTTGCCTTTATCGGTCAGAGCATTGAGTGTAGGAGTTGGGATGTCATGTTATGGCTGTATAAGACATTGGGTTAAGGCCACATTTGGGATACTGCCATAGGAACGATGTTATTAAACTGGAAAGAGTGCAAAAAAGATTTACAAGGATGTTACTGAGACTGGAAGGGTTGAGTTATAAGGAGAGGCAGGATAGGCTGGGACTTTTTCCCCTGGAGCTTAGGAGGCTGAGGGGTGACTTTAAGAAGTTTATGAGGGCCATTGATAAGTGAATAGCCAAGGTCTTTTCCCTCGGTAAAGGAATCAAACGAGAGGGCATCAGACTAAGGTGAGACTGGGAAGATTTAAAGGGGACTTGAGGGGAATCTTTTCACACAGAAGGTGGTTTATATGTAGGTGAAGATGCCAGACAAAGTGATAGAGGCAGGTAAAATTACAACATTCTATAGACATTTGGACAGGTACGTGGAAAAGAAAGAATTAAAGGGATGTGGGCCAAATGCAGGAAAATGGGATGAGTTCAGTTTAGGTAATTTGGTCAGCATGGGCCAATTGTGCCAAAGAATCTGTTTTGGTGCTGCTTGACTCTATGACTCTATGATTGTTTGATCCCACTGTCACCTCATCCTCCGCGAGTTAGTGTTTTCTGTGTAGCTGGAAAAATAATCTTCACCTCTTTATAGAAGTTGACCTAACTCCTCAACCTTTAGATTTTTAGGGAAAACAGGCCTTGAAATAAAACCCTGAAATATTAAACTGGATCATAAATGATTTAACACATTGTGGAGCTGAAGGACCACAGCAGGACAGTAAGCATCAGAGGAGTAGGAAAGCTGACGTTTTGACCCGAAACGTCAGCCTTCCTGCTCCTCTGATGCTGCCTGGCCTGCTATGTTCCTCCAGCTTCACACTGTGTTATCTCTGACTCCAGCATTGGCAGTTCTTACTGTCTCTCATAAATGATTTTCTCTGTTTCTTTTGAGAGTTTTGATCAGAATGACTCTTGGGTGTCACTAGGTGGCACCATGCACTGTGTTATCAACACTTTTGGGTTTGTTTTGTAGAGAGATGAATTTATTTCTGTTTTGGGGGAATAAGATTTGCCTTTACAGATATGGAAATGTAGGACAGTAGCCCAAAAGTATAATCCCACTGATGATGAGTGAAGCCTCCCATAAATAACAATACAAACCACTTACAACTGCTTGCAGCCATCAGCATAAGGAAAACACCTCAATACATTTAACAAAAGGAGAAAGATGACAAAGCAAGGACTTTGCATTCCTGCAGCACCTTTTACAACCTTGGGGTGTCTTTGCGGCCAATGAAATATAATTGAAAACTTGTTACTGTTGTAAGGTAGGAAACAAATGTTACTTTGCATACAGCAATCTCACAGAAACAGCAATGAGATAAATGATTTGATTTTTAAAAGTGATATTGATTTAAGGATAAATGTTGACCCCAGAAAAAGAGAGGTAAAGGGAGTGCATCTTCACTCTAGGAGATATTTTAACTGCAAGTGTTTGTATCATATCCCTTACTATTCTTGCTGACCTAAGATCTTTCAATCTCAGTTCTGAGAGTTTCAGTTGACTCCCAGCCTCAACAGATTTGTGTGGGACAGACAGTTCCAGATTTCTGTGTAGAAGTGCTTGCTGACATCAATCCTCAACATCCCAGGTCCACTTTTAAGGGTAGGCCTTTGTTCTGGATTCCCGAGCCAGAGGAAATATTCTCCCTCCATCTCCCTCTCCCAAATCAAACAGCTTAATTCATTTGAACTTTAAGCTTCTACAAATGTATACAAAGAAAATTTCTCAAAAGCCCAGCATCCCAGTGGAGGACAATAAAAAAACTCTGATGACATTCTGAAGTTCTCCTTGCAGTGTGATTGTATTGACATTAATGACTGGTGAGCTTGTTGCCAATTGCTCAGGAACCCCATCCATCAAGTGATGGGGCAGGGCATTGGCAATGAGAGAAAGGAGGGGAGCGTATCCTAGATTATGGATCCCATTACCTCACACGATGTCTTGTCCCATGTATCTGAGGTTGGCAATCAGCCCCTTCAGTAACATGATGGCTGTGAGCAGAAACTCTTGACCATGTGTGGACATCATCCTGGAAGTAAGGGACATCCAATGGCTCTGTCAGAATCATCGCCCTGCTCTCGTAAAGTAGAGGAGGCAGTGGCCTAGTGGTATCACTAGACTATTAATCCAGCGACCCAGGTAACGTTCTGGGGACCCAAGTTCAAGTCCCATTATGGCAGACGATGGAATTTGAATGCATTAACAAAAAAATATCTGGACTAAGAATCCAATAATGGCAATGAAGCTAATCACCAGGAAAAATCCATCTGGTTCCCTAATGTCCTTTAGGGAAGGAAACTGCCATCCTTACTTGGTCCAGCCTACATGTGACTCCAGACCAACAGCAATGTGGTTGACTCTTAAATGCTCTGTGGGTAATTAGGGATGGGCAATAAAATGCTGGCCTAGCCAGTGACACCCACATCTCATGAATTAATTTAAAAAAAAACTTTAGTCTTGATATCATTCCCATAGAACTGCACTGCACTGCATCCAAGAACTGGGAGACGTTACCCTTTATATTCTAGTACCATTGGAATAAATGGCTGCACTGTATTAACCTTTGAAATTATACTTGGTTCACTAGCTCTTAGAGGTTTTTCTACACGATACTCTGCCTAACAATTATGTTGTTAGGATTCTTCAGAAACCTCATGGGCTGGATTTAACGTTGTTCTGTAGCAGCCGTTCTCACCCCTCCCCATCAGCAAGTTACCCGCCTCAGGTTAAGGGAAGGTGAGGGAGGTTAGCTTACCCATAAACCCAATGGCTACAGTGTGACCATTTAATTGGTTGGAGGTAGGACTTTGAAACCCTGCTCCTGGGGAATCCAACATCCCCCGCAGGCCCAGCAGCGCCACTGGGAATGGGGGCTGCTGCTGGGATTGCAGGCAGTCTCATCACGCCAATGGGACCAGGGCTTACAGAAAATTCCGGGTTCTTGCTGGAGCCAAGTTGGTAGGGCCCGGGGAAGGGAGGTGGGATCGATGCTGAGGTGATGGTGGTTGGCAGGGTGGGAAGGGAGCTTGCTGCAGCAGTTTAAGAGGCTGGTGTTGAGGGTAAGGTGGGGGGGCGGGGGAGCGTGCAACGATCTTATTTGGACATGTCTTGATGGGCACAGGGGGTCTGCAAAGGTGGTCTCCTCCAGTGTTATGTGGCACCAACATGGGCTACGAAAGCTGCTGGACTTCCTGACTAGCTCTGGCTACGGGCTACTGAATACTTGGGTCTCCCCCAGGTTGGGCTAATTACTTATTAACCCCGTCTTATGACACAGTATGCCATCTCAAATTGATTCCATAGATCTGGGAATTTTTTTGAAATTTATAGAAACTCACCATTAATATTAATTGACTCAGAATTGATATCAAGAGCTGTTACTCTCACTTCACCTCTGGAATTCAATTCTTTTGTCCATGTTTGAACCAAGGCTGTAAAGAGATCAGGAGCTGAGTGGCTCTGGTGGAACCCAAACTGGGCGTCACTGAGCAGGTTATTGTTGCTGACACCTTCCATCACTTTACTGATGATCGAAAGCAGACTGATGGGGTGGTAATTAGCTGGGTCGGATTTGTCATGCCTTTAGTGTACAGGACATACCTGGCCAATTTTCCACATTGCCAGGCAGATGCCAATGTTGTATCTGTACCTGAACAGTTTGGTTAGGGGCGTGGCAAGTTCTGGAATATCGTTAGGACCCATAGCCTTTGCAGTGCCTAGTACCTCCAGCCGTTTCTTGATATTATGTGGATGTAAGGAAATGGCTGAAGACTGGCATTTGTGATGCTGGGAACATGGAGGAGTCCAAGGTGAATGATCCATTGGGCACTTCTGGCTGAAGATTGTTGTGAATGCTTCAGCCTTATCTTTTACAGTAATTATTGATGATGTGGATTTTGTGGAGCCTCCTACTCCACTGAAATGCTTAATTGTCCACTACCATTCATGACTAGATGTGGTAGGACTGCAGAACTTAGATCCGATCCATTGTGTAGACCTGTTTTGTAGCTTCACTGAATTGACACGTTTTTGGATACACTTCATGCTGCTCCTGACATACCCTCCTGTACACTCCATTGAAATACTGTTTACTAAGTCAAGCTACAAATTTAATGCTGTATTCATTTGCCCCAGTATTCCTGGTTATTGATCCCTCTTCATTTCCACCTTATCAATACACCTCAGAACCTTATACACCTCAACGCTCACTGTCTTATAGCTTTTACTGTCACTATTTTTCATCCGACACTTTTCCTGTCATCTCTCAACTTTTCTAAGTACTTGCTAAAAAGATTTTCCTGGATATGCTCTGTCCCTGCCTTGCTCACTAAAACTATATCAGGTGATAGTTGGGAAGTTAAAATCCCCTCCTATCACTGCTTCATTATTTTTAAAGTCTAATTTTACTTTTCTTTTTAACTCCTTTGAAATTTGATTACTTATTTGATGCTCTGAAAGGAGGATACATGGGGATATCTCCCTGAATGTCTAGATACCAACAACGTTTCTGCTCCTTTTGTACTTTTTACTTTTCCCCGCACGGCCTCTTCTTATGATCCTTGCAAGATATTGTCCCTCCTCACTGCTATAATTGATAATCACAATATTGTGATTTCTCTCCCAACTCTCCTATCCCCCCATTGTGTTCATCTGAATAGCCTGTCACCAGCAATATTCAGCTGCCGGTCCTGCCCATTTCTCAGCTAAGTCTCGGTCATTGTATAAAAACTTTGTTAGACCACACTGTTGTGTAGTTTTGGTCTGTTTACCTCAGGAAGGTTATTACTGCCATAGATGGAGAGCACAAAAGTCCACCAGAGATAACAAAGTGTAGAGCTGGATGAACATAGCAGGCCAAGTAGCATCAGAGGAGCGGGTAAGCTGACGTTTCGGGTCTGGACCCTTCTTCAGATTTCTGAAGAAGGGACCAGACCCGAAATGTCAGCTTACCCGCTCCTCTGATGCTGCTTGGCCTGTTGTGTTCATCCAGCTCTACACCTTGTTATCTCAGATTCTCCGGCATCGGCAGTTCCTACTGTCACAAAAGTTCACCAGGCTTGTTCATGGAATGGCAGGACTGTCTTATGAAGAGAGATTGGCGACACTCTAGTGTTTTGAAGAATGAGAGGTGATCTCATTGAAACCTACAAAATACTGGATTCAGATAAAATGTTTGTTGAACCAGGGGCACAACTTAAAAGTGGATGCCACTTAGGTTCAGGATGAGGAGGAGTTATTTTCATAGAATCACTACAGTATGGAGGCAGGCCATTCGGCCTATTGAGTCCACACCAACTATCCAAAGAGCATCTTACCCAGACCCACTCCCCTATCCCTGTAACCCTGCATTTCCCATGGCTAATCCACCTTGCCTGCACATTCCTGGACACTATGTGGCAATTTAGCATGGCCAATCCATTTACCCTGCACATCTGTGGACTGTGGGAGGAAAATGGGGCACCTGGAGGAAACCAACGCAGACATGTGCCAACTCCACACAGACACTGAACCCGGGACCGTGGCACTATGAAGCAGCAGTGCTAACCACTGAGCCACCATGCTGCCCAAAGCTGTTTAAAATTCCCTCCCTCAGAGGTCTGTGGAAGCTCACTCGTTGTCTATAGATATAAGGTAGAGATTGATAAATTTCTGATGACTAGCACCATACAGGTTTGGGGTGAGTAAAAGGCATTGAAGTGTTTGCCACAATCCCTCGACAGATCTCTCGTTATATCTTACCCCAAACCCATCTCATTAACTACCGTGCTGGCCCTGGGGGAGCCCCTCTCTCCTAATTCTTAGCCCTATTCCACCATTCACTATACCCAGAACAACTTGACTTTACTGAGATATACCTGTTTGGACCTGCACCCCTGGCGCTGGTGCCATCTTTAAAAAGCCTCTGTGCACCTGGCCAGACATTGTCAGTCATACATGTTACATCAAAAGATGATTTCTCATTGGCAAAAGCTATCCAGACAGCGGTAGAGTTGAAAATTGAAAACGCCACCAGGGATAATGGGAACAGAAAGCCAACTTTGCTTGAGAAGTTTATCAGATTTCACCAAGTTTCTCACGGGAGACAATCATATTTTCAATGTAATATAACTAGCTACTAAGTGATATGCAATAAACCCTTATTATTTAACTAAGACAGGGCCTAGCTTCTGTTGCAGGACTCATCTGGGCATCCATCCCCATGTGGTATCAGTAGTTTGACTCATATCAATAAGATGGATTGGTGGTGATGAGCAAGCTCCTATGATGCTGCTTGACCTGCTGTGTTCATCCAGCCCCATGCTTGTTATCTCGGATTCTCCAGCATCTGCAGTAGCTTTTATCTTTGGTGGTGATGAATCTACCTAGAGTATCCCAAATGGTTCTGGCACAATCTAATATTTCCAATACGTTGGCAATGCTGGCATACAACAAAATAAAGTGATAACCGCAATTGGCAACTGAAAGTTTCATTCTGTCATAAATTAGTACAGATTTAAGCTTCCAAAGGGAAAGTGAATACAGGTAATCTCCGAGAACGCAACGGTTGTGTTCTTGTGTGACCTTATGGTACAGAAAATTGCGCTATAGAAACCACCATAGAAAATTGTGTTATAGGGAAATCGCTATACCGTACAGCAGAAAGTTTGTGTTATCCAAACAGCGTCCACTATTCATCAATCGTGTCACAGCCAATTTGCATGAGCAAAACACATGTTATAGCAGAATACCTGTAGATGAAAGGTAAAGTCATCATAGTCTTGCCAGACCATAGGGCTGCTCTTGATTAGACAGAGACAACGGATGGTGGTTTAATCTGAAGGTCACCATGTGAGAGGAGAGGATGAGAAGGAGGTTCCTTCATGATAACCTCAGCTAGCATGGGAACTGAATGCACACCACTGGCATTGCTACATTACAAATCAGCTATCCAGGCAACTGAACTAACTTACACCCCCATGAATAAATAAATACTTGAAGGATAAACTAAAGCAAAAAAACTGCAGATGCTTGTGACCTGAAACAAGCAAAAAGAGAAATTGCTGGAGGAACCCAGCAGGTCTGGCAGCAACTGTACAAAGAAAGCAAAGTTAACATTTTGAGTCCAGTGACGCTTCTTCACTAGGGATAACAAGGTGTAGAGCTGGATGAACACAACAGGCCAGGTAGCTGATGATTCTGGTCTGGACCCTTCTAAAGGTCCAGACCCGAAATGTCAGCCTTCCTGCTCCTCTGATGCTGCTTGGCCTGCTGTGTTCATCCAGCTCTACACCTTGTTATCTCAGATTCTCCAGCATCGGCAGTTCCTACTATCTCTTCTTCAGAAGGGGATAGGTTTGCACATTTTTGTGGAAAGAGCTGGGGTGTGCAGCTAATTGGATAGTTTGTTCAAAAGACCAGCAGAGACATGATATTTCCACAATTATCCTCACAGAATGAAGTGAGAATTTAATGACAGTCTCCTCCTACTTAAAATAATGAGGATCTCAAATATCTTAACACCACTAACGTGTTGAGGTGTTGGTGGTTTGGAAACACAAATCTTCCCAGAACTGTTCCAATTCATGAGCATCACTGCGGAGCAGAAGCATATATTTATAACAATTTTAATTTAAAATGGCAATTTTCTTTTGTAGATTGAAAATGATACATAATAAGGCTGGAATAAATCACAATTTGTTTGCTTTATAAATCGCCCTTTTACATGTACAATTCTCTTTACCAATTTACTGCAGTAGAAAGGATTGCACGTTTGGGAACCAGTGTAGGAAACTTTGCAAACAAACATTTCTTGCCAATTGGCAAGTTAGGTCAAGGATAGTCCAGTGCTGAGAGGTGGTCTTCGTTAATAGTTCTCAAAATGAATACCCTTTGATGTTGTAATTTTCATGACTGCTCCATTCAAGCTGTCATCTTCAAGCAGCTGTACAAAACCCTCGGCTATCTCTGATGGTCTGTAATAAAGAATATGAAGGTCAATAACATGAAGAACAACATTCCGAAAAAAGTATTCTGTGAGAGGAACATCATTGCAATAAAACCTTCTGCAAGACGGGCTGCCATGATATGAATCCGTAAGGGGAATAATATATACTGCATGTTAACAAGGTGAATAGAAAAATTCTATATCGCTGGCTAAGGGCAACATTTGTTGCATGTCCTTAATTGTTCTTGAACCGAGTTACTTGCCAGCTGTTTCCGAGTGATGTTAAGAATCAATCCCACAGCTGTGAGACTGGAGTCACATATAGGCCAGGAAAGCTTGACGTTTCGGGCCTAGACCCAAAAGTCAAGCTTTCCTGCTCCTATGATGCTGCTTGGCCTGCTGTGTCCATCCAGCTCCACACCTTGTTATCTCGGATTCTCCAGCATCTGCAGTACCTATTATCTCTCACATATGGGCCAGTCTGGATAAGGACCTCAGATTTCCTTCCCTAAGGCACAGCCCTGAACCAGGGAGGTTTTTGTGACAGTTGATGACACTTTCACGGTTACCATTGCTGAGACCAGCTTTCAATCTCAGATTTTATTAATTAACTGTAAATTCCATCAGCCATCACTCTCGGATTTGAACCTGTGCTTGCAGGGTATTAGACTGACCCTGTGACTTTTGTGTTATTCATTGAAGAGATGTAGGCTTTGCCACCCAGGCCAGCATTTATTGCCCTTCAGAAAGTGGTAGTGAGTTGTCTTCTCGAACCATTGCCTTCCATCTGGTGCAGGTATACTCACATGACATTATCTTTACTTGTACATGAGAAGGAGGCAATGCCCTTTAGGCAAGCATTTAGTGCCAAAGTCCAGTTTTCATTGGAGATGGTGCTGGTGAGTTGCTTTCCACAGCTGCTGCAGTCTTTGGGGTGGAGGGACATCCATAGTGCTGCTAGGGATGGGATATCAGCAACTTCATCCAGCGACAGTGAAGGAATGTTGATATAGCCCCAAGTCAGAATGGTGTGTGGCCTGCTTGGGAATTTGATTGCTCCCATTCATCTGCTTCCCCTGTCCTTTTAGGCAGCAGAGACTGCAGGTTTGGAAAGTGCTGTCAGAGGAGGCTTGATAACTTACCGAAATGCATCTTGCAGATGGTACGCACTGTTGTCGAAGTGTGTCACTGGTGAAGACAGTGAATGTTAAGGGTAGTGAAGGGGGCACCAGTCTAGCGGGCTGCTTTGTCCTGGATGACATTGAGCTTCTAGAGTGTTGTTAGAGTCGCACGGTTCAAGATTACTAGAAGTAATAATGACTAGTCTAGTAACATTACCATGACATCACCTCTCCTTTTATTTCTCAGTGTATTTTTCATCATTATTATTCTAATATTTCTACAATATTACATCTAAAAAAGACTCGTTTCATCTTAGATTTCTTAACATTTTGAACGTCATAGAACAAATTCCCCGGAGCAGGTCTGATCAGGCTGAAGTGTTAACTTCACCTCACTGTAGTAGTCAGGAGTCATGCCAATCCTTAGGCCTCAATTGGCTGAAAGTAAAACAACAGACAGGACGTGTAGTCAAGCCCTCAGAGGTCAGTATTGTTCATGTGGGCTCAAATCCAAAGTCTTGATACCATGTTCTTGGGATATGAGAATTACAACAAATGCTGGAAGATTGGAACAAAACAAAACAAGAACAGAGATGGGAGGACAGAGTAGTTAGGTAGAAAATAATGTTTTAAAAATAATCCACAGATACCTTCCTTTTTAAGCTTGTGATTACAGTTATTTTGTTAGCCATAATGAGGATTTTATTTCTTTTTTAGCCCAAGACTAATATCGCAATCTCGCTTGCTGGTTTAAACTGAAGAAGCCAAGTACAAGGTTTCTTGAATGAATGGAAAAGGGATTTTATTATTTACTAACCCAGTGAAAAATGATAGTACACAACAATAAAAGCATATGAATGCAAACATACATGTACAATTTAAATGGGAGAGCATCTAGCACAAAAAGGAAGATCAGAATATACTGTTCAAAAGGTACGTAGTCTCCTTGAGGTGTTCAATTTAATTTGAGACTAAGGCTGTTTAAATGATATCTTGTATCCTCATCAGCAGCAGAGCTGGTTGACTTCTTTGAGATCTCGAAGAATGATGTTTCTTCAATATACTTTACTGCTAAGTGTTGTTTGAGAGGCTAAGAGAAAAAAGGGAGATAGAGAGTCTTCTAGTTCTGTTGTTACAAATCTATATCTTCTTTTCCCTGCTCAGCCTATAAAGCAGTTACCTGAAATACAGCATGTTTGTGTATTCCCAGGTCTGGCTTCATGTTTTTTCCTCTGCTGGATAATCTGCAGAAGTCTTTTATCTCAAGTATTTGAAATTTATACAGAAAGGTGTCAATCAGATGAAAGATGCAGATCTGAGTATCAATGCCTTTGGAAATCATGTTAATTTGGCTCAAGCTGACACTTGTTTATTGATGAGTTGTGGCCTACCCTGGTTAGATGATCACCACGACCACCTTAAGTCAATGTTGTCAGTGTTAGTCCATGAAGAAAATCAAGGCACTATAAGTCAGATGATGGGAATTGAAAATAGGTGGTCTATTTTCTTACTGTAGCAATGCACACACAATATTACACAGCCTTATGCTCAAGAAAATCTGTGTTGCTAAAGTGACTAATCAATAGAGTTGTGCTGAATGAAGTGCTGAGCTGGTGAAATATTTGGTATTGACCTCAGGTTACTTTTTACTGAAACCCCACTCAAGCCAGATTAATAGGAGCACATGAAATAATAGCTGCAATCCTCAGCTCCTGCTGGTCGTCAGGTGCCTTTAATCAGGGTGCAGAGGTGATTAGCCTCTGTCAAATTAAATTTTGGTTGGGAAGGTCAATGATCGAACTTCCCACTCCATTACTGATCAGGCCCTTGAAACGCCAATTAAAGACCACTTGAGGGTCTCACCTTGCTACTGGTGGGTTTAATGCAACTATAGGTGAGCCTGTCACCACTGTAGCAAATCATCAACCATCCTTTAACAACACGTTCCAAACTGATGACCTCTCCTACCCAGGAGGACAAGCAGAGCAGATGTATTCTCACCTGAACGACACCACAGTTCCTTCTCTGTCACTGCATTAACATTCTGGAACTCTCTTCTTCATGCACTTGCACCATGTGGACTCCAGTTAGAGTCACTGAGCACGGAAACAGACCCTTCCGTCTAACTTGTCCATGCTGGCCAGATTTCCTAAATTAATCTAGTCCCATTTGCCAGCATTTGGCCCATAGTCCTCTAAACCCTTCCTAGCTTATACCCATCCAGATGCCTTTTAAATGTTGTAATTTCATCAGCCTCCACCACTTCCTCCAGCAGCTCATTCCATATATGCACCCCTCTCTATGGGAGAAAGTTGCCCCTTAGGTCCCTTTTAAATCTTTCTCCTCTCATCTTAAACCTATGCCCTCTAATTTTGGACTCCCCCCACTCTAGGGAAAAGATCTTGTCAATTCACCCTATCCACGCCCCTCATGATTTTACAAACCCCTATAAAGGTGACTTCTTAGCCTCTGATGCTCTAGGGAAAATAGTCCCAGCCTATTCAGCCTCTCCCTGTAGCTCAAACCGTCCAATCCTAGCAACATCCTTGTAAATGTTTTCTGTACCATTTCAAGTTCCCCAGCATCCTTTTTTTAAAATGTTGTAATTGTACCTGCATCCATCACTTCAGCAGGAAGTTCATTCCACATGTGAAACACCCTCTGTGTAAAAAAAAAATGCCTCTTTTGTCTTTTTAAAATTTCTCTCCTCTCACCTTAAAAATGTGCCGCCTAGTCTTGAAATTCCCAATCTTAGGGAAAAGACAACCACCATCAACTCTGTCTCTACCTCTCAATATTTTATAAACTTCTGTCAGGTCACCTCTCAACCTCCTAAACTCCAGTGAAGAAAGTCCCAGCTTATTCAGCCTTTCCTTATCATTCAAACCTTCCATACCCGGCAACATCCTGGTAAATCTCTTCTGAATGTTTAAAAGATATTTGGATGGATATATGAATAGGAAAAGTTTGGAAGGAAATGGGCCAGGAGGAGGCAGTGGGACTACTTTAGTTTGGGATTATATTTGGCATGGACTAGTTGGACCAAAGGGTCTGTTTCCGTGCTGTATGATTCTTTGATTCTATCCTTCCTGTAGCTGCGAGACCACAATTGCATGCAGTATTCCAAAGCTGGCCTGACCAATGTCCTGTACAGCTACAACATGTCCTCGCAACTCCTGTCTTCAATGCACTGACCAATAAAGGCAAGCATACAAAATGCCTTCTTTTGGTAGGTATGCGGCTCACCCCAGGGCAATTAGCAAGGCAGCTGACTTCCAAGGCAATTAGCAATGGGTAACAAATGTGGCTTTGTTTGTGATATCTAAATCCCCACAGAGAAATTCAAAAATTGGAGCTGCTTGACAACCTGGATGTCCTTGGATGCTCCTATTCTCAGGAGGTATGAGAGGCTAGAGAAAATGCATGTTTTTAAACTTCACTGCTTGATAGTCTCAGTGGTAAAGGAACACAGGAATATAGGAACTGGAATAGGTCATTCAGACCATTCAGCCCATCCTGCCATCCAATACAATCATGGCTGATCATCCAATTCAATGACTTTAGCTTACACTATCCCTATATTTTTAAACTGTTGGTAATCAAAAACCTATCAATCTCTACTTTAAACATATTCAACGAGTAATGTCTATGGCCCTATAGTCTATATGTATTAGAGAACTCATGAACCTTTGAGTAAAAAAAAAACTTTTAACCTCATTCCTAAATGATTTCCCCTTCATTTTTAAATTGAGCCTCCAATTCTAGAATCACAACCAGATAAATGTCTTAGAGATAAAAGGTACTGCAGATGCTGGAGAATCCGAGATAACAAGGTGTGGGGCTGAATGAACACAGCAGGCCAAGCAGCATCATAGGAGCAGGAAA
>JAHRHZ010000266.1:9428506-9445973 GCA_024137785.1 Ginglymostoma cirratum
CTTGGCCTGCTGTGTTCATCCAGCCTCACACCTTGTTATCTCAGATAAATGTCTTATCTGCAATTACCTTGACTATTCCTTTTTAATATTTTGTTGATTTCAGTGAACATAGAAACATAGCAATATAGATAAGAAGGCACAAGAGTAGGCCATTCAGCCCTTTGGCTGATCATCCAATTTAATAGCTTTTTCCTGCATTACCCAATATCTTTTGATCTCTTTTGACCTAAGTTCTCTATTCAACTTTTTGAAATCATACAATGCTTTGGCCTTGATTGCTTTCTATGCTTTGCTATTTCACAGTCTCACCACTTTCCAGGTGAATAAATTTCTTCTCATCTCAGTCCTAAAGGGTTTATTCCATATTCTTAAACTGTGACCACATTTCTGACTACCCCCATCATCAGGAACATCCCTCTTCCTGCATCTAGCCTATCTAGTCCTGTTGGCAATTTATAAGTTTTTATTAGATCCAACATCGTTCTCCAGTGAATATAGTCCGAACCAATCAAATCTCTATTCATGTGCCAGTCCTGCTATCCCAGGAATCAACCTGGTAAATCTTTGCTGTGTTCCTCTCACCTCTCATTCTTCAAAACTCTACAGAATACAGGCCCGGTTACCCCAAAACCTTTTTGTAGGTCAGTCCCCACATCCCACAAACAAGTCTGGTAAACCTCCATTGCACTGTGTCGACAGCAATAATATCCTCCTAAGGTAAGGAGAGCAAGACTGCACACAAAGTACTCCAGGTGCAGGCTATAAATTTGTTCTACACAGCTGAAGCAATATCTCATTACTGTTGCAAACAAATCCTCTTGTGATAAGGCCTAACATCCCATTAGCCTTCCAAATAGCTTGATGCACCTTCATGTTAACCTTCAGTAAATCATCGACAAGGACAGCTTCGTCCAGCTATACTTTCCAATCTCTTACCATTTAAGGAATACTCTGCATGGCTGTTCTTCCTACAAAAGTGAATAACTTCATACTTTCAACATTAAATTCCATCTGCCACGTACATCTCCTGTCACAAAGTTTGTCCAAATACTTTTGAGCTACCTTGCATCTTTCTCACACCACACACTCCCACTTAGCTGTCTGTTACCCAGGAACTTGGAAATATTACTTGTAGTCTCCACATCCAATCTAATGGGACTAAAGGCAGACGAGTCTCCGAGGCCTGATGGCATACATCCAAAGGTTTTAAAGCTTCAGGCTTTTGAAGTAGTTGAAGCATTGGTCGAAATATTCCAGAACTAACTGGATTTTGGGAGGGTTCCAGCAGACTGGAAAACTGCCAATTCGACAACCCTATTCAAGAAGGGAAGGTGCCAGAAAACACAAAACTATAGGCCAGGTAACTTACATCTGTCATTAGGAAAATGCTGGAGTCCATTAGTGAAAAAGAAATTTGACAATTAGGAAAGATTAACATAGCCTAACACTTTCAATTGTTTGAAAGGGAAATTGGCCGTGGTATTTAACAAAATAAGCAGAGTTTATAAAGGAAAACCAATGGATATAGTGCATTTCGATTTCCACAAAACATTCAATTAGATGCCACTTTAGAGGTTATTACTGGGGCTAATATATTAGCTCGGATTGTTTAACACACAGAAGACAGAGAGTTTTAATTAATGGATCTTCTTCAGGTTAGAAAGAATTAATGAGTAGGGTTCCATAAAGATTCAATTATTTACCATCGATATTAATAACTTGGAGGAGGTGACCATGTACAATGCATCCAAATTTGCTGATGTTACAAAAATAACTGGCAGGGCATATCGTATTGAAGACCATGAAGTGTATGTTAGTCAGAGGAATCTAATGGCAGACCATCATCTCTGCCAGTACATTACCTTCTATCCCAGGTGCTTTTTTTTGGGAGATACTTTATTATTAGCCTTCTAAAAACTAACTCCCCTTTATCAATTCTCATACAGACCTCCTCGTGAAAACTTCAATAGGTTAATCAAATTTTCTCATTCACAAATCCATGCTGATGATGCCCAATCAGATCATTATTGACTAAGTGTCTGTTTGTCACATCCTTTGTATTAGATTTTCGCATTTTCTCTCCTGCTGATTTTAAGGCTAACAGGTCCGCAATTGTTTTGTGCTCTCTCTCTCGTTCTCTTCCTTCTTACAGAGTTCAGGGTCATTTGCTACCTTATAATCTCCAGGAACCATTCTAGAATCTACAGAATTTGGAAGATGCTCACCAACTTGTTGATTATATCCACAAGTCTCTCTTTCAAAACTCTAGGATGTGGCCTATCAGGTTCTGGGACTTATCAACCTTCAGTCTCATTAATTTCTCCAATGCGCCATTCCTTCTAATACTGTTTCCCTTCAACTCCTTAATTCTCCCTAGTATCTCTAATTCTGTGTCTTGTGCCTTGTGACACAAAGTAATCATTTAGCTTTTCCATCTTTTCTCTATTCCCCATGATAAATTCTCCTGACTCTGCCCCGACAATCCGATGGACTATACTCAGAGTCAGATGTAGCTATGTTTTGAGGTGATTACACAATAGGACAGTAATGGGAATACATAATAATGACTTACTCCAGCACTCCAAAGACCTGCATTAAATTCTTGGCATTGTCCTTGAACTGATAAAAAATTCCGAGATTTTCTTCACGGTTTACAGTCTCAAGAATTTCAGTGTTGACAAAGCTTGGGCACAGTGCATTTATCCGTACCCCATAATTTCCAAAGCTGGAAGCTTCCTGGAAGAAAAGGAGATCTTCATTAGCTCCTTGTTGGTAAATTACTGCTTTTCTCCTAATCCTTCCGTGTCTTAGTTTGTTCATACAGTGAACGTTTCACTGATCAGAACAGGGAGATAGCTGCTCAATGGGGGCCTGTTACAACTTCCTTTACACACTTGGGCTGAAGATAGAAGGGAGGAAAAGGCTCAGTCAGGATTTTCCCATGATTAAAATACAGCAGATGTGAGAAATCTGAAATAAAAACCAGAAGCAGTGGAAATGCCCATTAGCAGACCAGGCAGTATCGGAGCAAAGAGAAAGAAAAAAGGGTAAAGGTCGCCATAGTCCCAAAGGGACATAGGGCTGCTCTCTCATGGAGAGTGGTGGACGTGATCTAGATGGACTTCAGTAAGGCGTTTGACAACCTTCCTCATGGTAGATGGGTTAGTAAGGTTAGAACACATAGAATACAGGGAGAACTAACTATTTAGAGACAGAACTGGTTTGAAGGTAGGAGACACAGGGTGGTGGTGGACGGTTGCTTTTCAGACTGGAGGCCCATGACCAGTGGTGTGCCACAAGGATCAGTGCTAGGTCCACTGTTTTTCATCATTTATATAAATGATTTGGATGTGAACATAGGAGGTATAGTTAGTAAGTTTGCAGATAACACCAAATTGGAGGTGTAGTGGACAACAAAGAAGGTTACCTCAGAGTACAAAAGGAACTTGATCAGATGAGCCAATGGGCTGAGGAATGGCAGATGCAGTTTAATTTAGGCAAATCTGAGGTGCTGCATTTTGGAAAGACAAATCACGGCAGGATTTATACACTTAATTGTCAGATCCTAGGGGGTGTTGCTGAACAGACAGACCTTGGAGTGCAGGTTCATAGTTCCTATAAAGTGGAGTCCCAGGTAGATAGGATGGTGAAGAAGGTGTTTGGTATGTTTGCCTTTATTGGTCAGTGCATTGAGTGTAGGAGTTGTGAGGTCATGTTGTGGCTGTACAGGACATTGGTTAGGCCACGATCGGAGTACTGTGTGCAGTTCTGGTCTCCCTACTATCGGTAGGATGTTGTGAAACTTGAAAGGGTTCAGAAAAGATTTACAAGGATGTTGCCAGGGTTGGCAGGTTTGAGCTATTGGGAGAGGCTAAATAGGTTGGGGCTATTTTCCCTGGAGTGTCGGAGGCTGAGGAGTGACCTTATAGAGGTTTATAAAATTATGAGGGCCATAGACAGGGTGAATAGACAAGGTGGTGAGTTTAACCTGAAGGTCAATATACAAAACAGAGTTAATGTTGCACATCAAATGTGATACTTCTTCAGAGCTACAGTAGCTATACAAATGGACCACTAACAAGTCAAATAATGAATTCCGGAGAAACTCTTTACATGTAGAATTGTTGGAAGGTGGATGCCGGAACCACACGAAAAAGGTGAGGTGAATGGACCAGATACTTTGAAGGGAAACTGGAGAAATATGTCAGGGAGAAATGAACAGAACAAAGTGCTGATAGCGTCCGGTGAAGTAGACCAGGAGGAAGCTCATGTGAAGCAGAAACACAGGGGCTGGGCTAAATGATTAGTTTCAACAGTGACTGTATTAATGAATATGAAGTGGCCTTGTGGTATCAGGTGATTAACTTTTATTGTTTACAATACTTACTGCAAGAGATCTGGTAAAACCAAGCACTCCATGCTTTGAAGCTGTGTAGACTGGAGCATGTGCTGCTGGTATAAAACCTGAATAAAGAAATTATAGGATGAAATTACCAGCTACAGCATCTTCAGTTCAATCTAACCTTTTTCTAGTCTACAGCTATTTTGTATGTGTTGTCATTGTTTTGATGGGATATGAGAGACAACATGGGATTGGAGAAAATATGTGGAACTTAAGGTCAATAACTCTCCAAAACTTGATGGTTTGCGT
This sequence comes from Ginglymostoma cirratum, assembly GCA_024137785.1. Taxonomy (NCBI): domain Eukaryota; kingdom Metazoa; phylum Chordata; class Chondrichthyes; order Orectolobiformes; family Ginglymostomatidae; genus Ginglymostoma; species Ginglymostoma cirratum. Next base: position 9,433,158 of record JAHRHZ010000266.1, read on the forward strand.
CCAATAGAATTAAAAGATAATGTGCAAGTTGGAGAAGGTTATTACAGACGATTTTAACTCTCCAAACATAGACTGGGACTGCTATAGTGCTAAGGGCTTGGATGGAGAGGAATTTGTTAAGTGTGTACAAGAAAATTTTCTGATTCAGTATGTGGACGTACCTACTAGAGAAGGTACAAAACTTGACCTATGCTTGGGAAATAAGGCAGGGCAGGTGACTGAGGTGATGTTGGGGGAGCACTTTGGGGCCAGTGACCATAAGTCTATCAGTTTTAAAATAGTGACGGCAAAGGATAGACTGGATCTAAAAGTTAAAAGTTCTAAATTGGACGAAGGCCAAAATGGGAAGCCTTCAAAAATGAGGCAACGAGAATCCAGAGACAGTATGTTCCTGTTAGGTTGAAGAGCAAGGCTGCTAAGTGCAGGGAATGCTGGATGACTAATGAGCTTTTAGTCAAGAATAAAAAGGAAGCATATGTCATGTATAGACAGCAGGGATCAACTGAATCCCTAGAAGAGTATAAAGGCAGTAGGAGTTACTTAAGAAGAAAATCAGGAGTGCAAAAAGGGGACTATGGCAAACAGGGTTAAGGAGAATCCAAAGGAATTCTACAAATACATTAAGGACAAAAGAGTAACTAGGGAAAGAATGAGACCTCTTAAAGATCAGAAAGGATGCCTATGTGTGGAACCACAGGAGATGGTGGAGATAATAAACAAGTATTTTACTTCAGTGTTTATGTGGAGAAGGATATGGAAGACAATGTGGAGAAATTAATTGTGACATCTTGAAGAATATCCCCATTCTAGAGGAGGAGATGTTAGATGTCTTAAAATTATAAAGGTGGATAAATCCCTGGCACCTGATCAGGTGTACCCTAGAACTCTGTGGGAAGCTAGGGAAGTGATTGCTGGTCCCCTTACTGAGATATTTCTTTCATTGATAGCCACATGTGAGGTGCTGGAACATTGGACTTTGGCTGATGTGGTGCCACTTATTTAAGAAAGGCAGCAAGGAAAAGCCAGGTAACTAGAGACCGGTGAACCTGACATGGGTGGTAGCCAGTTGATCGAGTGAATCCTGAAGGACAGGATTTACATGTATTTGTAAAGGCAAGGACTGATTAGGGATGGTCAACATGGCGTTATGCATAGGGAATTGTGTCTCACGAATTTGATTGAGTTTTTTGAAGTAACAAAGGGGACTGATGAGGGCAGAGTGGTCGACGTGATCTATATGGACTTCAGTAAGGTGTTCGACAGCCTTCCTCATGGTAGATTGGTTAGTAAGGTCAGATCACATGGAATACAAGGAGAACTAGCTGTTTGGATACAGAACTAGGTCAAAGGTAGGAGACAGAGGGTGGTGGTGGAGGGTTGCTTCTCAGGCTGGAAGCCTATGACCAGCAGCTACATTTGGAAAGGCAAATCACGGCAGGATCTATACGCTTAATCAAAAGATCCTAGGGAGTGTTTCTGAACAAAGAGACCTTGGAGTGCAGGTTCATAGTTCCTATAAAGTGGAGTCCCAGTAGACAGGATGGTGAAGAAGGTGTTTAGTATGTTTGCCTTTATTCGTTGTATGGTCATGTTGCTGCTGTACAGGACAGTGGTTAGGCCGCTATTGGAGAACTGTGTGCAATTCTGGTCTCCCTGCTATAGGTAGTACGTTGTGAAACTTGAAAGGGTTCAGAAAAGATTTACAATGATGTTGCCAGGGTTGGCAGGTTTGAGCTATTGGGAGAGGCTATACAGGCTGGGGCTATTTTCCCTGGAATATCAGAAGCTGAGGAATGACCTTATAGAGGTTTATAAAATCATGAGCAGCATAGATAGGATGAATAGACAAGGTCTTTTCCCAGGGTGAGGGAGTCCAAAACTAGAGGGCATAGGTTAAAGGTGAGAGGGAAAAGATTTAAAAAGGGCCTAAGGGGACAACGTTTTCTCACAGAGGGTGGTGTGTATACTCAATGAGGTGCCAGAGGAAGTGGTGGAAGCTGGTACAATTACAACATTTAAAAGGCATCTGTATAGGTATATGAATAGGAAGGGTTTAGAAGGATATAGGCCAAATGCTGGCAAATGGGACTAGATTAATTTATGATATCTGGTTGGCATGTATGAGTTGAACTGAACATGTTGTACATCCCTATGACTCTAAATGTTAACACCTGTCAAAGCTCTGTTGATTTGGGAATTATGCTTTTAGTTTGGAATTTTTTGATTTTCCATTCGAAAACATTCCATTGTTTAAAATAAAGGAAGGAGAATACAAAACTAAAGTCCTGCCAATTTAATATGAAGTAGGGAAGAGATCATTTGGAAAATTTAAACCCCATGGAATTAGAGTTAATCTTTTCACAAGTTGGACATGATTTAAGGGTAAGGGACAGAAAATGGGATGAAAGGATTGAGCTGCTTGGTGGAAAGGATAAATGGTGTTCCCAGAGAATTTTTCTGAGACCTAAATCTTACACCATATTTATTAAAAACTTTGTTGAAGGAATAGAGAGTCTATCCAAGTTTGTAGATGTCTTTAAATTGGTTGGGTTCATCATCTAATTAGTGGGGAAGACATATTTAATTGAAGGGAAGTTTAATGAGAAGTGAAGGGCAGGATTGTGAAAAAGCAAACAATGATCAAGGTGTGACAGGAAAGTGTAGGAAATATGTACAAAACAGTGCAGCAGAAATTCGAACCAGAGATGGCCAGAAGTCAAAGCTTAAATTTCTTTATCTTAATGTGCACTACATTCGTGATAGGATAGATGAGTTGATGGCACATATATAAATAGACAAACATGACTTGTTAGTTATTACAGAGGCATGGTTGCAAGGTGACTAAAATTGGGAACTGAATTTTCAAGGGTATTCAATGTCTTGGAAGAATATGCAAAAAGAAAAAGAAAGTAGGATAGCTTTGTTAATAAAGGAAGATAACAGTGCGGGTATGCATAGTTACATAGGTGCAAGAGATTGGACTATTGTGGTGCTTTTGTAATTTCTCTACTTTGGAGCGAGGAGGTCCAGGTTCAAGTCCCACCTGTTCCAGTGGTGTGTAATAACGTCCCTGAACAGCAATGATTAGAAATTATCAATGGGTGCAACAGATCATGTGTGGAATCAGTCTGATTGGAAAAAAGAAATAGCAACGTAAAGAGGTCAGAAGTGGATGTCGTCTATATGACCCTGAAGAATTGCCTCACTGTAAGACAAAATATAAATCAGGAAATAATGAAGGCATGTAAGCATGGCAGTCCAATTGACATGCAAAGCTTGACTCTGCAAACTGATTGGACAAGTTAGTTGGGCAAGAGTAACATGAAAGACGAATTTGTAGGATGTATCAAGGATTTAGTTTTTACAGTGGTACAGTGCAGAACCTACTTAGGAACAGGTAATTTTAGGTGTAATGATGTAATGAGCTAGAATTAATAAGAGATCTTGTAGTTAACGAACGTTTAAGGGGGTAGCGATCACAACTTGGTAGATTTTCAAATTTAGTTCGAGGCAGAGGAACTTGGGTCTTAAGCCTGTGTCCTCAAACAAAATAGGACAATGAAGAAAGAGCTGTCTAAAACAAGCTGGGAAAATTGACTACTTTAGTCAAAAAGAAGGACTCGATGAAAAGGATGAGCCACCTGGGGCAACAAAGGTCAAGAACAGTATCCAATCAAAAAGTAAGGCATATAGAGCAGCAAAAACTAGCTGTGGGCCAGAAAATTGGGATTTCTTTTCAGAACCAGTAGCAGATTACAAAAAGCTAATAAATAGGGACTATATAGATTATGAAAGTGAATCGGCAAGAAATATAAAAAAACAGCAAAAACTTCTGTGGGTATATAAAAAGAGTTTAGCTAAAGTTCGTGTGGGACCCTTGGACGATATGATTGGGGAATTAATAATGGGAAACATGGAAATGGTAAATAATTTAAACCAACATTTTCGATTGGCAATCATGGTGTAGAACAAGATTAATATGTCAGAGGAGCTACCCAACTTATCTAACAGATAAGCAAGGTGTTAATGGAAAGAAAGATCTTATAATAGTCACAATCATGAAGGATAAAATATTTAACAACTCAATGGGACTAAAGACAGACAAGTCACTGGAACAGGATTGCCTGAATCCAAGGGTTTTAAAGGAAATGGCTGCTGAGATATGGAGGCATTGATCAAAATATTCCAGAATACAGTGGATTCTGGGAGGGTTCCAGCATATCAGAACACTGCTAACCAGGCACACACATTCAAGAAGGGAAGGAGGGTAAAGCAGGATACTACAAGCAAGTTAGCCTATCAACAGTTGTTCGGAGAATGCTGGTCTCTGTTATTAATGAAGATAAAGCAGGACATTTAGGAAGGCTTAACACAAGTAAACAGAGCCAAGGTGGTTTCATCAGTGAAAATCATGTTTGACAAGTTTACTAGAGTTCTTTGAGGATATAAAACATAGAGTTGATAAAGACCAAATGATCATATGGTATAGGAGCAGAATTAGGCCATTTGGCCTATTAAGTCTGTTCCACCATTCAATCATGGATGGCAATTTTCTCAACCCCACTTTCCTGCCTTCTTCCCATAACCTTTGGTCCCCTTACCAATCGAGAACCTATCTATCTCTGTCTTAAATACACTTAAGGGCTTGGACCTCCTGAGTTCCACAGGTTAAGCATTCTGATAAAGGAGGTCCTGTGGATGAATTGTATATGGATTATCGAAAGGAATTCAACAAGCTGCTACAAAAAAAGGTTACTGCACAAGATAGGAGCTCGCAGGATTGACAAAAACAGAGAATTGGAAGTAATGGATCTTTATAAGTTTGGAAAGACATAACTATTGGAATGCCACAAGGATCAGTCTTAGGGCCTCAATTATTTACCATCTATATTAAGGACTTGGAGGAGGGTGGCAGAATAGTGTGTCCAAATTTGCCGATGATACAAAAATAAGTGGGAATGCATGTTGAAATCAGGACATAGGAATCTGAAGGGAATGCAGCCTATTATTTAACTGAAGAGAGAATTCAAAAATGTGCAGGGCAGAGGGACCTGGGTGACCTTGCGCACAGAAGTTAGTTAGCAGAGAGTTAGCAAGCAGGTGCTGCATACTTGCTTGGAGGTTGGGATTTAAAAATAGGGAAGTCTTGGTACAATTTTACAGGGGGTTGGTGAGGATGCAGCTGGAGTTTCATGAACAGTTTTGGCCTCCATATTTATGAAAGGAGGCAATTCAAAAGAGATTCACTTGGTTGATTCCAGGGATGAAGGATCTACTCATCAAAAATACCTAAACAGGTTCGCTTTTTATTCTTAAGCATTTAGAAGAATGAAGATGAGCTTATTGAAATATAAAATTCCATGGTGACCTGACAGAGTAGATGTTGAGAAGATGTTTCCACTAATTGGGAAATCTTGAACTTGGGGACATAGTTACAGAATAAACGACACTCACTTAAAATTGAGATGTATCTGGAATATCTGGAATTCTCTCCCCAGAGAGTTGTGGAAGTTTGATTCCTGAAATTATTTAAAGAGGAGGTCGATAGGATTTTGAAACATCAGGGAACTGAGCTGGCCTGATAGGAATTGAGGCCTTGGGGTTATCTTATTGAATGTGGGACAGTCTGGAAGGGCTGAAAGGCCTACTTCTGCTCCTATTTCATTTGTTTTTACATTCTTGGTGCCTGGCATGGTAGCTCAGTGGTTAGCAATGCCGCCTCACAGCACCAGGGACCAGGGTTTCATTCGAATCTCAGGTGACTGTCTGTGTGGACTTTGCACATTTTGCGTGGGTTTCCTCCTGGTGCTCTGGTTTCCTCCCACAGGCCAAAGATGTGCAGATTAGGTGGACTGGCCATGGGAAATGCAGTTTTAGGGTAGGGGCAATGTCTGTGTGGAATGTTCTTTAGAGGGGTCAGTGTAGACTTGATGGGCCAAATGGTCTACTTCCATACTGTAGAGATTGTATGATTGCAACATTTCACAATGTTAAAGAATGCTGTGCAATTTTAGCAGCAAGCAGCTTGATTAAAATCGCAAGCAAAGACATTTCCAACACAGGCACAAGTGTGTTCAATGCTAATTATTTCCAGGTTCATTTGAACATATACAGGTTCTGAAGCTGATGTGGAAAATCACCTGAAACTTAAACTGTGAAGTGGTTTACTGTAGTCCCAATCTGTTCCTGTAGAAACACATGTTTACACACACACACACACACACACACACATTTTTTGGGGCTTGGTGAGGAGCGACCACTTTCTCAATCAGATCCTAAATCATTTTAAACACCTGGATTAAATCACCCACCAACCTTTTGCATTTAAGCGAATTCAATTTGATTTTATACAACCTTTCCTCAACATATATCTTCTGCCTCAGTGTCTTTCTGCTGAATCCACTATAACCACTGCAAAGACAATCTCTTCATCCAGAGGTACTGCTAATTAATTCTTGGGATGAATGTGTTGTTCATTTATTGCTCATCACTAATTGTCCACAGAAAGTGGTGGTCAGCTGTTGTCTTGAACTGCTGCAGCCCTTGGAGTAAAGGGACACACACAGAGTGCTCTTAGGAAGGGAGCTCCATTATTCTGACCCAGTGATGAATTGGCAATGTGATTCCAAGGAAGGATGGCGTTTGGCTTGGAGGGGCACCTGCAGGTGGTATTGCTCCATTGCATCTGGTGCCCTTGTCCTTCTAGATGTTAAGAGGTCACCGTTTTGGAAGATGCTGTCAAAGGAACCTGGGTGAGTTACTGCAGTGCATAGAACATAGAACACAGAACATAGAACAGTAAGGCACAGTACAGGCCCTTCGGCCCATAATGTTGTACCGACCTATTATCCAACTAAGGTCAATCTACCCTGCATACCCTACATTTTACTATCCTCCATGTGCCTATCCAAAGAGTTGTTTAAAAGTCTCTAAAGTATCTCAGTCCACTACCACTGCCAGCAGCGCCTTCCACACGCCCACCACTCTGTACTGTAGGTGGTTCACACTGTTGCCACTGTGCATTGATGATGGAAGGAGTATATGTTGGAAGTGTTAGATGGGATGCCAATCAAGTACGCCGCTTTGCCCTGGGTGATATCAAACATCTTGAATGTTGGTGAAGCAGAACTGATCCAGGTAAGTCAGGAGAATTCAATCACACTCCTGAGTTGTGCCTTGGATGTTATGTTAACGTTAATAGTCTAATAATCAATCGCTCGCCAGGGAATGATTAACTCTGTGGATTAGTTTACTTAAAGCAATAAAGCATTAATTATGATGCACATAAGACAGCAACCAACTAAAATTTCTACGTGTGCTGGTGGCAAACACATAGCAGTCAAATTGGCAGGAGTGGTCGCAAAATTGTTTTTACAGCACATGAAGTATTTAAAGGCAAGGTACACATACATGAGTGGATAGGTAGGAGTCAGGAGGTGTTTTATTTGCTGCAGAATTTCTAGCCTCGATCCATGCCAATATGTTTCCCTCTACACCCTGAGCTTTTATTTTCTGTAATAGCCTTTGATTTGGCACCTTATCAAATGTCTTCTGGAAATCTATATACAATGCATCCACTGGTTCCCCTTTATCTACAGCACAAGTTACTTTTTCAAAGAATTCCAACAAATTATTTAAACATTATCTCCCTTTAACAAAACAATGTTGGGTCTGCCTGATTACCTTGAATTTATCTAAGTATCCTGTTATAGTATCTCTAATCATAACTTCTAACATTTTCCCAATGACAGATGTTAAGCTAAGTACCACATAGTTTCCTGCTTTCTGCCTCCCTTCTTTTTTGAATAAAAGAGTTACATTAGTTATTTTTCAATCTAAAGGAAATTTCCCTGAATGTAATAAGTTTTGGAAAATTAAAGCCAACGCACCAACTATCTGATGAGCTACTTTTAAGACCCTTCAATGAAATCCATCAGAACTTGGGGACTTGTCAACTCACAGTTCGAACAATTTATTCAGTACTACTTTCCTGATAATTGCAATTTTCTTAAGTTCCACTTTCCCTTTTATTTCATGATTAACAACTATTTCCTGGAAGCTACTTGTGTTCTTGATGGTGAAGACTGATGCAAAATACCTGTTCAACTCATCTCATTCTAATTAATATTACTAATTCTCTAGACACATTTTCTATAGTACCAACAGTTACTTTGTCAACACTTTTCTTTTTCAAATATCTGAAGAAACTTTACCTATCAGTTTTTATATGTTTGCGGCTGTCTCTTGCATTTTACTTCTTCCATCCTTATTAATATTTTGGTAATTCTCTGCTTTTATTTTATATTCTGTCCAATCTTCTGACCTGTCACCTATCTTTGCAGAATTAAATATCTTTTCCTAGACTTTGATACTATCTTTAACTTTTTTAGCTAACCACATGTGGCAAGTCCATCTCCCTTAGACTTTTTACATTTGTTAGTATGTATCAATTCTGTGCATTCTGGAACGTTTGCCGCTGTAACCCACAACCTAAGTTACCCGTTCACTTTTGCTATATCTGCTTTCATGCCCATGTAATTGCAATTCAAAATAGTAGTCTTGGATCCATGCTTCTCTCCTTTAAACAGTCTGTAAAATTCTATCATTTTATGAACACTGCTATCCAGGGGCACTTCGACTATGAGGTCGGTAATTAGTCCTGTCTTATTGGTCAAAGCCAGGTCTAATACAGCCTGCTGTCTGGTTGGTGCAATAAAATTGCTGGCTTAAGAAATTGATACAAAAACAGTCAATGAATTCCTCATCCAGATTACTCTCTCCCATCTGATTTTTGCAGTGCACGTGTAAAATCCCCCATGTTAATTGCTGTACTGCTTTGACAAGGTCCCATTATTTTGATTAATGTTAAGGAGCCTGTATACAACTCTTACAACTAACCTCTTGTCTTTATCATTCCTCATCTCTACCCAGACTGCTTCTGTATTGTGGTTTCTTGAACTTAGGTTGTGCCTCTCTATTGTGCTGATGTAGTTAATTAACAGTACAACTTCTCATGCCCTGTCCTAGCTTCCTGCCCATCGTCAATGTCACATCCCCTTCATATTCAGGTCTCAATCTAGTTCATACTGCGGCCATGTCTTGGTTATGACCACCAGATCATATTTATTTATATCAAGTTGTATTACTAGTTCATCTGTTGTGTTTCGAGTGCTACTTGCATTCCCTTAAGTTTTGTTGTTTTATTATTTTTGGAACCTCTAGGTGTACAGTTGTGTCTGTTATTTGCTCTCAAATCTGCATTCTCTGTCCCTTCCTGTCATAGTCTGTTTACCATTTCCTTCTTCTGTTGCATTTTCCCCACTCTTTGATTCACCACAATTTCCCCAAATTTGGGCTCTTGACACCACGATTTAGTTTAAAAACCATTCTTGCTCCTTAACTATGCAGTTTGCTAGAACACAGCAGTCCCAGTACAGTTCAGGTGCAGATTTTCCCAATGATACAGATCCTATTTTTGCCAGTATGAGTGCCAGTGCCTCACAAACCAGAACCTGCTTCTCTCACACTAGTCTTTTAACCACATATTCATCTCTTTTTTACCTTATGCCAATTGCACATGGCTCAGAGATAATGCAGAGATAATTACCTTTGAGGCTCTGCTTCTTAATTTAGTGCCTAGTTCTTCACAGTGGCAATGCAGAAACTTTTTCCTGGTTCTACTTGCCATTGGTGCCTACATGGACCTTAACTATTAGATCCTCCCCTCCCACTGCATGTTCTTCTCCAGCCTGTAAGAACAGGAATAATCCATTCAGCCCCTCAAGCCTGTTCCATAATTCAATGAGATCATAGCTAATCTGCGGCCTAACTCCACAGATATGGGTCTTTGACCCATTTCCCTTAATACTTTTGCTTCACAAAAATTTATCAGTCTCAAGTTTAACATTAACAACTGATCAAGCACCCACTTCCATTTGTGGAATAGAATTCCAAACTTCCACCACCCTTTGTGGGTAGAAGTGCTTCCTAACATTTCTCCTGAATGGTCTGGCCCTAATTCTCAGACTATGCCCCCTTGTTTTAGGATCTCCAACTTACAGAAATTGTTTATCTTCATCTACCGTGCCTTTTTCTGCTAATATCTTGAAGACTTCAATCAGATCTCTCCTTAACATTCTAAATTCTAGAGAACACAAGACTAATTTTTATTATCTCTCCTCATAACTTAACCTTTGAAGTCCAGATATCATTCTTGTAAACCTACGTTGAGACCCAGTGCAGATATCCTGAACCCTGGCACTGGGCAGATGTCACAGCCATCTGAACTCAGCTCAATGCTGCAGCCAACATTGTCAATGCCCCCGGCCGGTCTATGCTGTTCCTTACTACCACTCCATTCCTTACTCCCAGTTTTGAAATGGCAGGCAAGCCCCAAGTGGACAGAGGAAGCACCTCCATCGGGAAAAAATGGAATCCAAACGAAAACAGTAAAAGCAACGTGCTGCCCTACCAATGCCCCACACACCCGTTCCCACAATCACCTTGTAACAGAGCCTGCAGAAGCACATTGGTCTGTACAGCCACCTACCGATTCACCTTAAGAGTGGAAGAGAGTCATCCTCGTGTGCCAATGATGATTTCTTTCGATTCCTTGCTCTTTGATGGCTTCCTGTACCATGGTCACATCGCTCATCCATTGCACAGCCCCCACTCCCATCCAAACACGCTGCAAAAGCCTTAAACCCGTTTAACAATTTCAGGGGCTGATACTCCTACATCCCTATCCTCTGGATCATCTTACTTTCCTCACTTACAGTCACGTTCTCCTGTCCCTGACCACTGACCATATTAGAACACCCTATCCTAAGTGTTGTGACTGCCTGCCAGTACCAAGATCCTAGTACCTTCCACTTCCCTGATGCATCGCAGTGTCTGCAGTTCAGCGACCAGCTCAGAAACTCTGAGCTGAAGTTGCTCAAACTTTAGACACTGACTTCAGACATATTTGCCCGAGATCACAATGGTATCCAAAAGCTCCCACATTCTGCAGCTTTGACATTATACCAGTGCCATTCTTAAGAGTCGCTAATTAACACTTTCATTATATCATTAACTTATTAATATGGCTTTTGATGTATATATTAATTTTATCACCAATGTTAAAATGTGAGAATTGAATATGCTTCAAACAACTAACTGATACTCACACCTGATAAACAAGCATCTGTGTCAGGTCTGCATCTGATATTTGGTTGGACCTTTGTTGCGAAATTGGTGTGTGTAAAATTGTAAAATGGGGAAAAGCATTGTGTCATCTCTTTAAAAGATGGTGTTTTTTCAATGCCTACAGTTAAAATGGATATCTGAACAGCAGCTTAAAGTGCCAAAAATGAAACATTTTGTATTGAACAGCCAAGTAGCATTTTTATCAAGACAACAATTCTTTTCAAATTTAGTCAATCAATTTAAACCAAACCATTAGGTACTAAAAACCTATCAAATTTAAATCTGATGGTGTTGACAACCTAGAAATCTATCATATTGTAAGAAAATGGACAGATCATCAAGGGCATAAAAAAGAGGGCATTTGGAAAACTGACTGAGAGCTAACTGTGAGCTGCCAAGGGAAAACCCCTTTTAGCTCTCAGAGAAAGCACCAACTTATTAATCAAAGGTACCACGGCATTTTTAGCTCAGACTCCTCTCAGAAGAAAATACAGAAAAAACATCGCTGACAGCAGAATCAGCAGAAGAAAAGCATTTGTGACTTGAGATTCAACAGAAGAAAGGCTGGAGAAGGCAGAGCATTCCAGATCGTGGAGACATTAAGTTTTAATTTCTCGTTGTCTTATTAATTGGGTTTATTTAAGTGGGACTTGTGTTTATTTGGACAGCATTCCAGTAGAATTTTGTTCAGTTAGGGAATAGTTAGGAGTTAGGTGGGAATTGTTCCATTTGTTAGTAGTTCTGTTAATTTCTTCACAGCTGGGGTTAAATAAATAAACTGTTGCTTGGTAGTTATAAAGTGAATTGCAGGGATTTTCTTTCATTTAACCTCCCCTCCTCGGTAACAGTTTAACAGATTAGGTGAGGTGAGGTGAGCTTCTCAGGGTGTTTGGGGTTTAACTATTAGAAGGGGACCTCTACTCCCACCGTATGAGATTGGGGGGCTTGTGTTTCAATTTTAATTATCAGACAGATTCAACCACCCCCTCCTAACACCCTCCTGCCTTCAAATCTTCCCTTTCCGACGTAGACCACTGATCTGATAGACTTTGCATTGGGTCTTGCAGTTATGTAGTGCCTTTGTGGAACTCAAAGTATCAAGGCTCTCATATACTTCTTAAAAAAGCGTCAACACTATTGTAGGAAAATAAATTGAGTACCGCAGGCAATTCCTTTGAGAGTCTACTTGGGGCCTCTCTTCAGCATGTTGGAACCGAGCAGTCAGAAGCTGTACTCAGTGTTACTCCAGCAGTACTTCTTATAAAAATGTCACTGTTGTTTGAGTCTTTTCAACAAACAACAGGATTTGTGGCACATTTGTTTTTTGAGTAGCAGCATTTCTTGCCAAGATTTTCATTTTATCTATTGCGTGAGCTGGCCTGCTTGGGCTATCACCTCACCAATCTTTTCCCAAGGCAGCAGTCTAAACAATAATCTTCCAATGAAAAACATATGGAAAATAGTTGCATTTTATTATTCTTGGACAAGGCATGAGCTATACAAATACCTCTGAGCCTACTGCCTTTGTATACAGGGATAACAAGCATGGGCTGGATGAACACAGCAGGTCAAGCAGCATCATAGGAGCAGGAAAACTTGACGTTTCGGGCCTAAACCCTTCATCAGAAA
>JAHRHZ010000266.1:9446373-9618061 GCA_024137785.1 Ginglymostoma cirratum
CCTTCATCAGAAAATCATTTTCTGATGAAGGGTTTAGGCCCGAAACGTCAAGTTTTCCTGCTCCTATGATGCTGCTTGACCTGCTGTGTTCATCCAGCCCCATGCTTGTTATCTCGGATTCTCCAGCATCTGCAGTACCTTTTATCTCTGCCTTTGTATACACCCGTGACAGATGCTAAAAGTCTTAGTAAAACTGGTAACTCCAAATAAAAGCTAATACAACTGAGAAATGTCTTGAATAAAAGGCTTATCTGCAACACCATTGTTTCACTGTGACTGAATCATTTAAATCCCGAATGTTAAATTGCTTTCTGGAACCTTTAATCTGTGTGATGTTAAGGTCTGGCCATCCTCAATTCAGCTTGGTTCTCTGTGAAGGGGGCAGGTTGAACTGAGGCATTTAAGGGAGCATTGGATGATTACTTTGATAGACATGGCGTGTGGGAATATACGAGAAAAGGCAGGAGATTGACCCTAGATGATAGAACCTGTGCAGGCACAATGGGCCGAATGGCTTCCTTCTGCACTGTAAAATATCCGTGATTGTGTGAGCACCGAAAGCCAAGATCCTCACGTTCAAAGTAGATTGTTGTACTGGCAGTGAAACGGGCTGCAAAGATGGCTTGATTCAGCTCTGACTAGCATTTCGTCACGTGGAGGTGCTGGTGTTGGACTGGTGTGGGCAAAGTCAGAAGTCACACGACGCCAGGTCACAGTTCAACAGGTTTTTTTGAAATCACAAGCTTTCGGAGGACTGCTGCTTCGTCAGGTGAAGTGGAGAGGAGCGCACAGGCACAGAATACATAGGCAGACAGATAATAGCAAGATAATTCCAGGTACTTAAGAGTGTCAGCAGATAAGTACAAATGGTGTGAGTGGGGTGTTGCCAGGCTGAATAACAAGTCTTTGCAAGTGATCAAAAGTGTCAAATGGTGTGACTAAACAGCTGAATAGCAATTGAAGGGATGATCTATGAACCAATTACTTAAACTGATATTTTCCCAGCCACCATCAGTTCTGGGGAAGGGTCACCGGACCCGAAACGTTAACTCTATTTTTCCCTTCACAGATGCTGCCAGACCTGCTGAACTTTTCCAGCAACTTTGTTTTTGTAACCCATTAATTAAGGTAGAGGGATAATTGCAAAAAATCAAAAATAAGATGGTGTTAGAGACAAACCAAATGGCTGGAATAACACGCATGGGGCTGGATGAACACAGCAGGTCAAGCAGCATCATAGGAGCAGGAAAACTTGACGTTTCGGGCCTAAACCCTTCATCAGAAATGGGGGGGGGGAAGAGGGTTCTGAAATAAATAGGGAGAGAGGGGGAGGTGGATAGAGGATGGATAGAGGAGAGGATAGGTGGAGAGGAGGCAGACAAGTAGAAGAGGCGGGGATGGAGCCAGTAAAGGTGAGTGTAGGTAGGGGGGTAGGGAGGAGATAGGTCAGTCCAGGGAGGACGGACAGGTCAAGGGGGCGGGATGATGTTCGTAGATAGGAGATGGGGGTGTGGCTTGAGGTGAGAGGGAAAACAGGTTAGGGAGGTGGAGATGAGCTGGGCTGGTTTTGGGATGCAGTTGGGGGAGGGGAGATTTTGAAGCCTGTGAAATGAAGCCACTATAGTATGTCTCTGACTAATGCATTCTACTCGGGTTCCCTACCAGGAGACTGGAATGTCATTAAATGTAGCTTGGTGTACAACAAGGACTTTTTTCTGAGGATGTCTTGTTCCACTAGTGTAATCTCCCCACTGGAAACTAATGACACACCCTTGGTGAAGGTGTGATGGCCTTTGGCAAGTAGCTCCAAGGAAATTCCTGACCCTATGCTCCTGCCTTTTAATATTCAAAGACAAAACAGCATTTTCTAAAACACATAACTCTACAGCTTCACATTTCTCCAATTCCGGCTTCATGTGTCACTTCCATTGCAACACTACCAGTGGCCATGTCTTCAGCCATCCAACTTCTGAATCTTAGAATTCGCTCCCTAAATCTAGCCAGCTTTTGATTTGTGTCTTTTCTTTATAAGATGCTCATACAAGCTTATGCATTATGAGTTGGCCATTCAGCCCGTCCAGCCTGCTCTTCAATAAGAACATGGCTGAACTGATTGTGGCCTCAACTCCACATTCCCACCTACCTCAGATAGCCATTAACTTCCTTGGTCCTTTAAAATGCAACAGCAAGCACCTGGACCTTGGACCTAGTATCCCTGAAGTGTCTTAGTGACCAATGTTTTCTGATTGGGGTTCTGTGAAGTACCACGAGATGTTTTATCGCATCCACATTGTTATATAAACTCAAATCATTGTATAGATAAAAAAGAACTCCCCTCAGTCCTCAACAGTGTGCCACTTATCCTTTAAATCATGTCTTCTTGTTCTAGACTCGTTGAACCCGCGACAACATCTTACCTACGTCTACCTTGCTTATCCATTTAAGTATTTTGGAGGTGTGAAATGAGATCACCTCTCATTCTTTGAAATTCTAGAAAATACAAGCCTAATTTGCCCAATCTTGCTTCTTAAGACAATCCCACCATCCTGGGAACAATAAATAATAAATAACAATGTTCCATTGCCTTCCTAATCACTTGCTGTACTTGCATACCAACTCCTTGTGATTCATGTATCCAGACACCTCTCCACTTTTGAGTCTTGTAACCTTTCTCCATTTAAATAAAATATTGCTCTTTTGTTCATTCTCACTCCCTGGCTGTTCACAACTTGCCAATCCAAAAAGGACACATTTATCTCTACTTTCTGCTTCTTGTTGGTGAACCTTATTTTTATGGATGCATTGATCCTTACCCCACACCATGAGCTTTTATTTTGTATAGTAGCCTTTGATGAGGCACCTTATCAAATACCTGTTTGGAAATCAAAATATATGACACATATGAGGTTCCCTTCATCCACTTCCTAAAAGATCTCTAATAAATTAGTCAAACACGTTTCCCTTTCACAAAACCACGTTGGCTCTGAGTGACTATATTGGACTTCTTTCAGTCCTCTGCTATAACCTCCTTAATAGTAGATTCTAGCATTCTACATATGACAGATGTTAGGCTAAGTGGCCAATAGCTTCCTTGCTGTCTCCTTTTTAATTGCTGTTTCCCAATCTGCTGGGACCTTTCCAGAGCACAAGGAAAACTGCGGAACACTGCATTTAGCATCTCTGCAGCTACTTCTTTAAGAACCTGAAGGTGAAGTTCATCAGGATCCTGGTTACTTGTTAGCCTTTAATTCTAGCAGTTGTCTCAGGACCATTTTCCTGGTGATTGTAATTGTTTTAAGTTCTTCCCTTCCTTTCACTTTATGATTTAAAAGCATTTCAGGGACGTCACTTGTGCCGTCTACAGTGAAGACAGATGCAAAATATCTGTCCAATATGTGTACCTTGCCTTTAAGAGAATTTACCTTTAAGCACTCCATGTGTTATATGTATACAAAGTTGTGAGTTTTACCCAGTTGTTATTCTGTTATGCTTCTGCCATCTGCACACAGAGAAATCAGCTGGTTTTGCTGTTGTCTGCTTCATAAGTTATAATGTGTTTCACTGTTTTAAATGAGCTAACCTGGTAAGGATAGATTACTAGGCCATCATCATTAACATCACATGGTGAACTGCAATGGAAAATATCACACTGATGACGCCTTGAACAGTCAGTAAGCAAGTTGACCCACAGGTAAAACACATGGTTGGCATTACCAATTTGTGCTAAAGTGTATGAGACAACCCTCAATGTTACAGCATCAGAAAGTGTTGAAAGCACAGTCTGACGGTAAGCAGTCAAATCCCTATCATGCACATGAATATGCTATTGCCAAATGGCAAACTGGCCAAATGGCTGTGTGACCTGTTGCAACCGGTTCACAGAACCATAGAATCCCTACAGTGTGGAATCAGGCCATTCAGCCCATTGAGTCCACACCAACCCTCCAAAGAGCATTCCGCCCAGACACAGCCCCCTACCCTATTCCTGTAACCCTGCATTTCCCACGGCTAAATCCACCTAGAATGCACATCCCTCGACACTATGGGCAATTTAGCATGGCCAGTCCATCTAACCTGCGCATCTCTGGATGTGGGAGGAAACTGGAGCACATGGAGGAAACCCACGCAGATACGGGACAGCATGCAAACTCCACACAGTCAGTCACCTGAGGCTGGGACTGAACCCAGATCTCTGGTATTCTGAGGCAGCAGTGCTAACCACAGAGCCAACATACTGCCCCTAAATGGGTTCTAAATGGGTTTTCCACATGTATTATGAAAGATTCCTTCACATTGACTAAGAACGTGAAAAGGCTACATATTGAGAGCAATAGCAAGTTCATGTGTTCTTTCATCATTTCCAGCTTCTTTACCACTCAAAGAAAAAAACTGACATTTAAACTATTGTAGATAACAAGGTATAGAGCTGGATGAACACAGCAAGCCAAGTAGCATCAGAGGAGCAGGAAAGCTGACGTTTCAGGCCTAGACCCTTCTTCAGAAATGCAAAGGTCTAGGCCCGAAACTTCAGCTTTTCTGCTCCTCTGATGCTGCTTGGCTTGCTGTGTTCATCCAACTCTACACCTTGTTATCTCAGATTCTCCAGCATCTGTAGTTCCTACTATCTCTTTAAACTATTGTGTTAATCTTGACGTATCTGAATCTGTGTCATTGAGCTCATGAACTTGGCAACTCGTGCTGTTGAGTTCTGTTTCAATGAAACTATATATGGCCAAATAGATGGCATTGATGTGGTATCCCCTTTGGACCCAGCTCTTGCTTACACCTTTGTTGTGTACAGTGAGAAGCGCATTTTTGACAGAAAGATCACTAACCTCTATCTCTTGCATACTTCTGAAATGTAGATGAGATGTTCACAATATTTTAATCTGTAGATGACTGCATTAAATAATTTCTTTATTCAGCATAATAAATTTCATCCTGACCATTGCAATGAACCAATCAAATGAACACTCCTTCCTCCATGTTTTAGTTGAGAAGTCAGCCAACGAGCTCTCAACTGCTAAACACTGGGAGCCAATGTTCACCTATCAATGTATGGTATATGTTAGAGTTTCTACAGTCCCATGTACCACAAGGTCAATCTTATTGGCGACTTCTGAGCAGAGTCCCTGCTATCTGCTCACCCTGATGTTAAGATGGGACATATCAAAACTATCCTGTATGATAACAAATGTCCTGATCAAATTATCTCTCACTGTATCTCTCAAGAAAGGGCTTACATCCACCACTCTGGACCCTCAGCTGTGCCCAGTCTACCTCAGGTCATGCTGCAAGGGGAAGGGCTCTTAAAAGTTTGAACATTAAATGAAGCAAGCTGACTCATGCTTACTATATAAAAAATTCACAAGCAGTCATCTCCACTAACAGGATGCTGCCATGAAGCCAAAAAGATACTTTGTCCACCACACAAATGAATAATGTGATAATATGACAGCATGATGCCAGGCATGTGGGCTGTACATCCCAATGACTGGTGGATTGTTTCAAACATGGCCCATTGACCATTCACAGCGGGCAGCATGCCACTCATGCTCAACCAGCTTGTGCTTGCTAGCCTCAGAAAAGTATAAAAACCATTATCCATGGGCATCACTTATTAAATAATCCAAACTGTTGTTTGCATGATGCTTGGTACAGGCGTCGGATTACTTTCAAACCATACAGACAACGTAGGTTATAAAATGGATCTTTCTCATTTCAGTCCATAGTATTTTAATAAACCAATGCCCAAACAAGGAACAAGAGTAGGCCACTCAGCCTTTCAAGCCTGCTCTGCCATTCAATAAGATCGTGGCTGATCTGATCTTAACCTCAACTCTACATTCCTGAGTATCTCCGATAATCTTACACCCCACCCCTCACAATGATAATCAAGAATGTCTCCACCTCTTTCTTAGAAATATTGAAAGATTCTGCATCCACTGTCTTTTGAAGAAGTGAATTCCAAAAACTGACAGCCCTCTGAAAGAAATAAGAAGTTTCCTCACCTCGGTTTTAAATGAACGATATCTTATTTTTAAATTCTAACCTCTTATTCCAGATTCCCCCACAACATGAAACATCCTGTCCAGATCCTTCCGGTCAAGTCCCCTCAGAATTCTATCTCTTTGAATGAAGTCACTTAGACTCTTCTAAACTCCAGAGGATACAGGCCTAGCCTATCTAACCTTTCCTTATAAGGTAATCCGCTCATTCTAGGTATTAATCTAGTAATCCTTCTTTGATCTACTTCCAACACATTAACATCTTCCATAAGTAGTCAGTATTCTAGATATGGTCTCACTGATGCTCTGCATAACAGAAGCATAACCTCCCTACTCTTGCATTGAATTCCTTTCAAAATAAACCATAACTTTCGTTTAGCTTTGCTGATTACTTGCTGTACCTGTACTCTAACCTTCTGCGATTGATGCCGTAGGTCAGCCAGGTCTTGCTGTATCCCCAACCTCTGCAATCTTTAAGATAACATGCTTCTTTATTCTTTCTCCCAAAATGGACAGTTTCACACTCCCAACATTGTACTCCATTTGTTAGATCTTTGCCCACTCACTAACCTATCTAATATCCTTTTGTAGGATAAATTGCCAAAAGGTTAAATCATAAGTCAAGAGTGGTAATGTGGAGGTGCAGCTGGTGGACTTGTTTGGACAAAGTCAGAAGTCACATGACACCAGGTTATAGTCAAATCACAAGCTTTTGGAGCACTGCCCTTTTGTCAGGTGACAAAATCAAGAGGCCATGGTGTTAGCGGTAGTATATTGGCATGGATAGAGAATTGGCTACTGGGTGCAAAACACTGAGTGGGGATAAAGGGTTCTTTTTGATGTTGGTGACCTGTGACCAATGGGGTTCCACAGGGATCACTACTAGGACGTCAACTGTTTACAATATATATTAATGACTTGGAGGAAGGAAGTGAATGTATTGCAGCCAAATTTGCAGATGACACAAAAATAGGGGGAAAGGCAAGTTGTAAGAAGGATACAAACAGTTTACAAAATGATTTTAAAAAAAGCGTTTGGCACTCTTGCCTTCATCAGTCACAGCATTGAGTACAGGAGTTTGGACATCATATTACATCCAAAGAAGACACTGATGAGGCCACATTTGGAGTACAATATACCATTCTGGTCTCCCTGCTTTGGAGGGCTGTTATTAAACTGGAAAGGTTGGAAAAGAGATTTACAAGGATAATACCAAGACTGAAAGATTTGCGTTATGGGGAGAGGCTGGATAGGCTGGACCTTTTTTCCCTGGAGCATAGGAGGCTATGGGGTGACCTTGTACAGGTTTATAAAATCATGATGGGCATAGGTCTATTCTCCTGGGTAGAGGAGTCTAAAACTTGAAGGCATAGGTTTAAGGTGAGAGGGGAAGGTTTAAATGGGACCTGAGGGGCAACTTATTCACACACAAGGTGCTGTATGTATGGAATGAGCTGGCAGAGGAAGTGTTGGCGGGGGGCAGGTACAATTACAACATTTAAAAGGCATTTGGACAGGTGCGGGGATAAGAGAGGTTTAGATGAATATGGGCCAAACGCAGGCAAATGGGACCAGTTCAGTTTAGGAAATCTGGTCAACATGGATGAGTTGGGCTGAAGGACCGGTTTCCGTGCTGTACACCTCTATGACTCCATAAAGATACTGACAGGTTAAATTAGTGGGCAAAAAGTTGGCAAATGGCGAATTATGCTGGAAATAAGTGAAGTCATTCATTTTGGAAGGGAGAATAAAACAGCAGAGTATAATTTAAATGGAGGAAAACTCTATAAAACTGCACCACAAAAGGACTTGGGGGTAATTGTGCTAGAAACACAGGAAGCTAGCACATAGATGCAGGAAGTAATCAGGAAGGCCAATAGAATGTTGACACTTATTTCAAAGGGGTTGGAGTAAAAGAGTAGGGAAGTCTGACCGCAACAAGCTGATAATGAGACCACACCTGGAGTTTTGTGAACAGTTTGATCCCCTTATTTAAGGAATGATAGCATTTCATTGGAGACAGAAAAGGTTCACAAGAATGGTCCCTTGTATGGAGGGGCTGACTTATGAGCAAAGGCTAAACAGTTTGGGACTCTAGTCAGGGCACTTTAAAAGAACGAGAGGTAATCTCATTGATACATATCAGATTCTTAAGGGGCTTGACAGGATAAATGCTGAGAGGATGTTTCCCCTCACTGAAGATTCTAGGACCAGAATATATAAGATCAGAATTAAGCAGTGATAATTTAAGACTGAGATAAGGAGGAATTTCTCCTCTCAGAGGATTGAGAATCTGTGGAACTTCTTGCTAGAGACTTGTGGAAGCAAAATCCTTGCAAAGCTGTAAACCTGAAAGGAACACAGAAAATGCTGTCTGTACTCAACGGGTCTGGTGTCATCTGTGGAAGTCTTGACATCTGAGATCCTGGCAGGAGCACTGTTTCACTCTCTTCACAGATGCTGCCAGACCAGCCAAGAATTGCCAACCCTCACTGTTTAATGTACCTCTGAAGTCTGGCCACAGTAGCTTTTAATATGAATGTGATGGTCAAATTATGCACAGTGAGATCCCACAAACAGCAATGAGAAGATCGAATTGCTCTGGTGGCCTAGGTTGCAAGACGTATGTCTTTTGAGAAGAGTCAGGAAATATCATTGTCCTACAGTGGAAGAAACACATTGTGCGATCCCTCATTTGCGTTCTGAAAGATGCAACATGTCTCTACTTTTGAATTTCTAGTGTAGAAACATAATGCCACAAATGAGCCTCCAGCCCTTCTATTTATTTTGTCTCACCCAATCAATATATCTTTCCATTCCGTTTGCCCTCATGTATTTGCTTGACTTCCCTTTAGAATATCTATACTGGTAGAGTTTCACATCGACTCCAATATTGCCAGACCTGCTGATCTTTTGCAGCAACTTCTGTTTTTGTTTCTGATTTACAGCACCCACAGTTCTTTTGGTTTTTATTTAGATTAAATATAAGCTGCTACAGCCCTTATTGCATTCAGTTGTTGAAATATTTTTCATCCTTGTTAAAAGATCATCCTACAGAACATATAGAGGCCCTCCATGTATTCTTACTCTTTGAAAAAAAACTATGTAGTTATTTCCACTAGGCTGTACTTTTCCCATAGCTATACAATCCATCTGTCCTTCAAATGCCCCATTTATTCCACCTACACCACTCTTTTGAGCAGTGCATTTTGTATGATAAACATTATTTGCACAAAAATCTTCTCATCTCACTTCTAGGTCATTAGCTAATTATCAGAAATCTTTGCCATCAGATTAATGATCTTCCTGCTTGTGGAAACAGCTATTTACTTACTTATCAAAATCCTTGCAAGCTTGAAAAGCTCCATTAAGTGCCCCCTCGCTCTTCTCTGCTCTATCCCAGCTTCTCTAGTTTCTCACTGTAACTGAAATTGATTTGCCTGTTCCTGACAGAAAATGTCAATTACACTTTAAAAATTCTGCACTTTGCAACGCCTTACTGTTCTTACCTGACATGGAAGCCACGTTGATAATACTCCCACCTTTCCCACCACGGTCACACCTCATATGGTCCAAAGCCAGGTAACTTGCTTGTATCAATGCCACCTGCATAGGAAAGCACAAAGACTGTTGTCAAACTGACTTGTTTAGACACAACCAAATATGGACAAGAAGTCCCACTCATTTTTTACCCCGTGATTGCTGACCTACATTGGCTTCTAGTATGGCAATACCTCATTGTTAAAATTCTTATCAATATCTTCAAATTTCTTTGCCCTCCCTGCCTCTGAAACGTCCTCCAAAACCCTGAGAATTCCATTCTCCTCTGATTTGGACAGCTCATACATTTATCACCCCATCATGCTTTGAATTGCCAATGTCCTAGTTTCTGGTGTTGCCTTCCTCTATCTCACCATGTCCGAAAGTCTCTTTTGCTCCTTTAGTGTGTTCCTTACAGATTATTTCTTTGACTTTTGATCAGCTGTCCTCCTGTCTCCTTAGGTGGCTTGCTGTCAAAATCTATTTGAAAATACTCCTGCGAAGCATTCTGAAATGTTTTATCATGTAAATAGTGGTAAACAATGGCAAGTTGTTGTTTTTCAGAGCAGCTGGAGCCCTTCCCTTACAAGCGCTCAATTCAGAGTCTTTATTCTTGTTACCTCTTCCCCCTTTCTTCAATGGATTACTCAAAGTGTACTACTTTTTTTTCAGATTCCTTCAATGGATGTGGACATCATCAGCAAAGTCAGCATTTGCTGCCTATCAACTGAATGGGCTGCTCACTATTTTAGAGGGCCATATTGCTGTGTGTCTGTAGTCAAACATAGGCTATACCAGGTCAGAATGGCTTATTTTGTTTTACTCTTTTGTGTTTTGTTTTATTCACTTATGGGATGTGGGCATCACTGGCTGGCCAGCATTTATTGCCCATCCTTAGAGAAGTGGGTGATGAGCTGCCTACTTGAATTGCTGCAGTCCGTGTGCTGTAGCTAAACTCACAATACTGTTAGGGAGAAAATTCTAGGATTTTGACCCAGCGACAGTGAATGAACAGCGATATATTTCCAAGTCAGGATGGTGAGTGTCTTGGAGGAAAACTTGCAGGTGATGGTGTTCCCATGTATCTGTTGTCCTTGTCCCTCTAGATGGAAGTGGTCATGACTTTGGAAGGTCATGTCTGAGGATCTTTAGTGAATTTCTGTGCTGCATCATGTAGATAACATACACTGCCTCAACTGAGCATTGGTGGTGGAGGGAGTGGATGCTTGTGGACATGGTGCGAATCAAGGTCCTGGGGAGTGTTGCCAAACAAAGAGACCTTGGGGTGGGAGTTTTTAGTTCCTTGAAAGTGGAGTTGCAGGTAGACAGGGAATTGAAGAAGGCTTTTGGCACACTTGCCTTTATTGGTCAATGCGTTGTGTATAGGAGTTGGGAGGTCATGTTGCGGCTGTACAGGACATTGGTTAGGCCACTTTTGGAATATTGTGTTCAGTTCTGGTCTCCCTGCGATAAGAAAGATGCTGTTAAACTTGAAAGGGCTCAGAAAAAAATTACAAGGATCTTGCCAGGGTTGAAGGGTTTCAGCTTTAAGGAGAAGCTGAACAGGCTGGGGCTATTTTCCCTGGAGTGTTAGAGGCTGACGGGTGATGTTATAGAGGTTTATAAAATCATGAGGGGCATGGATAGGGCGAATAGTCAAGGTGTTTTCCCTGGGTATGACAGTCCAAAACTAGAGGGCATAAGTTTAAGGTGAGAGGGAAAAGATTTAAAAGGCACCTGAGGAGCAACTTTTTCACGCAGAGGGTGGTGCATGTATGGAATGAACTTCCAGAGGAGGTAGTGGAGGCTGGTACAATGACAATATTTAAAAGGTATCTGGATGGTTACATGAATAGAAAGTGTTTAGAGGAAAAATGCTGGCAAATGGGATTAAGTTGATTTGGAATATCTGGTCAGCATAGACGAGTTGGACTAAAGGGTCTGTTTCGTGTCGTACATTTCTATGATTCTATGACTCTAAGTGGCTGCTTTGTTCTGGATGGTGTCAAGCTTCCTGAGTGCCATTGGAGCTCCAGCCATCCAGGCAAGTAGGGAGTATTCCATCACACTCCTGACTTGTGCCTTGTAGATGGTACACAGGCTTTGGGAAGTAAGAAGGTGAGTTACTCAATTCAGTATTCTTAGCCTTTGGCTTATTTTTGTTTTTATATGGCGAGTCCAGTTGATTTTCCTCAGGATGTTGACAGTGGGAGTTTCAGAGATGGTAGTATGATTGACTGTTAAGTGGTGGTAGTTAGATTCTCCCTAAGCCTGAGCACATTCCAAGTACAAGATGGTGGTGCAGCAGCGGCATTGTGCACAAGCTGCTGGCCTGGGGCTTGTCCGCTTCTGTCTGCTTTCTTTGTTTTTTTTTTCCTTTTTCCTTTTTTTTTTGCTTTTGCTCTCTTTGCAGGTCTTTTTGGCATCTCCAGCAGGGCTAGAGTGGGCCCGACCTCCTGAGCTTGTGCGGCAGACGTCAGCCCCTCTGACACAGCGAGGCCTCAGAGAGTTCCCGACGGCAACAACTGTGGGCCCAGCGGCGGGAGATGGCGCTGAAATGTGGTGACTTTTACGTCGGTGGGTCCAGCTCAGGACTCGAGGCACTGGCGGCAGCACCGGTTTTCAAGATGGCAGGGAGGCCTCTGTGGTCCGCAAAGATGGTGGCATCCGTGGTCGGCGGAATGCCGTAGGCCTGATCGGTACTCCCGGTGGATCAACAGAGCGGCAATGTGGTAAGCCCAGTGTGGTGGTCCTGGTGGCGGAGCAGTGGCAATGGTGGTTGTCCCAGATTGGAGTCTTGGCATGAACTGTGATGCTGGGGCGTTGGTGGGCATGGAGCCTGTTGTGGAGACCACACACCCCCCACCCCCCATAATATGCAGAGCACAACAAGGGAGGAAGATCTCTTTTTAGTTATATCTTAATATTGTCTGTATCTCAAAACGGCACTGGAGCATGGTGACGTCTTACAGTTTTCACTATTTATTTATTTAATACGAGTGACGATAAATCATTCAATTCAATTCAATTTTTATTGGAGGTGGTCATTGCGTGGCATTTGTGTGGCATGAATGTTACTTGCAACTTGTCAACCCAAATTTGGATATTGTCCAGATCTTGTTCATTTGATCATGGACTGCTCCAGTATCTGAGGAGTTGCGAATGGTGCTGAAGATTGAGCAATCATCAGTGAACATCCCACTTCTGACCTTATGATGGAGGGAAGGTCATTGATGAAGCAGCTGAAGATGGTTGGGCAGAGGACACCACCCTGAGGAACGCCTGCAGAGAAGTCCTGGAGTTGAGACGATTGACCTCCAACAACCACAACCATCTTCCTATACACCAGGTATGACTCCAACCAGCAGCCAGTTTTCCCCAATACCCATTGACTCCAGCAAGGGCTCCTTGATACCACACTTGGTCAAATGAGGCCTTGATGTCGAGTGCTGGTCAGCCTCACCTCATCTCTAGAATTCAGCTCTTTTGTCCATGTTTGAACCAAGGCTGTAATGAGGTCAGGAGCTGAGTGGCCCTGGCAGAACCCGAACTAAGCATCATCGAGCAGGTTATTGCTGAGCAGGTGCTGCTTGATAGCTCTGTTGATGACACCTTCCATCGCTTTACTGATTGAGAGGAGACTGATGGGGCGGTAATTGGCCGGGTTCAATTTTGTCCTGCTCTTTGTATACTGGACATACTTTGGCAGGCATTTCCTTTAACAGATGGGAAGGTACATCAATGACGTGCTGCAGTCATGACTAGTTTCATTAATTTAATAATTAAAATCTGGACTTCAAGTTGCACCAATTGTCGCAGTAGGATTTGAATACATGTCCCCAAAGTATTAACAAAAGCAGAAACTGCTGGTGAAACTCAGCAGTACTGGCACCATGTTTGGGGGTAAGCAGAGTTAATGTTTTGGGTCTGGTGACTCTTCCTCAGAACTCCAGTATTCATAGTTTTTTGTTTTATTTTTGTCTCCAGAGAATTAATCTTGTGTCTGGAATACCAGATCAGTGACTATCAGTTTGCCGCCATCTCCCCCTTTTAATTGGAGCTACTTTGGATGTGGTTTAAGTTCATCTTCAAATACAATCCAGGATGAAGTCGGGAAATCAAAGGCTGCAGATTTGCAGACCATCCAACTTACAAGTGGTGGGTTGCAGTTCAGTCAGGCAGTCCAGGTTCCTATGGCAACATGCACTTTTACATGGTCTAAAGTTACGGTTAGTGATGGTGTAGGGTCCAACATGCCTTCCATCACAAGGCTGAACAGGGATTTGTCTTGTTCTTGCTGCCTGCCCCTGACATTTATTGGAAGGATTTGCAAGTTTATACACACCCTGTATGGCCACAGTCTGAATGGACACTGCTTGGTATCAAGTTCTTTTGTGGTACTCAAATCAAGGACTATGATCCCTGAGCTAGGGATGTTCACCCTGCTCCACAGGAACTCCACAACAGGACCACGAGTGGTTGTGTCGTGGTAATGTCACTGGACTATGAATCCTGTACCCCAAGCTCTGTGGGACAGAGGTTCAGATCCCACCATGGCAGATGGTAAAGTTTGGATGAAGTAGTAATGTGGAGGTAAGAAGCTGAACTAATAATTGTGATTCTGTTACCACAGTATCTGTGGTGGAGCATAGAGGGCAGAGCAAGATAAGCAGAAGACCCATCAAAGACTGTTGAATTTTCAACTTACTCCTTTATTTTCCTAGTTTAAACTACAAAAGACTTTAACGTAAACTTCTACCTATTTTTTTATTTTTCTATGATTCTATGCAGTAATGCTTAACTTTTTAACTCTCGTTTCTCTCACTATTTCGTACCTAAGTTTTTTTTGTGCCTAGGTAGCTTGGTATCAAAGATGGCAACATTTGTGGTGACATTATACACTTTTCACTCTACTCTTGCAATTCTGTACTTGAGTACACGACAATAAAATCTAATATTTAAAAAAGAATCTGGTTCACTACTTTCCTTTTCAGAAATCCTTACCAGGTCTAATGTAGAAAACAGACGTGGGTTATCTGGCATTTTGAACTAGCTCCACCATTCAGTATGATCATAGCTGATCATCCTACTTAGTTCCTGCTTTCACCCCACATCCTTTAGCACTAAGAACTATATCTAACGCCTTCTTGAAACCATTCAATGCTTTAGTCTCAAATACCTTCTGTGGCAGAGAAATCCACAAACTCACCACTCTCTGGGTAAAGAAATTTCTCCTCATCTCAGTCCTAAATGTTAGACACTGTATCTTCAGACTGTGACCTTTAGTTCTGGGAGCATCCTTCCTCTGTTTTTCCTGGCAGGGCTGTTAAAATTTCATAGGTTTCTGAGCAATATGCCCCTATTCTCCTAAACTTCAGTGAATATTGTCCTAGTCAATATAGTCTCTCTTCATACATCAGTCCTGCCATTCCAGGGATCGGTCTGTTAAACGTTTGTTGCACTCCCCCCATGGCCAAAATATCCTTCCTCAGATAAGAAGCGCAAACGACACGAGACTTCACATGTAGTCTTGCCAAAGTCTATACATAGCACTTTAATGTTGTTCAGTTGCCCCATAGATGAAGCTAAATTATGAGCATGAAATCCAACTAGATACAGTCTTAAAATTGCCTACTGAATTCATGGCATTGTTCAATTGCAGTAAGATATACCTGCTCCTGTACTCAACAAACATCTCCATGTGAGTACAAACCCACGGTGTGGTTGACTCTTAACTGTTCCCCGGATAATTAGAAATGGGCAATAAATTCTGGCCTAGCGGGCATTGCCCATGAACAAATAAAAACAAATTAGTCTATGGGAAACAGTACTGACGACAGCTCCTCTATATCATTGAGACCAAGCGGAGGCTCGGAGACCGCTTTGTAGAGCACCTGTGCTCTGTTCGCGACAAACAACAACACCTTCCAATCGTGAACCACTTCCACTCCCTGGGCGACATGTCCATCCTGGGCCTCCTCCAGTGTCACGACGACGCCACCCGGAAACTGGAGGAGCAATACCTCATATTCCGCCTTGGAAGCCTACAACCCAATGGTCTCAACGTGGACGTCACTAGTTTCAAAATCTCCCCACCCCCAGCCTTATCCCATGACCAACCCGCCCTCCCATCCCCACCTCCTTCACCTGACACAAATTGACCATCTTCTCCCACCTATCTGCCCTCCTACTTCACTGGCCAATCCTCACCACTCCCTACCTGCACTCACCTATCACCGCCCACCTACCTTCTCCAGCCCCACACCTCCTCCCTCTATTTATTTTGGAGCTCCCTTCCCCCTCCCCATTTCTGAAGAAGGGTCTGGTCCCATAACATCAGCTTTCCTGCTCCTCTGATGCTGCCTGGCCAGTTGTTCTCCTCCAGCTCCACACTGTGTTATCTCTGACTCTAGCATCTGCAGTTCTTACCATCTCTGACACAACACTATACTGACAGATGCTACACTAGTCCACTAACACACCTTCAATCAATAAAAGACCCATAAATTGTCCCTTTCTGTAGTTGTTTACTAGTCAGATAAAGTTTATGATTATTCAGACAATAAATAAAACTTGGACTAGAACTTTTACTGAAAAAATATTGGTGCAACTTCCTTCAACATATCCACCTCATTATGAAAACATCTCACATCACTTCCCCTGGCCAATTATATCAGAGTGCAATGATTTATTGCTGTATAAGCAAAATGCCACAGACCTCCTTAATCAGTAAGATCTTATGTGCAGTAATGAAGACAGGAATAGGAGAACCCTTTGCTTCATAAAATAAATCTCTTCTGACATTCTCAAATATCTTCCTGGCCTCAACAGATTTCTGCCAACCTTTACCTCGCAAAGTGTTTCCTGAAATCATCCTTCAACCAACTTGCTCTTATTTTGGTAATATCCTCCTAGTTCTGGATTTTCCCAACAGAAGAAATGGCTTCCCTTTGTCTAAATAAAAAAATGAAAGAACTGTGGATGCTGTAAATCAGAAACAAAAACAGAAGTTGCTGGAAAAGCTCAGCAGGTCTGGCAGCATCTGTGAAGGAAAGAACAGAGTTATCGTTTTGGGTCCGGTGATCCTTCCTTAGAACTCCCTTTACCTAATTTGTCAACTCCTCAAATCATCTTAAGCACCTTAGTTAGTTTATCTTTATCAAGCCTGTCAACTGCTTGAATATCTCAAGAACCTCAGTTAGTCCAATATTTAATCTTGAGTGGAGTGGTCAAGGCTAGTTTGTACAACCTGTCCTCATAATTAAATTCTACTCCCTCTGCTCTCACTCTGGTGAATCTTTGCTCTACCTCAGCAATTCCCATACTTTTTTCTGACTGTGACCCCATTTCAAGGTTTGAAGATCACCACAGTGACAATTATGGGACTGGGGTGTTGGGCAGAGGGAAGAGTGATGGAGGTTAATTTGGGAAGAAGACAGCTTAATCTTCTGAAATTTTTTGAACAACTACGGCTTTTTTTTTAGAAAGCAAAGCTCAGGCCTCAAGGCTTCAACTCCATCCAAACCAGCACATCCTTCTTGACATGGCCAGCTTAGCTGAGGGAGAGCAGTATCCGTGCAGAAATCCAGCCAGGTTAATGGGCAGCTACTGAAGGAATGCTTTCAACACAGGTTTTTCCGTAAGTTTTGTTTTATAGTCCCTGATTTATTCAGATAGACTTGGCAAAGAAATGTTATTCCATCGTACAATACTTACCAGGTTGACAGAAATGGTCCTTTCCCAGGAATTTTCATTGTTTATTCCAGCATTATTGCACAGTACATCTAGTCTTCCAAACGTCTGCACTGTTTCACTAAAAACATCTGGAAGAAACGGTGAATGGTTTTTGATTTGTTTGATCAGATTTAAAAACTGCAATTTCCCTGTAGCTTTCCACAATGGATGGACATGGAAAATGTTTGGATCGCTGGAAAATTTCAAGATATCATGAATTCATGTGGTTTGGGGTTGCTTAGTATGCCATTTTATTTCATCCTCGAGTGAAATTCCTACCTGTGCTGCATTGTGTGGAAAGAATAACAGGCTAACGCGTCACTTGTGGATTCTTTGTCAGTTCATAGAATGCTGACAGCGTGGAAGCAGGCCATTCTGCCTATTGAGTTCACACTGACCCTCCAAGAGCAGCCCTCCCGGCCCCCTCCCCTATCCCTGTAACTCTATATTTCCCATGGCTAATCCACCGAACTAATACTTCCCTGGACACAATGGGCAATTTAGCATGGCCAATTCACCTAACCTGCCCATCTTTGGACTGTTGGAGGAAACCCACACAGACACGGGGAGAATGTGTAAACTCGACACAGACAATCACCCGAGGCTGGAATCGAACCCAGGTCCCTGGGGCTGTGAGGTAGCAGTGCTAACCACTGTACCACCATGCCACCTGTTCAGAAAGAACATGAGTGACCTCTGATATGTAATTGTTGGTTCTTTCCATGCATCCTAAATGGGCAACAGAGAGATTCCTGTATTTCTTGCTTCACAAACTCTTCTTTCTAGCTGACAAAACTATTAAGAAGGTCCATTTTGGTTCCGTACCCTTGCTACCTTCCCATTGGAGGGGCATAGTTAAAGGTATGATCAACCTTGTTATCTGGAGGCCTGTGTCATTTGGTTAGCTGGCTGAACCAATAATGTCTGGAAGATGAGATCTAGCATCACCTTGAGGCAGCCCTTTAGCTCCGGGTCGCCAGTTGAACAAGTCAGCCGGCCTGAAGGTGTGGGTAGGAGGGAGGCCTATGTCTTATATGGCATCGGCGATAGGGGTAAGGGAGATTAGGGTGGGGGGAGGAGTTGAGCTGATGGAGAACCAGAATTGCACTGGACTGTGCTAGTTTCTCCCAGAGGCTGAGAAGCTCTGGCTACACCTTACCATCAATACAAAAGAGGATCTCACCTTCGGAGGTCTGCAACCCACTTTCCAGTGAGGAAACAGACTCCATCCAGTTCAATGCAAAATGGGTGCTCAGAATCCAACATCTATCTTAGGACCTCAAATTGCATTTTGCCTGGGGCTAATGTTTGACTCTTGACTCAAGGCTCCACCCCAATCGTGCTAGTTTAGGTCTGAAGAAACAACACTTGGGTAGCTATTTTTAACTTATAACTGGCCTGTGACCACTAGATATGAGATCTTAACATTCACCACCACTAAAGTTAAAATTGGACTTTAGGAGCTTAGTACCCGTAGACAGGCTATAGTCAGACAAAAAAAACAAAAACAAAGTTGCTGGAAAAGCTCAGCAGGCCGGGCAGCATCTGTGAAGGAGAAAACAGAGTTAATGTTTCGGGTCCGGTGGCCCTTCCTCAGAATCCTTCCTATAGTCAGAAAAAGCTGCTTTTTCTCTTACACACACACACACACACACACACACACACACACACACACACACACAACCCCCACACACACACACACGCACACATACCCCACACACACATACCACACACACACACACACGCACACATACCCCACGCACACGCACACATACCCCACACACACATACCACACACACGCACACATACCACACACACACACACTCACTCACTCTCTCACACACACACACACACATACCACACACATGCATACATACCACACACGCACACACACATACCACACACACACATACCAC
Source organism: Ginglymostoma cirratum (assembly GCA_024137785.1). Lineage (NCBI taxonomy): Eukaryota > Metazoa > Chordata > Chondrichthyes > Orectolobiformes > Ginglymostomatidae > Ginglymostoma > Ginglymostoma cirratum. The sequence goes on from JAHRHZ010000266.1 coordinate 9,465,572, forward strand.
ACACACGCACACATACCACACACACACGCACACACACACTCACTCTCACACACACGCACACACACACGCTCTCACACACACACACATACCACACACACGCACACATACCACACAAACACACACACACACGCACACATACCACGCACACATACCACACACACACTCACTCACTCTCTCTCACACACACACACACACACACACACATGCAAATTTTAATGAAAGGGAATGACATTTACTTTAAAACCAAAAATACTTGTTGAATGTTCCTTTATCCACCATCTTGACCCAGCTGTGATGTCTACCTATTTCCCAAGAGGTGGAGATTGTTATATATTTTTGCCTGGTTTTAGGTCAACAGAGGGTAATCAATTCGTGACTTGGAGGCAAATCCAGGTGTTGCTGTTTCTGGGTCTGGTGGGAAGATCATGGGTACTGTGCTTCTCATGTTTCCTGGTCTCTGGTTCAATCTTCCCCTACTGCCAGTCCCCGCCCACCCAAACATTAACACTCAATCCCCATCCTTAATCCTTCCCATTACATCTTTCAGATTTAGGAACCGAGATTAAAATATGTCTTTTTCCCCTTGTCGGCTCTGGGGGAATACTTTATCATCATTAAGTAACACAGTCACATAATAGCAACCTCCGCTATAATCCTCATCAAAGGAACAGGAAAGCTTGACGTTTCGGGCCTGGACCCTTCATCAGAAAAAACATTTTTCTGATGAAGGGTCCAGGCCTGAAATGTCAAGCTTTCCTGCTCCTATAATGCTGCTTGGCCTGCTGTGTTCATCCATCTCGGATTCTCCAGCATCTGCAGTACCTATTATCTCCTCTATAATCCTATTGACATTTGGGGTATTTGGACTTACAGAGAAGTAGATTTAGAAAGGTACACCAACACCTTCAGTAATGACCACTCTTCAACCACTAAACTCAAAGTTACAACACACAAGCAAAACATTAACTTATTAACCTCCTCCCTGCCCCAAACAGTAATTAAATTTGCTCAATGCAACACTTTGTTCACACTAACTCACACGCTTCTGCATACAAGGAATCATCACAAATGCACAAAGCTGAAACATTTGAATCAGGTAGTTACTACCTTTGTCACTGTATTTCAGATCTCAGATTCGGATTTAAATTTCACAATTAAAACTGTGTTCATTGCAATGGCTCCAATGCATTTCCCTCCCATGCTGAAGCTCCTGAACATAGGCAGCCTTAAGTAAGAAATTCCACATTCATTTGCAAGTAACAGATTACCTCAACTATTTCCAGTTTCCTGGCAGATGGTCAGCTGAGTATTCCTCTGTTGACACGTTTCAGACTGCACATTCTCTTCTGCTACCTCATTTGCCTTGAATTGTCGACCCACTCCTCTCGGGCCCCTCAATCTCTCACCATCATAGTGCAATTTGTCATTGACAGGGGTCCCATAGAAACTTAGAAAATTCTAACAGGACTTGATAGGCGAGATGCAGGCGCATGTTCCTGATGATAGGAAACCAAGGATCATAGTCTAAGGATACGGAGCAAAGGTTTATCAGAGAAGCACAGAATTTACTGTACAGAATGAGGCCATTTGACCCATTGTGTCTGTCGCAATGAAGAAAGAGCTACCCAACTACTCCCATTCTCCAGCCCTTATCTCTGTAGACTATCTCCATTAGGGCTGAGACAAAGAGAAATTTCTTCACTCAGAGTGTGGTGAGCCTGTGGAATTAAACTACCACAGAGAATGGTTGAGCCCAAAACACTATGAGCTTTTAAGAAGGAGGCAGATATAGCTCTTGTGGCTAAAGGGACATGGTGGGGGAGAGGTGGTGGGTGGAAATTAGGCTACTGAGGTCGATGATCAGCCATGATCATATAGAATGGAGCAGCAGGCTCAAGGAGTCGAATGGCCTATTCCTATTCACACCTTCCATGTCTCTGTGAGAGGGTCACAGCAGAGGGGATGGCTTAATGGTATTATTGCTGGATTCAGATTCCAGAGACCCAGGTAATATTCTGGGGACCTGGGTTCAAATCCCATCACGGCAGATGGTGGAAAATAAATTCAATAACAGTCTAACGTTGACCATGTATCCATTACTGATTGACAGAAATAAAAATCATCTGGTTCACTGATGTCCCTTAGAGAATGAAATCTGCTGTCCTTACCTGGATTTGGCCTACATGTGAGTCCAGACCCACAGCAATGTGGTTGACTCTTAACTGCCCTCTGGCCAATTAGGGACAGGCAGCAAGGCCCCCATTCCTTGAATGAACAATAAAAAAAACCCCACTGGAAGCATGTTCCTCTGTTAGAACATAGTAGCTAACTGTTTGCCCAGACATGTATATGCCTGAAGAATATGTTTGTCCTTCAAAGTTAGTTGAATTAAATAGCTGTTGGATTGTTTGATGCCTTGATACTGACACCCAGTTTCTTACATTATGGGCGTTAACGTAAGCATCGCAGCATTAAGTACCTGCTAAGTACCCTGTTGGAAAAAAAGTACACACAACCTGCATAACCTCCAAGTCCTGAAATGGGCACTGAACACAAAGCTCTGAATCAGAGGCAAAAGGGCATGTCCATGTCACAAGACCTACGGTGCCACAGTGACAAATTATTTTATTGCACCTTTAGTTTTCTGTAACTAGATTTATAACTCATATAACGCGCTACAGATTACAAGTTCACAAGGGATAGTAAATTAAACAGCTGGGGTTCCGATGAAGTGTTTTTGAACAGATTTAATTAAATGATCTTTGAAAATAGTGAAACATCACAAATTCAAATACCCTTGTATGATATAGTTACACTATGCTGGCTCATCCCCATTTAATTCTTGCTTTTGGAACCAGGGTTGGGTTTTTATTGTCAGTCTGTTTACAAGAAAGGGAGAGTACTGCTTCAATGATGCTGGTACGCATTAGATTATGTATTAATCTAGCATTAGAATATGCATGAATCACTCTGAAACTGCCTAACTCACGTCACTTTGAAATTTAAATCTAGCTCACACGTTTTTTAAACCAAATTATAGCGGGATTACATCTGAACTGAATTCATAATGCTAAGATTTGAGCCAAGACCCCCACATTGGGGCTGCCAACCCTTCAGGATTGGCCTGATTCCCAGGAATTGAAGATCAACTCTTCAAGACACTGCAACACTGGAGAAAATTCACAAGCATACTAAAAACAAATTTGTTTTTGTCACTTTCTTTGAACATTTCTCTTCACCTTATATAAAATGATATTAGGAATGGGTAAAATGTCAATTTGGCGAACTATCAAACACCACCTAATTTGGTAATGAGTCTTTCTGCTTCCCAGTTGGTTTGGGAAAGACAATATGGCACAAGGATGGCTGACTCATTGCTGGAGCATGGAGGCAGATCATGTTATGAAACCTCCAGGAATACATTTAATCAGAATCAGAATTATTGAATCCCTACAGCATAGAAGCAGCCATTTGGCCTATCAAGTCCACGCCGGCCCTCTGAAGAGCATCCCACCCAGTCCCATTCCCCCAACTGTATCACTGTGATCCTACCCTTCCCGTGACTAATCCACCCAGCCTACAAATTCCTGGACATTATGGGCAATTTGGCAGGTCAGTCCAACTAATCTGCACATCTTTGGACTGTGGGAGGAAACCAGAGCACCCAGAGGAAATTCATGCAGACATGGGGAAAATGTGCAAACTCCACACAGACAGTCACCCAAGGATTGAATTGAACTTGGATCCCTGGTGCTGTGAGGCAGCAGTGCCAACCGCTGAGCCACCATGCAAGCTATGAAAGAAAATAGTTAGAAACCCATCTGTGACAGTGCCTTGGACTGGGCTGATGACAAAGGGGTGGCATAAGAAGGCAGAGGGTGGTGGTTGATGGGAAATGTTCATCCTGGAGTTCAGTTACTAGTGGTGTACCGCAAGGATCTGTTTTGGGGCCACTGCTGTTTGTCATTTTTATAAATGACCTGGATGAGGGCGTAGAAGGATCGGTTAGTAAATTTGCGGATGACACTAAAGTCGGTGGAGTTGTGGATAGTGCGGAAGGATGTTGCAGGTTACAGAGGGACCTGTAAGCTGCAGAGCTGGGCTGAGAGGTGGCAAATGGCGTTTAATGCAGAAAAGTGTGAGGTGATTCACTTTGGAGGGAGTAACAGGAATACAGAGTACTGGGCTAATGGTAAGATTCTTGGTAATGTGGATGAGCAGAGAGATCTCAGTGTCCATGTGCATATATCCCTGAAACTTGCCACCCAGGTTGATAGGGTTGCAAAGAAGGCGTACGGTGTGTTAGATTTTATTGGTAGAGGGATTGAGTTTCGGAGCCATGAGGTCATGTTGCAGCTGTACAAAACTCTGGTGCGGCCGCACTTGGAGTATTGTGTACAGTTCTGGTTGTCGCATTATAGGAAGGATGTGGAAGCATTGGAAAGGGTGCAGAGGAGATTTACCAGGATGTTGCCTGGTATGGAGGGAAGATCTTATCAGGAAAGGCTGAGGGACTTGAGGCTGTTTTCATTAGAGAGAAGAAGGTTAAGAGGTGACTTAATAGAGACATACAAGATGATCAGAGGATTAGATAGGGTGGACAGCGAGAACCTTTTTCCTCAGATGGTGACAGCTAGCATGAGGTGACATAGCTTTAAATTGAGGGGTGATAGATATAGGACAGATGTCAGAGGTAGGTTCTTTACTCAGAGGGTAGTAAAGGCGTGGAATGCCCTGCCTGCAACAGTCATAGACTCGCCAACTTTAAGGGCATTTAAATGGTCATTGGATAAACATATGGATGATAATGGAATAGTGTAGGTTAGATGGTTTCAGATTGGTTTCACAGGTCTGCGCAACATAGAGGGCCGAAGGGCCTGTACTGTGCTGTAATGTTCTACATTCTACGTTCTATGTTTATATCACACAGCAATGCACACCCTGCACTCTAGCCCTTGACCCATCCAGGGCAGTTTTCCACTAGCTTTCTGGCCAATGATCCATTACTGATGGCACCTGTTAGACCAAATGAAGTCCTTTTTGGAGTATAGTCATTGAAACGCAGGAGATTGGAAGATCCCTCACAGACACACATCTAAGAGATCATAAATTAATCGTGTCTATGCTGTACACTCTTTGTAAGGCATTAAGCAAATATTCTGTTTTCCACATGACGTTGACTGAAAGATCAGTATTGGTTACGACAATTAGGAAGTAATGCAGTACAAAATATAACACAGTGTGGAGCTGGAGGAACACAGCAGGCCAGACAGCATCTGACGAGCAGGAAATTTGACGTTTCGGGTCAGGATCCTCTCTGAGAAATGGGAAGGGAGCTCAGAAATAAATAGAGCGAGGAGGGGTGGGGCTGGGGAAGGTAGGGGGGATGGTGATAGGTGAGTGCAGGTAGGGAGTGGTGAGGATTGGTCAAAGAGGTGGGAGTTGCGGATTGGTGGGAGAGAAGATGGACAGGCTGTGTCAGGACAAGAAGGCAGGGATGAGAGGGAGGATTGGACATGGGATGAGGCTGGGGGTGAGGAGATTTTAAAACTGGTGAGGTCCATGTTTAGGCCATTGGGCTGTAGGCACTTTGAAGTAGTGAAATGATGCCATTCATGTTGCTGAGAGAGCAAATAGTTTAACATTTTATCTTAAGATATGTCACAAACAACAGTGCAGTATTCCCTTTGTGTGGCATTGCAAGGGTTTGTGTATATCTTATGCTTAAAGCTCCGGATGTAATCATGGAGCTCCTGGCTCAGAGGAAAGTCTGCTTAGCACTGATTCACACTTGGTATTCTTACTTCCAAAAATCAAACACACCAGAGTTAAAAATGAAATAACTGCAACATAGAGTACGGTTAGACCACTGAGCTCCCAATCTTTGCAGTAGGCAAACTTACACTACAATTCCCTGGGAAGGTGAATGGAATGCAGTGCAGTGAGGATAGCGGTTTGACAGCATTGCAGAGAATGAATGACACTTGAACAAGCCTGGCACAGAAAGGGCTGGTCATGTAATGGCCAGTTTGAGAGAAATAGCTCTAATCTGCTAATTGGGAATAGATTGTAATGTAGTGGATTTGCATGGATATGGCTGCCTTCATGGGCTGTGTTGATTCAATGGACTCAAGCCTACATTGTCCTACTTTCTGCCTGCACCATGGGGCCATAACATTGGATGTCTGTCCTGCACTCTGAAAGCTGCTTGACTCAGCTAGGCTGTTCCGACACTCAGTCTGATTCTGCTGCCTTTACATAATGAAGTGTAGCTTTTGTCAAACTCTCAGTAGGTCCGATAAACTCTTCATGAACATTCTAATATACAGAACGCTGGGAACAGCTTTCTAATACAGTTCACACATTCTCCTCTTTCCAGAGCCTAAATAACATGTGTCTGCTCCTGTCAGAGTTATATCAACATTATTTACACATTCATCATGTGTACTGCTTTAGGTCCCTTACCTGAAGAAAGGTAAACTTGCACTGGGGACTGACCAGAGAAGGCTAACTCATCTGATCCAGGGTATGGAGGGAATTAATGATAAGCAGAGATTGAGTAGGTTGGACCTGTACTCACTGGTGCTCAGCAGAATGAGAGGAGATTTTATTGAAATATGCAAGATTCTCAGGGGTCTTGACGGGGTAGACATAAAAAGGTTATTACCTCTTGTGGAAGAGTCTTGGACCAGAGGACATAATCTCAGATTAAGTGGTCATCCATTTAAGACAAAGATGAGGATGAATTCCTCTCTCAGAAGATAGTGAGTCTATGGAATTCTTCACCACTGTCAGCTATTGAGGCTGGATCATGAACTATGTTCAAGGCAGACTTTCAATCAGTAAGGGAATCTGGTGTGCTGATGAAAGGCAGGAAAGTGGAGTTCAGGATTATCAGATCTACCTTGATATCATTGAATGGTGGAGCATACTTGATGGGCTGAATGGCCTAATTCTGTTCTTACATATTATGGTGTTATCATTTTGAATCCAAATCTTCTAAACAATTATTACTCTTCTCGAACTGCCGACCATTTTAATTATTCTACTTCACCCTAGCTGGCCTTTTCTCATTATACTCTGGTACCTTTCATGGCAGACCTAATTAAATTGTCCTTTATTTCTGCTACAAGGAATTTGCACGCCTTGCATATTTCCTACTTGTATTCAGCGGCATTATGAATAAACAGTTTATCATTTTTGTACAAATAATTGTTCCTGTGAATTTAGCAACAAAGCAAAACCATGGCAACAACTGTGATTGTTCCCTGCTCTTTTCGTTCATTTTACCGTGACAACCTTGTCCCAGTTGGTTATGCAGAAGTCACAGGATGAGCTATCAATTCAGAGCCCAGCATCTAGGCTTTCACTGCAGTGCAACACAGAGGGTGTGCTGCAGTCCAAACATACACAGGTTAAGTGGATAGGCCATGCTAAATTGTCCCTAGTGTCCAGGGTATGCAGGCTAGGTGGGTTAGCCATAGTAATTGTGAGGTTACAGGGAGAGGGCGGGGGTCTGAGTGGGATGCTTTTTGGAGGGCTGGTGTGGACCTGATGAGCCGAATGGCCTCTTTCCGCACTGTGGGGATTCTATGGTTACCGGGGTCCTATTTATCAGATAAGGTGCTAAACCTAGGTTGTGTTTATGCTCTCTGGATATTCTGAGAGTCCTTTTTTTTTGTCATAAGAGCAGGGGAGTTCTGTAGTGTAGTCACCAATAGAGATTTTCTTCAATCAAGAAAACACCAAAAACCAGATTATCTCTTTCAGAGCTTGCAGAGTTCACATTGGCTGCAGTGTTTACAACATTACTAGAGCAATATTACTGCATTTTTGGAAGCCTTAGGACATCCTGATATTGTAAAATTTCTTCCTTATAGCATGTTGGGGTAAATTAACATTCTCTCTTTTCTTCTGTTATGAAATGCATAGGAACAATATTTTGTATGAAGGAAACAATTTTGTTTAACCAAAATGCTACTGAATGCAAAATCATAGCTCCTCCCTCAGCCTGATGATTGGATTTCAGGAACCTGAAATTACATTTAGGTTAAAAGCACAAGATTATTTACCGCCTTTGCTTTATATATTGCTTGTGATGTGTTAATAGGAAGTGGATCTTTTAAAATAGAATATTCACGACTTCCACTGAAGCGATATGACTGATGAAATGATTGCTACGGTGGTGAGGGTTTACCAGTTGTGAAAACATTTTCTTTAAAGCCAGCCTCCCATTGCCCTGAACACAAATTTACTTTGACTAGAATCATTGATAACACTCCCGTCCATTTCATCGTTGATTCTAGCTCAAGTTACAGTAACCATTGACATTCAGAACAAAGGCGAAATACTGAAAGTGCTTAGATAGTGCAATACCATCTATGGAGAAGATAGCTAAGCAAACATCTCTTCCTCAAAGCTAAAAAGTTGAACAAGCTGTTACAGCCAGACCAGGAGGGCTGAATCAGCACCTCTATTTTCAACCTCTGCAATTAGCTGTGAGAAATGTTTAAGTTCTTTCTGAATAAATTTATGTATAAATATATAAAGCAAAGGCGGTAAATAATCATGTGCTTTTAACCTAAATGCAATTCCAGGTTCCTGAAATCCAATCATCAGGCTGAGGGAGGAGCTATGATTTTGCATTTAGTAGCATTTTGATTAAACAAAATTGTTTCCTTCATGCAAAATATTGTATCTCTCTCCAATCAAAAAGCAATGAACCAGTTTAGCAGAAACATGAAGGATCCATTTACAAGGTTTTATTGAGTGAATAAAAGAGAGCTTTTTAGTATTTACAGATTCATGGGAACATCACCACTTGCAGGTCACCTTTTAAGATTGACACAAGATGGTTCATGACCCTGACCTTAACTCTCTTGTACATACTTCAGACAATTGGTGTAACTCACCAGGTAGGAGATGAGGAGATGCAGTGATTTGTTATGATCTGGAATGATCTGACTGACAGATTGAGCAGGAACTTTCAAAAGGAAATTGGAGGCTTGCATGGAAGGAGACACTTGCCGAGAAAGAGCAGGTGGTGTGACTCATTGGATAGTTCTTCCACTGAGCGGGCATGAATTTGATGGGGAGAATCGCTTCCTCCTGCACAATTTATTTCCATCTTTATTTCTATGACTAATCTCCAATAATTCAAGAACAACGTGAGCAACTTTGGAGCCTCAATCATCGTATGGTATTAACTGCTCTTTTTTACCATTGATTTATTAGTGTTTAATACGATTAATATTATTAGTGCATTTGGCTAGATGGTTAGGATGAGGTGCAGAAAAGCACCAAAAGTGACTGGTTCGATGGCTGTGAGAACTGAGTTAGCCACTTCACCAACTCCCACATATTACCCCCGGTAATATCATGGCATAAGCCATGGACAATGCTGATGCTACATAGAATTTCTACAGCGTGGAACCAGGCCCTTAGGCCCAACAAGTCCACACCAACCCTCAGAGCGTCCCAATCAGAACCATTCCCCTATAACCCACCTAATCTACACATCCCTGAACACTACGGGCAATTTAACATGGCCAATCCACCTAGCGTGCACATCTTTGGACTGTGGGAGGGAACCAGAGCACCTGGAGGAAACCCACACAGACACGAGGAGCATGTTCAAACTCCACACAGACAGTCGCCTGAGGGTGGAATCAAACCCAGGTTCCTGGTGCTGTGAAGCAGCAGTGCTAACCACTGAGCCACTGTGCCACCACATAAAAAAAGAGAAGTAAAGTATAAATATTGGAAGAATGGTCTTAGATGAGAAATATTCAAATCGTAAAATAATATTTCAACTGACCTTTCAGCTGGGGCAATGATGTGACATCGCAGGTGATAAAGGTAGTTCTTCCGGGTCCATATCTCAAGTCAAACTCTGCTTTAGTAATTTCACCTTGTGCCTGGTTGATATCGCATATAACCACCTGCAAACGTGAAAAATAGACCCTTATGCCAAAAACTGTAACACAGTGCTGCATTGTGAACTGAGAAAATAATTACTCCAATAACCCTTTGCACATTTAATGTTAAGGGTGAAGAATCATCGAATCATTAGAACACACAGTAGAAGTCCATTCAACTTATTGGTTTTTGTTGAAAAAGATCTTTCTAACTTCCCCACTGATCCTACTACCAACCAGTTTAAATCTAGGTCCCTGGTCCCTAGTAAGGGAAGGAAAATAAAATCGACTCTATCCAGGACCTTCAGAACCTTGTGCAGCTCAATCAAATCACCCCTCAACTTCCTCTGTTCGAAGGATCACAATTCCACCTACCCAATCTCTCCTCACACCCACAAGAGTTACCTTGATTGAGATCAGCACTCTTAAAATAAATCCTTATTTTCATTCATGCAAACAGCAGAATCATGGAATCCCCACAGAGTGGAAACAGGCCATTCGGCCCATTGAGTCCACACTGCCCCCTCCGAAGAACAGCCCACTCAGACCTATGCCTCCCAACCATATCCATGTGATCCTGCATTTCTCATGACTAATAAACCAAATCTGCATATTCCTAGATGCTATGGGCAATGTGGTATGGCCAATCCACCTAACCTGCACATCATTGGACTATGGGAGGAAACTGGAGCATAAACCCATGCAGACACAGGGAGAATGTGCAAACTCCACATTGGTATTTGCCCAAGGGTGGTGTCAAATCCGGGTTCCTGGCACCATGAGGCAGCAGAGCTAACCACTAAGCCACCGTGTCACCGTGGAAAGAAGGAAAGAGCATCTCCCATTTCAGAATGCTCTGAAGTGTTTCATAGACGACGGATTTTTTTATTACCTGGTTGCAATATTGTGAACCATCGCAAAGCTTAGAAAAATCCACTCAGGAGTGAACTCTGAGGCTAAGTGGATTTCTGACCGGCTAAAATAAAAATAGTATAACATTTTGTCATTTTACAAAACTTTAAATTTTGAATCATTAGCTGGATCACTTCTGCTTCATGTAGAGTTTGAAGACAAACCACTAGACAAGCATGATTCAATCATCACACTCTGCAACATTAAAACTACAAAATCATATGATATAGGACCAGAATTAGGCCATTCGGCCCAGCGAGTCCCCTCTGCAATGGCTGATATGTTTCTCAACCCCATTCTCCTGCATCTCCCTGTAACCTTTGATCCCATTACCAACAAGAACCTATCTATCTCTGTTTAAAGACACTCAATGACTTGGCCTCCGCGGCCTTCTGAGGCAATCAGTTCCACAGACTCACCACCCTCTGGCTTAAAGATTGCTCCTCATCTCAGTTCTAAAAGGTCATCCCTTCGCTCTGATGCTGTGCCCTTGGGTCTTATTCTCTCCTACTAATGGAAACATCTTCTCCACATCCACTCTATCCAGGCCTCTCAGTATTCTGTATTCAGGCTTTTATAACTTGCTAACAAATATGCTCTTCAATTTAAAAAAAAATCACCATAATAGAAAGAAACAGGTGGCACGGTGGCTCAGTGGTTAGCACTGTTGCCTTATAGCGCCAGGGACCCAGGTTCGATTCCACCCTCAGGTGACTGTCTATGTGGAGTTTGCACATTCTTCCCGTGTCTGTGTGGGTTTCCTCTGGGTGCTGTGGTTTCCTCCCACAGTCCAAAGATGTGCAGGCTAGGTGGATTGCCCATAGTGTTCAGGAATATGTAGATTAGGTGGATTATAGGGGGATGCGTCTGGGTGGGATGCTTTGAGGTTTGGTGTGGACTTGTTGGGCTGAAGGGCCTGTTTCCACACTGTAAGGATTCTATGACAATCGTGTATGATGAAGTATTTTCTTCCAATTGGATAAGGAAATAAGGTCTAAAGATTCAGAGAGATTATGCAATGCAGGAATAGAGGGCGCCATTCAGTCCCACAAGCCTTCAATCAGTCTTGGCTAAAATCTTTACCATTCACCTGACTTGGTGTCAGAATTTGCCCAAGTCTTGCAGTTAATTCTGCTTTGATGCAATGATCTGAATCTGAATTCAGGTGGTTACTGCTTCAAATGATGGAAGTAGAAACTATAGCAGATATGTTGGCTACATGTCATGTCTGATACGAGTGTTGGGTATTATTCAGAGCAGTGGAGATATCCAAGCAGTATTCCATTGACAGTTTTGGGTTATCTTACTGATCCTTTTGTAGTATTAACTGCTCATCATCTGGCTTAGAAGGAACTCACTTCCATATATGTCTGGGCATTACATGATATAACTCAGCTTAAAAGAATGCACAAAATACCAGGGAACCACCACTTTAAGGTCAGAACTCTAGGTAGCGTTTGGAAATGCAACATCTACCGTGTGTGATCACCACGTGTCTTCCAGAAAACAGATTATATTTACTTCTTGCTTAGATTTTATAGTTATTATGCTATTGGTGGCTGAGTAACTACCTTGCATTTGGATGTCACAATCTGCCTGAATCACGAGGAATTATTTAATTGTGCTTTGAAGATTTCCTCACACTGGGTTAGGTATATTCTAATACCTTATTGTTTAGGAAAAATGTTTTAAAATGATTGGAAGATTTCTCAGTGTTAACCTGAGGTAGAAGATCATATTCACACCCTAGACTTTGAACTTAAAAAGTGAGGCAATAGTTGTCAATGCTGAAGAGGCTTGCACTGTCAGAGATGCCATTCTTTCATTGAGATATAACGCTGCCTCCTCCGATCACTGTGAAAAGTCCCATTATACTTTATGGAAACCTCAGGGAAATTCTCCACACACTCCTGATTATAATTGCAACCAACAACACCTGGAAAAACCAGAGTAACTGGTCATTAACTCATAGCTATTCATGAGAACTTGTTAGATGCAAATTCCTTATATTATCACAGCAAATACAGTTCAGAATGGAATTCATATGCTGTAAAGCACTGCACAACAAACTGAGATCACAAAAAGCACAAAATAAACAAAAAGTCATTCCAGACACAAAATATTAATTGTGTTTCTTTCTCCAGATGATGCCAAACCTACTGATTTTCTCTAGTGTTCTCTGTATTTGTTTCAGTTTTCCAACAGCCACAGTATCTTGCTTTTATTACAGTGTAAATTGACCCACTTCCTCCACCATCTGTAAACTCCTCCAGCCCTGCAGCCTTCCAAGAATTCTGCCTCTTTCCAAAAAACTGACCGTGTGCCTGTCCATAATTTCCTTCACCCCACCATATGGCTTAATACCTCCTTCAGAGGTTCTGTGCCAAATACTGATTCATAATGTTTCTGTGAAGCACTTTGGTACATCCTCATGACATTAAAGGTGCCGTGTAAATGGAAACTGTTATGTCAGTGTTGATGCCTACCTATGCCTCCAGTTTCATTATTTTATTTTGATTCTTTTTGGTATTGACATGTCTGAGTCCAGATATTTTGCCTCTCACCCCCTCAATTCCAGCCTTCCCCAGCCTCCCTTCAGCCGGTTTTATATTCCTGGTACATTGCTGATGTAGTTACATCTGTTCTCTGTTTTTGACCCCAACTCAATTCATTAAAATGCTATTAAAAAGCAGATATTAGGTGCTTTGATGTGCAGCTTCTTGTTTCCATGGCGACTCTTTTTTCATCATGGAAGCAATCTTAGCTACTGATAAGCTCCATCATTCATTATTTAGTAAACAAATGATTAATTTCTGTAATTTTCAAGGCTGTTTTGGATGGCAGTGGAAACATCTCACGTCGTCTCTTTTAAAATTTCTTTATGTTTTTCACCATCCTTTCCTAAGATATTTCTTTTTAACAGTTATCTCAAAACAGGATGCTGCTCCTGCACATTGTTTTTCACATTCCAAATTGATCTTCAGCATTTGTCGGCTACCAGTCACCATTCCATCTTTATCTTAATTTTTACTTAGCAGTCAAATATCCATCTTCCTGAACAGAAATTATACCAGAATTTGCGGTTCTACAGCACCTTTAGTGACAGCTGTAGCTCAATGGTTACCACTCTTCCCTCCAAGTCTACTGATTATTCACACGAGGGCCTAACCATAATATTTAGACTGAAGCCACCGAGAGAGTGCTCAATGCTAGAGGTGCTGCCTTTCTGATGGGATACCCACCATAGGTTATAGAGTCCTGGAGTTATAGAGTAATACAGCATGTAAACAGGCCCTTTGGCCCAAACTAGTCCATGCTGACCATGGTGCCCACTCAGCTAGTGCCAATTGCCCACATTTGGTCCATAATCCTCTAAACACTTTTCATTCATGTACTTATCCAAACATTTTTTTAATATGTTGTTATTGTACCTGCCTCAACCACTTTCTCTGGCAGCCCATTCCATCTATGCACCACTCTCTGCATGAAGAGTTGCCCCTCAGATCCCTCTTAAATCCTTTCACCTTAAACCTATGCCTTCGAGTTTTCAATTCCTCATCCCTGGGAGAAAGACTATATGCATTCATCCTATCCATGTTGTGAGCAAACAGAGTTGCAGGATTTTAACACAGTGACAGTGACGGAAATGGCAATTTTGTTCCCGGCCAGGATGGTGTATGGCTTGGGGTGGTATTTGTAGGTGGTCGTGCTGCCCTTGCCCTTCTCTATGGAAACCTGGTACAGCAACTGCTCTGCCCAGGACCGTAAGAAACTACAGAAGGTTGTGAGCACAGCCCAGACCATCACGGAAGACAACCTGCCATCCACGGACTCCATTTACAATTCTCGTTGCCGTAGGAAGGCTACCATGATCATCAAAGACCCATTCATCCCCGGTCATGCTCTCCCACAACCTCCTCTGTCAGGCAGAAGATACAGCAGCTTGAACACATGCACAAGCAGGTTCAAGAACAACTTATTCCCGACTGTTATTAGACTGCTGAATGGACTTTCCAACTTTAAATAATGTTGATCTTGCTAATGTTGATTTTGCTTTGAGCACCTCCTGTAGACATTAACCTTGTATGCCTCGCTCTGACTAATCACTGTGATCTGTACGTCCTTGTTGACTATGATCTGCCTGTACTGATCACAAACAAAGCTTTTCACTCTTTTTAGGTACATGTGACTACAATAAATCAAATCATGAACAGGTTGGAGGCTGCAGGTAGCATTTTACAGTGAAGCCCACCCTCTGCAAAACTTTGGTGGGTCCTGTAAAAGTCTGCCTCTAGAAACAGTGGAGGCCAAATAGAGGTAATAAAGGATATGGGTCAAAGGCATATGGGGTTACATCACAGATCAGCGATGATCTCATTAAATGGCGGAATAGGCTTGATGGGCTTGATGGGCTGAATGGTCTACTCCTGTTCCTATGTTCCTCTATGAAGATCATTAAAATTTTATCGACGTGTTACAGGACTTTGGTCTATACTTGCCTAGAACTCTTCTGTTCCCGTTCGAGGGGTACCACAAGATGTTGCCTGGTGATCTGTTATTGTTGACTCTTCGCAAGTTCTCATTCCATCTTGAAGCTTACACCCTGTACCAATCTCACATGTTTGTGCAGCACACCCTCAAACTCCAATTTGCATTTCAAAACAAGATGGCTTAATGAACAAGAAAAGCAGGTTGTGCCAATCATTCAGTCCTGGGTCCTGCCCTTGATCCTTACGAAGGACCGAATGGCATGCTCCTGCTCGTAAGCCTTAAGTCTCCTTTTGTGTTCGGTTAAAAAAAGTGATCCAATTCATAGGACAGTATTGTGATTTGCTATTGTAAGGGGCAAGGCAAGACTCAGCATCATCAAGTTACAGTTCAGATTATTGATTGCCGCATTACCTTAATATCCAATGCAAGGCTTAACACTGGCTGCAGTGATTAGGGGGTGCTGCACTGGAGGAGATGTTGTTCCTTAGATAAGATGTTGAAATGAGCGCCATTTGTCCTTTCAGGTGGATGTAAAATATCTCTCCACACTGTTGCACAAAATAGGCAGGGCAGTTTTCCACAGTAACCCAGCCAAAAGGTACCCCTCAACCAAATTATCTGGTAAACATTATAAACATCGCTGTTGATGGGAGCTTGCAGTGTGTAAATTGGCTATGTTACAACAATGAATGACTTCATTGGCAGTAAAGCGCTTTGGGAAATCCTGAGATCATTTGTAAATATCATTTTTTCTCTCCATTGACCCACAGTTAATTGCTGCGTAAGCCAAAGGGAGCAAAGAGAATGGAAAATCAGCTGACCAGAATTTGACCTAAAGGAAAACAGCCTGGAATTCCACTTTAGTTCTCTGTCGAGTACTCAGCAAAAGCAGACTAACTGCTAAAAGTGGACATTTACCTCATTTCTCTGGTGACTTCACACTTCTCCCATTAAGATGATGGAGAGAGGACAAAACATTTTGAGGCCCCATTTCTTTCTTTAAATATTGATTCCTGTGGCTAACTTCTTCCCTTCAATTGCTTTACTTTGAAGTTTCCTGTCAAACATTATTGCATTAGACCTCTAGTATCAACTATTTAGCTAAATTTTCTAATGCTTGCATTTTATAGTCATGATGTACACAACCAGCTGATTGATACTTAGCACTCTGAACTGAACACAAACCAAACCTCTCAGTTTATTTGCTTTCAAATTCTGTCCTTTTGAATTAAATATATTTGACTTTTTAATGCATTTGTGCAAAGTATTACAGTCTACCATTTACCAGGGGCACTAATTATTTCACTAAGTACCTTATCTACCAATATTCGAAGGTACAAACCTCAAATAACTCTAGTCACTAAACAATCCCCTGGGCTATCTGATGTCATTTGAGTTGTGGTTAATTGTACATTCATGACCATTTAATAATCATATTAATCAAAATACCTTCTATGTATTTAACTTCCTATTTCCTATGATTGTGCATTCCACTTTTAGACGACCGCGTAACCAGATATGTTTATGCTCAGCCACAAAACTTCATCCACCGTATCAAAGAAATGAATAGGCAGTTAGCCTGTGAATATATCTCAACCAGAAGAGCATCACGTAAGCAAATAATATTTATGCCAGATGTCTAGGAATACTAGGAACGGGAGTGGGTCATTTAGTTCCTCAAAATGATGCATTTTACTTCTTTAATGGTATTTGAGTGTTGAAATCAAGGCCAGAATTTACTGTCCATCCCTGATTGTCCTTTAAGGTTCAGCCACATTACTGTGTGTTTGGAATTATATGCAGGCCAGACTGGGTAGTGATGGCAGATTTCCTCCCCTAAAGGGGACAGGTTTTTACAACATAAAGATAATTGTCAAGGTTACCATCACTGAGACTAACTTTATTACCGAGATTTATTAATTGAATGTAAAATCCACCAGCTGCTGTGGAGGCATTTTAACATTTTACTAGACAGATCCTCTGGAGAATTAGTTCAGTGACATTACCATCTCCTGATGCCATTCAATTAGTCATGACTGACTTGTACCTTAAAGTCATTTACATAATATAGAACAGTACACCAATCTAAACTAATGTCATTTGCTTTCACATGATCTGTATCCCTCTGCACCTTGCCTGGTCATGTGACTGTCTAAGTGTCTCTTAAACATTGCGATCATCTTTGCTTCTACGACCTCCTTGGTAGTGCGTTCTAGGCAACTACCATCCTCTGTATAAAAATCTTTCCTTACACATATCCTTTAAACATTTCCCCTTTCACCTTAAACCCATCCCCCGATGACGCTCCCACCTTAGTATTTGATGTCCTTGTTCTTTCCATAACAATCTTGAATCTAACAGAGTTATGATCACAGTCTCCAAAATGCTCTTCCAGTTAGATATCGATCGGTTAAGTAAGTGGGCAAATCTTGGCAAATGGAGTATAATTTGGGAAAATGTGAAGCTATTCATTTTGGAATGGGGAACAAAAGAACAGTATCACTTAAAAGAAGGAAAACTACAGAAAGCTGCAATACAAAGGGACTTGATGAGTGAAGTCCCAACTTGTTTAGCCTTTGCTCATAAGACAATCCATCCATACCAGGGATTATGCTAGTGAACCACCACTGAACTGCCTCCAATATCTTTCGTTAATTAAGGTAATCAAAACTGCTCACATTACTCCAGATGTGGTCTCACCAGCACCTTATACAACTGCAGTAAGACTTCCCTACTCTTATAGTCCAACCTCCTTGAAACAATGGCCAACATTTCATTAGCCTTCCTGATTACCTGCTGCATCTGTGTGCTAACTTACTGCATTTCACCCATAAGAACCCCAAATTTCCTTTACTTTTTCTTGATACTCTGACCAAATGGCAGCTGTTAGGTCTCAGTCTTACAAATATCAATGAGCCCAGTTTTTGAGGAGTTAGGGTTCCAGGTTTAATAGCCCAGCTCTAATTTTAAGATTATGTTGCCATTGTCCTTCCTCTGCCACCAGGGAAAATAACAATTCCTAGAACAGATCAGCTGTCTTCCCAGTAAAATAACTGCTCCTACGATATTCAATCATTCTATATCAAGCTGGAAAATCTCCATCAATAGTGTGATATAACTCCAAAGCCTCTCCACCTCCCTTCCTTGCCTCCTCTTTAACACGCCACTCACTTTTCCCAACCCCCCTCAAGCCTTCTCTGCCTCCCTGCCACCCCTTCATTTACTTCAACCTTCCCCATCACTCTGTCACCCTTCACCTTGATATTCTCCCTTTCTCCTTCCTTCTTCTCCTCACTCTCCCTTCCATACCTGGCTCTTGTGACCACACCTCATCCTCTTCCCAACTCTCCAATATTCCCTTCCCAATCCACCAATCTCCTCTGCACACTTCTTTAGCCTCTCAGAGCCAACCCACTACCCTATGCCCCCTCCACCATTGATTCCCATCCCTTCTTCTTTGTCCTGCCAACTCCTCACCACTCCTTGTCAGCTTTCTTCCCCTCCTTAACCCCATGGCACCCCTTGCTGCCTGTGGATCTTTTCAGGGAGATGGCTATCCAGAGCCAGGGGCTATGGGCACAAATCTCTCCATGGCAACTAGTGAAATTTCAACACGAATGAATTAAAACGATCTGGAATCTAGAATTAACCTCAGTCATGGTGATTATGCAGCCATCATCGCTCTTTTATAAAAATCCATCTGAGGGGCTAATGCCCCTTTAAGGAAGGTAAAATCCACCATCCTTACCCAGCCTGGCCTACATGTGACAAAAGCCCCACAGCAATACAATTGGCTCTTGTCTCCCCTCTGAAAATGCCCCTGGGAGGCCATTCAGTCCAAGGGCAATAAATACTGGCCTTGACAGTGACAATTCACATCACACGAAATAATAAGAGCTTTTTTTAACAACAAAGACTACTGAAATCTTAATCAATATTGACTACAAAGCCTCCACATCTTTAGATTCCATCTGGAAACAGGAAGAACGGTGGTCGTCAGCTGTGTTCTGAAGAATGCATATTATTTGCCAGGCTAAGTTTGAGTACACAAATCTGTTTATCACTGACAGTAACAACTTCCTCTCGCAGTGCTGAGCAGGAAGCATATGTACTGGGTCACTGTCAATCCCTGGCCCCCTTCATCCACCCCCATAGGAAAGATACCTAGTCGGTCCGTAACAAAGCACAAGAGTGTGATCTGAATAGTTTCAATGCTGAACTTTCTCTGTGCTGTCTGCAGTTTGGGAGCCTGACAGTGTGGAATGGGAGAGTCTGGAATCAACAGGAACAGGACGGGACCAGAAAATAGGGTGGGTGACGATTGACACAAGGAAGAAAAAGGTGGCTGATCCTTGGGTTTTGAGGTCGATTCCAAGCCAGCGAGCAAGCACTCCTCTCCCACCTACTCAACACTGTCACTGCAACAGAAAGTAAAACCTGCTCCACACACTTCTCAATAGATGGTGTAGTAACAGAATGGAGAGTATTAACGCAGCACAGTCTGTGAGTTACTAAAACCTGAAAGCGAAGCTGTTACTAAAGGAAAGGCAAATAACATTTACTTAACCATTGCTGCCTGGCAAAACAAATACATGTTATACAAAATGCTAAGCAACAAGTACATATCTACAGCTCCCCACTCCAGCGGTTCTGGACTGGGATGCCCTTGTGGGTTACCTGTGCGCCTTTCTTCAAGAGAGATTCAGCGAACGCCTTTCCCAGCCCTTGTGACGCGCCCGTTATCAAACCCACGCAGTTCTTCAGGATCATCTCACTGGCGGTGCTGCACTGCTCAGATTTTCCAGCTGGGATCTTGCCCTGCTCCTACCTGCTCTCGCACTGCCAAGGGACTTCTTGCTGCCTATTGAACAACACTGCAAGCTGGCCCATGGCCAGGAAACGCCTGCAACAGCGACAATTTCAAGAAGTAGCAGCCAGTTTCCAAAACCCTTTTCTGCCGCCTGGTAATTGTCAGCCAAGCCATTCAGGGGGTTCCACAATACAAAAAAAAATTTAAAAAATCCTGACTTAATAATCGCGATGCATCCTCCACATTGAAGGAACATTCAGTTGCTCCATGTGCCCGGTTTTATTTTATTGCAAAATATTCATTACAAAAATACACTTTCTACATATAGTCACAAACGCAGTTGGGTTCTGTACAGTCGAGGAAACAAAAACATTGAAATTAAACACGAAATAGAAACCGAAAAAACTGCGGATGCTGTAAATCAAAAACAAAAACAGAAGTTGCTGCAAAAGCTCAGCGGGTCTGGCAGCATCTGTGGAGAGAAATCAGAGGCTAACGTTCTGGATCGGTGACCCTTCCTCAGAACCCACTGGATCCCAAACGTTAACTGTGATTACTCTCCACAGATGCTGTCAGAACTGCTGAGCTTTTCCAGCAACTTCTGTTTTTAAACAAAAAACATTGGAGTTTGACTCTGTTCAAACAAACCAAAGACATCTCTTACTTGAACCAGAGATAGTAGGGACTACCGATGCTGGAGAATCTGAGATAACAAGGTGTAGAGCTGGATGAACACAGCAGGCCAAGCAGCATCAGAGGAGCAGGAAAGCTGACGTTTCGGGTCTGGAAAAGGGTTCTGAACAAAAGGTCCAGACCCGAAACGTCAGCTTTCCTGCTCCTCTGGTGCTGCTTGGCCTGCAGTGTTCATCCAGCTCTGCACCTTGTTATCTTACTTGAACCAGACCACATTTACATGCATTTTAGGCCAATTTTGTTTCTTACTTTATTTTCTTATTTCTATCATTTTTAAAAAATTACAGATGTAAATGTGAGATGTATTTTGCAAGCTGCTTCACATTCAGGTTCACTGTTTCAAGTAACCCCATCTTGTTATTTTTGGGCGATGGACTGAAGGTTTGGAAAACCGGGGGAAATGTGCAACATGTTTGTTTGCAAGGAGTGAAACGAATTGACACACCATCAGACAGTGACTCCAGCAAAGTGACCTTGAAAAGACCACTTATGTTTTGTGGCTAAACGTGGGAAAAGGGTTACCTTTATCGAGTCTTAGAGTTATAAAGCCTTGAAACAGACCCTCGGGTGCAATCAGTCCATGCCAAACATAATCCCAAACTAAACTAGTCCCACCTGCCTGTTCCTGGCCCATATTCCTCCAAACCTTTCCTATTCATGTTTCTATCCAAATGTCTTTCAAACGTTGCAATTGTATCAGCATCTACCACTTTCTCAGGAAGTTCATTCTACACGCAAGCCACCTTCTATGTAAAAAAATGTGCCTGTCATGTCTTTTTAAAATCTTTCTCCACCTTAAAAATGTGCCCCCTAGTCTTGAAATCCCCCATCTTAGGGAAAATTTAACTGCAATTAACTCTATCTATACCTCTCATTATTTTATAAATTATCGTCACCTCTCAACCTCCTATGCTTCATTGAAAAAAGTCCCAGCCTATCCAGCCTTTATAACTCAAACATTGCATTCCTGGCAACATTCTGGTAAATCTCTTCTGAACCCTCTCCAGCTTGATAATCTTCCTATAACTCGACGATTTAAATCAAGGAAACTGTGTAAGAAAATGTTTTTGCTGTTTTTTAAAACAACTTACTGCAACACATTGTGAGTTAAATATACAGCAGTGCCTCACTGGAGCAGTAAGTGAGAATTAGAGACAAATCAGTACCAGTTGTAATTGGATCGGGAGAGCTCAGCATAGTAACAACCTTCTCACACATTCCTGGGAAGGTGACTCCAGCCTTGTGCACAGACTATAAGGCAGAAACTTCCAGCCTGCAAACAGAGAGTATCAGTCTCTCTCCCTCCCCTGTGTGGGGATGCAGCTAGCTGTTCTTTGCTCACCTTTCCCCTGGGAGCTGCTCTCTCTGCAAATCTCTTGTTAAGAGGAAAAACTATCTGCAGAGGCACTGAAAAGGTGGATCCTCAACCAGTAAATGCAAGACAGAGAATTAGTGTACCCACGACCCCATGTCACCAGGAAAGCATCAGAAAAGTGATTGAAAGAAATTGGAAGGAACCCAAAGAAAATAATTTATTGATGCCCTTGATCTGGGTCTGGTGCCAGAAAATGTGCTTCTTTGACTCTTTCGTTCTTCCTCACTTATAATATTTGTATGTCTGTTTCTATATGCGAGGACATTTTTAAAAAGTAGTTGAGTTTAAGTTATAGAGTTATGTGAGCAATTAATTTTTGCCATTGATTAAAGACAACATTCACAATAAATAGAACAAATGTGGTGTGCATATTCTTTTAACTTGAATTAGACAGTCGAATAGAATTGGGCAATTCAGTGGTTCAATCAAATTTCCACTTTTGTGACCATTTGGGAAACGGTGGGCCTTGGTTTACAGTCCACTATCCCCAGTGAGTCATGACAAAGTCTTGGAGCTCTTGGCTTAACAAAGACAATGTAAAATGGTGTATGGAGCTAGATTAAGCGATAAAGAATGAGAGGAAACACGAGGTTTTGTATTGAATAAAAAAGCAATAGAAACCATTAAAAACAGGTGGGAGACTGGATTTAAAAGTGATCCCATTGGCCAGGTTGATTATATTGGAAAGTAAACTGAAAGTCGAACTGCCTACCAGAGCTAAGAAAATGGAGATAAGTTAAGTACTATTGCAGTAATTGCACTAGGTTGAAACACAAGAGAGACAATGTATGCTGAGTAGTGAGACATCTGAATCAGTTCATGTTGAGTTGCAATTAAAGCAGTTTGAACATGAGGAAATAATGAAAAAGCTAGAGATGAAATTTGAGGGAAGATAACCACTATTTATCAAATGATGCAGATAAACTCACAACTATATTAAGGGACACAGGAACTACTCAAACACTTTGCCCCCAGAGAACGCAAAGAAATTCAAAATGTTAATAAATGACAAAAATGGGGAGTTCATCCTGTTCGAAGTGCAATTGGTGAGTGGCTTGTTGTTTGGAACAGTGGTCGTTGGAGTTGTTTAGAAATTACTCATGGACGAAGATGACTTACACTGAGATAATGATTAGGTTGGGGCAAAGCTTATAGCTTTACCTAGTATGACCTATAATCTCTCTACATATTAGAATGAAGTTAAAGGGATCGAACAGTTACAAAAAATAAATTCCAGGTTCACATCGCTGAAACTATTCTCGTAAATCCTTTGGCACTGAAGTCTAATAAGTGTCTTTACGCAAGTTCAGCCTAACCTTCTTGCTCTTGTACTCTCTGTGCCTATTAATAAAGCCCAAGAAAGTGTGTGCTTTATTCACACTCTGCCCACCTGTCTTGACACCTGCAATAATTTGTACATGTTTGCAGTGAAGTCCCTCTGCTCATGTACCACTTAACAATTGGACAGTCAACAGGACTGTCAGCCTGGGTAACATCCCTGACAGAAATGCATAGCTCAAGGCAAGGGATGATGACAGCATGGCTTCAGTCTGAGAGACCCTGCTGGAGATTCAATGGTCAGAGAGTCCATAAAGTAATACGGAACAGAAAAGGCTCTTTGGACCATCGAGTCTGTGCTAACCTATCTGCACCAATCCTACAGTGATTGCATGTTCATCCTGAGAGGAATACCATCTGTTATATTGCACTCATAGCTAAATTAGAGGCATTTGCTGAGCTGCTCCTCTTGAACAAGATTACAAAGAGTACCAGCTGAAGGTCTCAGACAATGTGGGCTGGGACTGGGTGGTATCCTACACCTTTGTACACAATGAACCAGGTGAATGTAGATTGAAATTGTAGGTGATGCCTTTCATTCATGGGTACCCACTATAGTCAAGTCAGCCATTACAGATTAAGATGTGAATGAGATTAATGCCACCCAACAAACTCTTTCTGGCTCTGACAGCTCTTCTTTGTTAATACCATGTCCTGCAGAGAATGATCCTCAGCTTCAGACTGAGCAGTCCAGAATGTGTGAAACCATTTTCTCTTTGCAAAGACTTTATCTACACACCTCAGCAGAGGGTATAGAAATATGCAAAATAAATTGCAACCAAACACAAGTGCGGTTTCTGTGAAAAAAAAACTGTCAAAGATCTGAAGATATGGGCACTCTGTTTCCTTCTGACCATTTAGAATAACACAATTTAGTAGAACTGGAGAACTGCAAGATTAAGCAATTGCTTTCATCAACCTCACCCATGCAGAAAGGCATCTCCAATTCTGAACATGTCACTGAAATGTTGGCTGATTACATGCTTTCTCTGCAGACTTCACTTACTCTGCTGATGTGTGAGACCACAGGCTGACCAATTCTGTGAGTGTCAAGCAGTAGGACATAGCAATGGTTACTGTGTCTTGCTGTTGTTGAGCATAAAAGGTGTTTCACCTTACTTGTGACAGATAGGGCTACTGCTCTGTATGCAAAACAGCACCATGACAACTGTCATGGGTGATCAAATAATCTGTCAGCAATGATTTGGGAACTCCTTGCTCCAGGAACAGGCTGAAATGCCTTTGCACAGCACTGGTGAGTTTGCAGGATAACAGATTCTGCATTCAGAAGATACAGTCACAAATAACTATGCCAAGATGCTCCCCTCTCCTCAATACAGTCCCTCTCAGTCCATAATGATCCCCTGTCACCATCACAATGTTGCCAGCTCTCCCCAGCATTGTTCCCCTTCCAAAAGCCCCTGTGTCTCCATTACTGACTCCCTCTCTCCAAAATATCCCCTTCTCCCCAAACACCCCCATCTCACCATTACTGTCCCCTTCTCCTCAAAACAACACCCTCTTTAGTCATCTACGCCTTCTCTCCAACATTGCACCTTCTCGCAAACAGCATCCCACTCTCCTTCAAGCCCTTCATCCCTCCTCTCACCATCATCTGCATTAGCATCTATTTCCCCACGATCCTCCTCCTCAGCCTGCCTCACTCTTCCCCTCAAATTCTATCATCTCGCACCCTTTTCCCTTCAAAATCCTCACCCACAACACCCTCCCCGTCCTCCCTCAATGTTCTCACTCTGTTCCTCAACCTCCTTCTCTCCCCCTCACCTTTATGCCACAAAATCACCCCACTCCCCTCATTGTATCACTCTCCCCTCTCAGCCTCTTTCTCCCTGTTACCTTTGGCATCCAAAAAGCTGCCACTCCCCAAAACATCCCTCCATATGGCAGCTCCTGCCAGCCCCTTGATTCAGCCTCTCTTTCAGCCACTTAGTCTGCTTCACTGACTTACAGCACCCAGAGCAATGTGGTTTTTCTTTCAACTTGAGGCAATAGACAGGAGTGAAGCAACTGTGGCAATACAAGCCACTACTGCTGAAATAGGAAACCGACCTGAAAACGGAACGTTTGAGGAAATGTTTCCAGCTCATGGGTTGAGGGTGACTTTAATGAAGCAGGAATGGTCGTATTTATTTGAGTTAGATTCACAGGAAGAATCCGACAACTCCAATCTAATAACAGTGACCTGGGAGGCAGGTGTCTGACATAAGTTTAGACATTGAAGGAGAGGAATCCACTGTGTTTACGAATGGAATTGATTTGTTTGTTTCAAGTGAAAGTTTGAACGCAGACATTGGGCCCAAAGTGTCAGCTTTCCTGCTCCTCTGATGCTGCTTGGCCGGCTGTGCTCATCCAGCTATACACCTGTTATCTCGGATTCTCCAGCATCTGCAGTTCCTACTATCTCTGAATGTTTTCATCCTAGATTAATGTTATTTTTATTTGTATTAAGAGATTGGTGCTCAGATCAAACAGAATTTCTTGTTCCTGAGATATGCACTTTGTTGAGAAAATAGCACAAGAGTCCAACAGAGACAAATTATTAACTGTAAAATTTGAAAACCTTCTTTTCTGCTGCTTTTTTTAAGTCTTTCATGGCCGCTCTGGCTGGTCCAGTAGTTATTGCCCATCCTTTGACCAACATAGCTAAAGAGAATATGTTAGGCCTACACTGGGCACCTTCAAAGGGGTTGGCACGGTGTCTCAGTGGTTAGCGCTGCTGCCTCACAGCACCAGGGAACATGGCTTAATTCCACCCTCGGGCGACTATGTGCATGGAGTTTGCACATTCTCCCTGTGTCTGCGTGGCTTTCCCCTGGGTGCTCCAGTTTCCTCCCACAGTCCAAAGATGTGCAGGTTAGGTGGATTGGCCACGCTAAATTTTGTGTTGTATCAAGAGATGTGTAAGTTAGGTGGATTAGCCATGGGAAATGCAGGGTTACAAGGATAGGGTAGGCCTGCTCTTCAAACTGTCAGTTTGGACACTCCTTCCACACTGTAGGGATTCTATCATTAATTTCTCAGAGGGTAGTTAAGATTCAAGAACATTGCTGTGGGTCTGCACTCAGATGTAGGCCCGACCATATAAAGATGGCAGATTTCCTTTCCGAAAAAGTATTAGTGCACTAGATAGCTTTTTATGAGAGTTGGCAATGTTAACATTGTTGTCTTTAGGCTAGATATCTATTCTTTTACTTACATTTAAATTTCACCATCTGCCATGATGGGATTCAACCCCATCTCCCCAGAACTTTAGCCTGGATTATAAATCTAATGACTTTAGCACTACACAGTCACCTTCACTATTTACAGTGTATCTGTGTCTAAAATATAAATTGCTACACAAGCAATGGATGAATAATCACTAATAAGTCAACTTTTTTTAGAAGTCGCAGTTCTACATAGTGGGGCTGAAATGTAAGAGAGGAAGGAGAGAATGCACAAGATTGAAACTTCAGCCACATTCACCATGTTGTAAGATCAATGGTGAAATTAGGACCACAGCCGATGCATAATCCAAAATGTAAAAAAATGTAGAATTCATTGAATCATAGAATGCCTACAGTGTGGAAGCAGGCCATTCAGCCCATCGAGTCCACACCGACCCACTGAACAGCAGCCCACCCAGACCCATCCATCTATCCTACGCCTGTAACCCTGCATTTCCCATGCCTAATCTAACTAACCTGCATTTCCCTGGACACTATGGGCATTTTAGCATGGCCAATCCACATAACCTACACATCTTTTGACGGTGGGAGGAAACTGTAGCACCCAGAGGAAACCCATGCAAACACAAGGAGAATGTGCAAACGCTACACACTCAGTTGCCTGAGGGGGAAATCGAACCTGGGTTCTTGGTGCTGTGAGGCAGTTATGAATTGGTTAAAAATTTAAGAGAAAGGCAATAAAATATTGTGTACGGCCTCTAGGAAAGGGATGAGTAAACATGAATCTTGCCTTATATTTCCTATGTGTCATGCACCTTGTGATAGAATGCATTTCTGAAAGGATGTTTTATGTCTTTTAAGGGTGGGAGATATGGAAGTATTCTTTATATTTTTAGACTGTGGACTGAAAATGAGGAAATTGCTTTTCAAAGGGGATAAATGTGCAAGTGTTTGTTTGCAACTTGGAAAAGCAAGTGAAGCTAACTGATGCAGATGAGACAATGTTACTTTTGGGGATTAAGGCAACTGTAGAGAGAGAAAAACAGAGCTTCTGATGGAACAGACTAGACTCAAAACATTAACTCAGTTTCTCTCTCCACACATGCTGCCAGACATGTTCAGCTTCTCCAGTGTTCTCTGTTTGTTGTTGGTTCAGGACATTTGCACCACCGCAAATGCTCTGGAGACGAAATTCCCTGAGGTCTTATTCATTGTGGCCGGCGACTTCAACCAGGCCAACCTCAAGAGGTTGCTGCCAAAGTACCACCAACACGTCTCCTGCCAACGTCCTGGACCACTGCTACACATCCATTAAAGACACCTATCCCTCCATTCCCCTGTATTTGCAGACATCTTTAACCTCTCCTTATTATGAGCTGAGGTTCCCACCTGCTTCAAGGAGAACACTATCATCTTAGTGCCAAAGAACAATCAGGCATCGTGCCTTACTGACTACTGCCCAGTGGCTCTGACACCCATCATAATGAAGTGCTTCGAGATGTTAGTAATGGCTCACATCAACTCCAGCCTACCAGTGCAGTCATTGTAATGAGGTCAGCCAGGTGGACCTCATAGAATAGTAGCCCCCGATTGTGGTTGTTAACCTAGTCCAATTAGGGAGCCCTGGCTGACAGATATAAACAGGTGTGTCAGGGGTTCTGTTCATTCTGAGAACTGGCTCTGAGGAAGCTCGACCAGTGTCAAGTATTACACACACAGGGTGACTTAGTGATGGGAGTTATTTCACCCAGATTGCTTTGATCTGCTACGATTCGCCTACTGTCACAATAGGTCCATGGCAGATGCCATCTCCTTGCCTCAAAACTCATCCCTGGAACATCTGGATAACAAGGATACTTACATCAGGCACTTACTTATTGACTTTAGCTCTACCTTCAACACCATGGCTCCAAGCAAACTCATCTCCAAACTCTGAGACCGAGGACTGTGCTCCTCCTTCTGCAAATGGATCTTCAACTTTCTGACCCACAGACCACAATCAGTAAGGATAGGCAGTGACACCTCCTCCACAATAATCTTCAACACCAGTGTCCTGCAAGGCTGTGTACTCAGCCCTTTTTTATACTCCTTATACACACACAACTTTGTGGCCAAATTCAGCGCTAAATCCATTTACAAATTTGCTGATGACGATGCTTAAGTGGGTCAGATCTCAAAAAAATGATGAAACAGAGTACAAGAAAGAGACATAGCACTTAGTGGCATGGTGTAAAGACAACAATCTCTCCCTCAATGTCAGCAAACTAATGGAGCTAGTCATTGACTTCAGGAAGCGAAGTGGAGGACACACCCTGGTCTGTATCAATAGTACTGAGGTAGAGGTGTTTGAGAGCTTAAAGTTACTAAGAGTAACTATCACCAAATATCTATCCTAGTACCTCCACATCGATGCTACAGTCAAGAAAGCACAACAATCCCTCTATTTCCTCAGAAGGCTAAGGAAATTCGGCATGTCCACTATGACTGTTACCAATTTTTAGTGATGAACCACAGAAAGCATCCTGTCTGGATGCAACACAGCTTGGTATGGCAACTGCTCTGTCCAAGACTGCAAGGAATTACAGAGACTTGTGAACACAGACCAGGACATCACAAATATCAGCCTTCCTTCCATTGACTCGGTCTACATTTCCTACTACCTTGGAAAAGCAGCCAACATAATCAAAAACTCTTCCCACCCTGGCTTCCAACCTCTTCCACCAGGCAGAAGATACAAAAGTTTGAAAACACATCCCAAACAGATTTAAGAACAGCTTCTTCCCTCTTGTTTTCAAACTTACAAAAGGATTTCTCGTGTATTAAAGTTGATCTTTCTCTGCACTTTCCCTGCTGCTGTAACACTACGTTCTGCATTCTGTTCTATTACCCTAATGTATTTATGAGTTGTCTGGTTAGCACGCAAAACAATACTTTTCACTGCATCTTGGTACGTGACAATTATAAATCCAAACAAATCAAATCACTGGGCATTGTGAAGGCCTGGGAAGTGACAATTTAGTGGTATTGACACTGGACTAGCTATCCCATGACCCTGGAGATGTTTGAATCCCAACATGGCAGGTATCAGAATTTGAAACTTAAGGATATATGGAATTGAAAATCTAATGGTGACCTTAAAACCATTGTTAATAATTGTAGAAACATATTTGATTCACTAATATTCTTTAGGGAAGGAAAATCAATAAGAGATAGGCTCTGCAAAAGGCAGGTGATAACCTAGTCAATGTGCCAAGTGTCCTGCCTCATGGTGTTAGCACCCTACAACTTAATCCCTGGTGGTTGGTTAGCTCAGTTGCTTGGATAACAAAGTGTAGAGCTGGATGAACGCAGCAGGCCAAGCAGCATCAGAGGAGCAGGAAGGCTGACGTTTCTGGCTTAGACCCTTGTTCAGAAATCCTTTCGGGATTTCTTCTGAAGAAGGGTTTAGGCCTGAAACGTCAGCCTTCCTGCTCCTCTGATACCGCTTGGCCTGCTGTGTTCATCCAGCTCTACACCTTGTTGTCTCAGATTCTCCAGCATCTGCAGTTCCTACTATCTCTGAATCAGTTGCTTGGATGGCAGTTTTGCAATGGAGAATCACACTAACAGTGGGGGTTCCTTTGTGTTACAGAACCATACTGACAGTGTGAGTTCCTTTGCGATGGAGAATCACACTAACATTGTGGGTTCAAATCTCATAGAAACTGAGGTCACCATGAAGCCTGCTGCTTTCTCAACCTCACTACTCTG
Source organism: Ginglymostoma cirratum (assembly GCA_024137785.1). NCBI lineage: Eukaryota > Metazoa > Chordata > Chondrichthyes > Orectolobiformes > Ginglymostomatidae > Ginglymostoma > Ginglymostoma cirratum. The sequence goes on from JAHRHZ010000266.1 coordinate 9,496,046, forward strand.
AGGTGTGGTGTTCCTCAGGTTAAACCACTACCAGTTGTCTCTCCATCTCCAATAGTCCAGTAGGACTATGGTGACTTTCCCAATACTTGAAAGATAATTTAGGATTTTCCTTCATTTTACCATTAGTGTACCATGGCCCCTTTTTGCTCTCCTAATTTCCTTTCTGAGTTTCCCCTTGTACATTTTGTACTCCTTGAAGGCTTCAGCTCTTTTGAGCCCTGGGTATCAGCTACAAGTTTCCCTTTTTCTCATTATCCAGTTCTGCATATCTCTTGATACCTAGGGTTCAAAAGGCTTGTTGGTCCAATCCTTTACTCTCGATGAAATGTGTTAGCCATGTAATCTCCTATTTCCATTTTGAATGTGACCAACTACTCTACACATATTTACCTAAAGCTAACTGCTGCCAGTCCACTATTGCCCAATCATATTTGATCTACTACATCAGAGACTCAGAAGAAAATAGTTCTAAAAGCCAAAGGAGAAAGAAAGGGTGGGTTCTATTGTGATGTGATCACCACTGGGCAGATAACATCATGGCAATGTTGAAGAATGGAAAGAACAGTGAAACAAACTCATCTGGTTTTGTAACTTGTACTGCGGATCTGGAACTGTGTTTCCCTGATTATATTTTTCTCCATTCCTAACACTTGTGTTCTGTTTGTTTCTCTTTGCGTATCTCTGTGTGTGTGAGAATTTAAAAGCGGTAAAGTTTAAATTCAGTAGTCAGAAATTAACAATTCGTTTTCCTTAATTTTGCCATTGGTTAAGACAATGAGTTTGGTTATAAAAAGTAGCTACTTTATTGTTAAGGATGAAGACCTGTATTTAGAATCATAGAGTCATAGAGTCGCAAAGCACTGAAACAGACCCTTCGGTCCAATCAGTCCATGCTGACCATAATCCTAAACTAAAATAATCTCGCTTGTCTCCTCCTGGCCCATATGCCTCCAAACCTTACGTATTCATGTACTTATCCAAATGTCTTTTAAATGTTATAATTGTACCCACATCCACCACTTCTTCAGGATGTTCATTCCACACATACTACCCTCTGTGTAAAAAAATTGGCTCCCATGTCTTTTTTAAATCTTTCTCATCTCACCTTAAAAATTTGCCCCCTAGTCTTGAAATCCACCACCCTGGTGAAAAAACAATTACCATTCACTCTGTCTATACCCCTCATTATTCTTTAAACTTCTGTAAGGTTGCCCCCCAACCTCCTAAGCTCCAGTGCAAGAGGTTCCAGCCTATCCAGCCTTTCTTTATGCTTCAAACTTTCCATACCCAGTAACACCCTGGTAAAACACTTCTGAACTCACTCCAGCTTAATAATAGCTTTTCTCATAGAATAGAATCCCTACAGTGTGGAAACAGGCCCTTTGGCCCAACAAGTCCACACCGACCCATCTCTATAACCCACTGAATCTACACATCCCTGAACACTATGGGCAATTTAGCATGGCCAATCTACCTAGCCTGCACATCTTTGGACTGTGGGAGGAAACCAGAGCACCTGGAGGAAACCCACACAGACACAAGGAGAATGTGCAAACTCCACACAGACAGTTGCCCAGGGGTGGAATTGAATCCAGGTCTCTGGTGATGTGAGGCAGCAGTGCTAACCACTGAGCCTCAGTGCCACCTTTCTGTAACAGGGTGAACAGAACTGGACACAGTAGTCCAGAAGAGGTGTCACCAATGTCCTGTCCAACTTCAACATGACCTAGAACATAAGAATAGGAGCAGGAGTAGGCCGTCTGGTGCTTCGAGCCTGCTCCGCCATTCAATAAGATCATGGCTGATCTTTTCGTGGACTCAGATCCACTTAACCGCGCTCTCACCGTATCCCTTAATTCCTTTATTGTTCTAAAAAATATCTACCTTAGCTTTAAAAACATTCTTCCTAAGGCTTCCTAACTCCAATATTCAAAGGACTGAGAAATGAAGGCAAGCATGCCAAACACCTTTTTAACCACCATGTCTATATGTGATAAGCTTTGATGAATTATGTACCTGCAACATTACCCAATGCCCTACCATTAATTGTATAAGCCCTACCCCTGTTTGTTGCACCAAAATACAATACCTCACATTGATCCTGATTGAACTCCACCTGTCATTTTTCAGCACATTGACCCAATTGATCAAGATCTCTTTGTAATCTTAGAAAACTTTCTGCGCTGTCTACTATGCGACCAATTTTGGTGTCATCCACAAACTGACTAACTATACCTTCTATATTCACATCCAAATCATATGGAGAAATGAAAAACAAAGAGGACCCAGAAATTATCCCTGTGGAACACTGCTGGTGACAGGCCTCTGCCCAAAAAGCAACCCTCCACCACCACTTTCTGTCTTCTGCCATTATGTATCCCATTGGCAATCTCACCCTGAATCCCATGTGAGCTAATTTTACTAATTAGTCTACCATAAGGAACCTTGTCAAAGGCTCTACCATGGTCCAAGTAAACAACAGCTACTGCTCTGCACTCATCAATTTTTTTTGGCAACTTCCTCAAAAAATTCAATCAAATTTGTGAGACGTGATTTCCTTCGCACAAAACCCTGCTGACTATCTATAATTAATTTTTACCCCTCTAAATGTCCTATCTTTTACAATCAGCTCCAACAATTTACCCACATCCAAAGTCAGAATTGCAGGTCTATAGTTCCCCGGTTTCTCTTTAAACCTTTCTTAAACCAAAGATACAGCATTAACCACCCTTCAGTCATCAGGCTCCTCACTCACAGTTATAGATGATGGAAATATTTCTGCAAGTGGCCTTAGTACCCACAATGTTCTGGGATACATTGGATCAGGCCCCAGAGATTAATCTTCCTTTATATTCTCCAAGACCTCCTGAACTTCCTCTTCTTTTAACCTGGATCAGACAATCAGGTAAACTGGGGATTTTTGTAGTTAATTAAATTTATACATTAGTGATAACTTGTAGAGTAGTGAGGTATGATCAGTGGTGTGCCATTCCCAGCTGTATTGTGGAGTCCTGCCTAACCATAAAAGGGCATTCTACATTTATTGCATCATGGCTTGGTACGGCAACTGCTCTGCTCAAAACCATAAGGAACTTCAGAAATAACAGTGTGGAGCTGGAAGAACACAGCCAGGCAGGCAGCATTAGAGGAGCAAGGACGTTGATGTTTCGGGTTGGGACCCACACCCACCAAACTGAGAACCCCTAGGTAGTTTGAAATTGAGACTTGGTCCTAATTAAGTTATTAGATAGAGTCAAAGAGTCATGGAGTTGTTCAGCACAGAAACAGCCCCTTTAGTCCAACTTGTCCATGCCGACCAGATGTCCTAACTTAATCTAGTCCCCTTTGCCAGCATTTGGCCCATATCCCTCCAAACCTTTCCTATTCATATGCCCATCCAGATGCCTTTTAAATTTTGCAATTGTACCAGCCTCCACCATTTCCTCTGGCAGCTCATTTCATACACGCACAACTCTCCACGTAAAAAAGTTGCTCCATAGGTCCCTTTTAAATTTTTTGCCTCTCACTTTAGACCTGTATATTTGCAAGGTGACAGTGCCTGTATGAGTAGCTCATCCATTGAGGATAGTGGGTGTCACATAATTTTACTTGGCAACAGTGATCTTAAAGTAAATCCCGGGAATGGCATTGGTGTAATAGGGTCTAATGGTGATAAATGAAAATCTGTTTGAGTTGGTGGGTGGTAGTGGATAGAGAATGAAGGGACTAGGGGTGAACATTCCAACTCCTCCTAGCTCTTGAGCATTTCACTTCATTTGCAATAAAATTGGATTCAATAAATATATCTTTCTTTCCGAGTTGCTGGAGAGAATGACAAGTCGGAACAGCTACCCCCAGCCTCAGGCTCCTTCCCCATTCTTCGGAAGTTGATCCTGGGAAAGGATCCTCAAAGCAGGCATGAGGCTGCTAATGGACTTTAGGAAGAGACATCAAGCTAAAATTAGGCAACAGCCTGGAATACTCCCCAGAAAACCTGATGAAAATTGCCAACAGCCTGGAAGCTCTTTTAAATGGGCACATGTGATGCCACAGCTAAATTAAATTGACATTGTGTCCATTTAACACTTGAGAAAACAAGTACTATGCTTTCCCATTTCAACCTGGGGATTTCATAAGGACATGAAAGATTTCATACAAATTCTAAAACAACAACTAACATTTATCTTGCACTTTTAGCATTCAAATCCTTCCTTGCTGTGTCTTTGTATTTTATAGGCAATGGCCTGATGATATTATCACTGGACTGTTAATCCAGAGACCCAGATAATGTTCTGGGCTTTGAATCTTGCCATGACAGATGGCGGAATTTGAATTCAATAAATATCTGAAATTAAGAATCTAATGATGACCGTGAAGCCATTGTCGATTGTCGGAAAAACCCATCTGGTTCACTAATGTCCTTTAGGGAAGGAAACTGCCATCCTTACCTGATCTGGCCTACACTTATCTCTAGACCCACAGCAATGTGGTTGACTCTTAACTACCCTCTGGGTAATTAGGGATGGGCAATAAATTCTGGCCTAGCCAGCGATGCCCTCATGCCGTGAATGAATAAAAAAAAGTTGAGTTCTTGCTGCAGGGGAGTTGATGTCAAAGTGCACTGAGTATATTATGTACCCATTTGCCAGTCTATATTATTTTGACAATTCTTTTTATTTTCACCTCTTTTTTGTATTCAACCTGTTCTGAGGTGTTTTACACACCTCTAGAACAGCTAGGACCTGAACCTGGACCTCTGCTATCTAACAGTAGGAATACTACTGCTGTGCCACAAGAGGGCCCTCATTTTGATAAGCTTAGCTGGCAGCTACAATTAGTTTTGATTTAGACTCAAGGGTCTAGGTCCGAAACGTCAGCCTTCCTGCTCCCCTGATGCTGCTTGGCCTGCTGTGTTCATCCAGCTCTACACCTTGTTAAATCAGTCAGACATCCTGCTTTGCGTTGCTACCCAGAGATCCTGTGGTGTGTATTGATGCTTGTCAGGGACAAGATCAGCATTTGGTTGTGACTGTCCCCTGCAGTAAAGTAATTTGCAAACACAGTCTCGGATATGACTGGAGTCTTCACAGATTCGATACCTGAAAGCAGCTATGTGAAACCCTGGCAAGAGTTACTACTTCCAAGTAGAGAGAGAGAGAGAGAGAGTTTGTAAGAAAGTAAACATCTGAGCTCCAACCAAATCAGCGCAAGCCTTATGTCTGATGGTAATTTTTATATCTTTGCTGTTTAGCACTGTAGTGCCCTTGAGGTGAGACAATACCAGTGTATTAAACATTCCATCAACACCACTGCGTAATAATAACTGATCCCCAAAAATGGATGAGCAGTGACTCTCATATAGAATGCTGGCATTCCGTACAGAATGAGCAATAGTGTGAGAGTTCAGTCGCTGTAATATGCATTTCATTCTACATCGTGTGACTTGGGTTAGGCAATGTTTACAAAAGGTGTGAAAGAGGCTTGACAGTATGGATTAATTTGAGGGAGGGGGTGGATTGTAAATTATAAAGCAAACCACCAAAGCAATATTTTAACTCTTTCCTGCCCATTGACTAGCACACTGTTCTGAAGAATACAAGACAAATTGGTCCAATCTGCACCAATTGCAAATGTTATTGACATTTTCTTCCAGGTCCTTTTTGCTCAGCAGTGATTGAGGGCTGGCAAGGGTTGGGAGGGGATGTGGTGAGAGAGGGAGCCTGTTGGTAGAAAATAGTATTACTCACTGATCTCCCCAGTGGACGGCCCATGGCTCAGTGCTTAGCAGTGCTGCCTCAAAGTGCCAGGGTTTGATTCCAGCCTTGAGTGACTGTCTGTGTGCTCTGGTTCCCTCCCACAGACCAAAGATGTATGGGTTAGGTGGATTGGCCTTGGGAAATGTAGGGTCACAGGGAAAGGGTAGAGAGGGGGCCTGGATGGGATGCTCTTCAGAGGGGTCATGTGGATTTCCATGGAATCGCTACAGTGTAGGGACAAGCCCTGTGGTCTAACAAGTCCACACCAACCCTCAGACCAATTCCACTATAGCCCACCTAATCTACATATCCCTGAACACAATGGGCAATTTCCATGGCCAATCCACCTAACCTGCACAGCTTTGGACTGTGGGAGGAAATCGGAGCACCTGCAGGAAACTCACACAGACACGGGGAGAACATGCAAACTCCATGCAGACAGTCACCTGAGGGTGGAATCGAACCCAGGTCCCTGGTGCTGTGAGGCAGGAGTGTTAACCGTTGAGCCACCATGCCCACCTTTGATGTTTGAAATGGTGTGCACCCATGCTGCAGGGATTCTATGGTTCTATGGTTCTATATTTGATTGCACCATGCAAGCATTTTCACGTTACATCCTTGGGCACTATCTTTAGACAGACAGCTGTTCCCCATCGCTAGAGAAGGACTTTAGCTTTCATTCTGCTTTTCACATCAGCTGCAGGTGGCATTCATAGGAAACCCAGCGTTTTATTTCCAACAACATCAAACAAAAATTGCTGGAGAAACTCAGCACGTCTGGCAGCATCTGTAGAGAGAAAGCAGAGTTAATGTTTTAAGTTGACCCTTCTTCAGAACTGATTTTAGCTCAGGAAAGGTTGCTGAAGATGGGGTTGGGGTGAGGAGCAAACAAGAGGTGCAGACGGAGCCCAGAGAGAGAGAGAGAGACAGAGAGAGGGAACAGTTTGGCAGACAAAAGTAGACAAACAGGAAGCTGGAAGAACACAGAAAGCCAGGCAGTATATGGAGGAAAGGAGAAGTCAATGTTTCGGGTATTATCCTTCTTCCCAGCCCCCTGTTTGTCTACCTTGGATTCCAGCATCTGCAGCTTTTTTTGTCTCTTGGCAGACAAAGGAATGGGTAAAGATCAGCCTGGGGGAATCAATAGCTGCTAATGGGTTGTTCGTTGTCGCAGTCTGTGTGATAACAAGGCCTGGTGTGTGGGGTGTTGGGGTAAGGACGTGGGAGAAGGCGCTCACGCCCTAACATTATTGAACTTGATTTTGAGTACTGAAGGTTGCAAAGTTCCCAAGCGGAAAATGAATTGCTGTTCTTCGAGCTTGTGCTGAACTTCATTGGGGGAGGTGATGGCTTGCTGGTATTACCATTGGACTGTTAATCCAGAGACCGAGATAATGTTCTGGGGACCAGGGTTCAAGTCCTGCAGATGGTGGAATTTGAATTCAATAAATATCTGGAATTAACAATCTAATGATGACCATGAATCCATTGTCGATTGTTGGGAAAAACCCTTCTGGTTCACTAATGTGCTTTTAGGGAAGGAAACTGTCATCTTTACCTGTTCTGGCCTACACGTGCCTCCAGACCCACAGCAATGTGGTTGACTTTTAACTGCCCTCTGGGCAATTAGGGATGGGCAATAAGTGCTGCCTAGCCAGCAACACCCTCGTCCCATGAATGAATAAAGAAATAAAAAGCCTGAAACAGAGATGTTGGCCAGGAAATGTTGTTTCAGAGATAGTAGGAACTGCAGATGCTGGAGAATCTGAGATAACAAAGTGTAGAGCTGGATGAACACAGCAGGCCAAGCAGCATCAGAAGAGCAGGAAGGCTGACGTTTCGGGCCTAGGCCGTCTTCCTGCTCCTCTGATGCTGCTTGGCCTGCTGTGTTCATCCAGCTCTCCGCCTTGTTATGTCTGTTGGCTAGGGCATGTGGTGGTGTGTTGAAATAGCAGGGAAAGGAAAGCTCAAGGTCATTTTTTGCAGACAAACCAAACCATCCCACATGGCAGATAAATAGCCTACATTACCACACCTGGTGGCTTGGCCTGTTTTTAAAAAAGGCTCCAGCAGCCTCTCAGACATACTGTAACAATTCAGTCTCTTACTTATGACTTACAGCATGTAATTAAACAGATACACATTCCTTCAGACACAGAAACTCATTAAACATAGTAACCTTTCTTTTTATTCATTCACAGGATGTGGATATCACTGACTAGCTAAGAACTTATTTCCCACTCTTCGTACCCAGAAGGCAATTAAAAGTCAACTACATTGCGATGGGTCTGGTGTCACATGTAGGCCAGACTAAGCACATTTCCGTCTGAGGAAGGGTCACTGGACCCAAAACGTTAATTTTGATTTCTCTTCACAGTTGCTGCCAGACCAGCTGAGCTTTTCTAGCAGAGATAATAAGAACTGCTGATGCTGGAATCAGAGACAACACAGTGTGGAGCTGGATGAACACAGCAGGCCAGGCAGCACCAGAGGAGCAGGAAAGCTGAGTTTCGGGTCGGGACCAATTTCTGTTTAAGTTTCCTTTCAGTCTCCTTCCCTAAAAGATAGCGAAAAAAATCCAATGACATTAGAACTAGGCCATTGCCTCCCTTCTAATTATCAGGCCATCATCAGGCTTTATATGTTCTTACATCTTATTTTGCTTAATTTCATGATGGCTATCTTAACAAGTTTTAAGCTAACATCTTTACGTGTTGAAGTACAGGAAGCTAAATAGGTCACTAGGCATTGTGATGGCCTATGGAGATGAGGACGTAGTGCTATTGACATTGGGCTAGTGATGTTTGAATCCCACCATGGCAGAAGATGGAGTTTGAATTTTAAAAATATGTGGAATTAAAGATCTAATGATGCATAAAGTAGGCAATAAACTAACCAATATACCGAGTGTCAGAGATAATAGGAACTGCAGATGCTGGAGAATCCGAGATAACAAGGTGTAGAGCTGGATGAACACAGCAGGCCTTGCTGCTTGGTCTGCTGTGTTCATCCAGCTCTACGCCTTGTTATCTCAATATACCAAGTATGCTGTCTGATAACATCAGCGCCCTACAATGTAAATTTAACAGAAAGTGAGGCAATGTCTTGAACTCTGGGATCACTGGCCATTAATTGGAGGATTGAGCTGCAGGTTAGTGTCACTTTTCTCACTCCCTGTGGACCAGGAGGTGCTGGAGATCTCCCTCCCCCAGATCATTGACTTCCCTCGCTACCTATCTACAGCAAATCCACGGATTACCAGATTTCTTCCACTCAGTTCTCCAGATCATTAATTGGAAACCACCCCGCACCCCCCCACCCCAACTTCTTGGTGCCGAGCCATTTTTCAGTTTGTTGTAGACCAACTGATACAAATTGGTTCCCATTATGAATCTGTAGACTACCTGATCAGACTAAATCATTCTGAAGGCAGGAGGTGAAATACAAAAAATGAGATTCGAACAGAAAGATCTTTGACAACGAGTGTGAACTCGATGGGCTGAAGGACTGCTTTCTGCGCTGTAAAAATTTTATGACTCTATGTAACCAGATGCCAAGTCATTTACTCAATGTTAGATTTATTTATAGACATCACAATTGTCTGCTTCCTTCCTGATTGACACTCAATGTCCCAGCAGTCTTTCCTCACATTGCCCAAGGTACTTAGTCTATCAATAGCCTTTACCTGTGTATTCTTAAACTTGATAATGCATTCAACCAAGTAATTCAACACAATGTTGTAGAAATTGAATGAGACGGAGCTTGGACTTTAAGGGTTTTGCCGTTTCATTGTTCCTATGCAAATACATCTGTTACTTTTAGCTTGAACATCCTGCAGCTGCTATTGCCTTGTGGAAAAGAAACCACAAGACGTTGGCACGAGTCCTATCTTGCTGCTGGTTTGAGACAAAATAAAAAGGCTTTTGAAGGCTAGGGAAAGAGGTAGAAAGCTGTTGTTGTGAGAGATTTCTGAAGACTGGGCAGTTGCAATGGCTCAAAGATTATCCTTTATAAATGGAACAGGGTCAAAGGAAAAGAGAGTCATTTGACCTGACTGGAGCCGGGTTTAGTGGAGTGAGACTGTGGTGGGAAGATAAGTTGCTTGAAGTCAATTTCCAGAGGAGCAAAGGGGCAGTACAACCTGGGAGGTAGACGGGTTTTGAGTAAGGAAGAATCTGAGATAAGACGGAAAGCTCACCCACAAGGTTGGGAGGGTTGGATGCGAGAGAGAGAGAGGGAAAACACATACAATGGTTCATCTTTCATGTATATGGGTGGGAGCTCATACTCAGACTGAAAAGACTGAAATCACAAGCAGTTAAATAAGGTAGCAAGATTTACTGAGGCTGCGCTTGAGAAAGAATCACCAAGAGATAAAAATCAGAAAGGCAGTTCTGATGTTAAAGGTTCCCAGACTGCAAAAGTGAAAGAATATGAATGAATAGGAGTGAAGAATCACCTTGGGATGGTTCCAGGAGAATTGAATGCCTATTTAAAGGAAAGTGTGAAGTGTATCCGTGACTTGTGTTTTTGTTTGTATTTAAAATAAATATGAAAAGTTCTGTGATAACACAGTGTGGAGCTGGAGGAGAACAACAGGCCAGGCAGCATCAGAAGAGCAGGAAAGTTGATGTTTCAGGTCAGGGGACCCTTCTTCAGAAAAACAGAAAGACCCTTCCGAAGAAGGGTCCTGACCTAAAACATCAACTTTCCTGCTCCTCTGATGCTGCCTGGCCTGTTGTTCTCCTCCAGCTCCACACTGTGTTATCTCTGACTCCAGCATCGGCAGTTCTTACTATCTATGAAAAGTTCTGTTTTGTAATTTGATATATACATGGCCTTCAAAGATGGTGTTTCGACAGTTGCGCTTTTGATTCTTTTGTTGCACGTGTGATGCTTACATCCCTCAATAAATATTTAAAAAGTCAAACTATATGTAAGTTATTGGGAACAGAAAGTTAGAGTTGTATCCCAAGGGTGGGTGCTGCTCAGCTAATCAGCCCATTACATAGAAACCTTAGACATCGTCAATATTCTATGAAGTGCAACAAGGCAACAAGATTTTGTACGAATATAGCTTCTTTAAAGCAGAAAAACATAGAAATTGTAGAATCCCCACAGTATAGAAGCAGGCCATTCGGCCCATTGAGTCCAAACAGGCTGAATCAAAATGGAGTTGGAGGGTGAAATAAAGTACTGTATCCCCTGTGGTGCCCACTTCTCTCTAAAGGCACGTACTCCCTCTCCGATGACACTCGGGCACAAATGTCCCTGTTGAAGAGGGGCAGGCAGTCAGCAGAAATGACCCCTTCACAGCCCACTGCCAGGACCTGTTTAAAGGCAGCCTGGCTAGGCCCAGGAGCAACCCTCAAGGATGTTCTCCAATCTGCCCGCACCCCTCTCCACCAGGTGCCCAAAGATCAGGAGCGCGGGTCTGAAATGCAGCCAAAAACACAACAGTAGGTTTTTCAAATTGGTAAAAAGGGAGCACAGATGTCCACAACCGATATATAAGTGGTTCATGGACTCCACAGCGCCACAAAATAAACAGTGAAGCTGGAAGTCTATGAATCGCTGCAATCTGGAGTTATAACAGACTGCTGAGCCCAACACCCTCCGCTGCAGATCACTCGTGGAAAATGGGAGGACTCCTACACAGAGAGCCCTCTGCTGGTGATACCCACCACCCAGCAGCAAATAGCCATGTCAAGGTGTGTCTGGATGGTGGACAAAGGAGTCAAGGTGGATGGCGAGCTAATAAATAAATAAAAACCTCTTTCCCAGAAGAAGGACACACCATACGTACCCAAGAGGCAGCTCAGGCTGTGAGCTCCTGAAGGAATGGTAATTATCATTTTTGTTAAGTTATTAACCTATTTTTCCACAATCAACCTGTTCAGACTTGTTCCTACACAACTCTGGAGCAAGTCAGACTTGAACCAGGGTCTTTCAGTTCAGGGGTTAGGGATACTACTAATGTGCCACAAGAGGACCCTTACTTGTATGTGAGATAACAAGGTGTAGAGCTGGATGAACACAGTAGGTCGGGCAGCATCAGAGGAGCAGGAAAGCTGACGTTTCGGGCCTAGACCCTTCTTCAGAAGTGGGGGAGGGGAAGGGGTTTCTGAAATAAAAAGGGAGGGGGGAGGTGGATAGAAGATGGGTAAAGGAGAAGATAGGTTTTCTGTAGTTGCTTACCCACTTCACCTGTGAGGGCAATCAGTAAATCTACCTCTAACCCCTTTCAGGTGTAAATTGCAATCACTCACTGTTTATCTAAAATGCTTTTCCTCATATTGTCTGTTCCAAACACTTTAAAGATGTATTCTATGGTTCTCAAGCGTTCTGCCAATACAGAAAGCTTCTATCTGTAAATAGACAAAGGTTATTTGCACAAAAGGGTAAAAGTGAGACGCCTGATCAGGATGTGGGTGGAAGACTGTCTATCCAACAATGCAAATCAACATTGTCGTTGGCAGATTGTCCAACAAACGCCAGGACGAAAAGCCCAATCCCTCATTCTCCAAATTGATTTCATTTTTCATTGCTTGCTTAGTTTCTGTCAGCCCAGATTGCACGTGAGCGTACTTAGTCGATTTTTAACGCAGACTTTTCTTAACTGATTGCGCACATTACTACTTTATTGCTGGAGTACCCCACCCTGTGCGTTTAGAAGTGATGCCATAGCTTCTTGTATTACCTCTGCTTTCTGCATGCCAAGCATTGTTCCATCCCACTGTAGGATATTTTGTATTGCTGACTAGACGTCATAGCCTTTTGAATGCCAAAGGGTTGATGCTATGTACTTGTTGCGACCTGCAGCTATTGCCTTTGTGCTCAGAAAAGAATTGCTTTGCCCAACAGAGATTGATCTATGGGTAAATTCACACATCTCTCCTTTCGAAGTGTGCTGAGGTGTACGAGGGAGCAATGGATGACCGTTGCAAGTGATGAAAATGCTCTTAACAAACTATTGACTCCTTTGCCCGCTTTGTAATCTCCAGTTTCTAGATTTCATCCACAGGGAGTAGTCCATTTCCAGAAAATATTGAAAAGAATTCTCTGCTGCTTCTGGATTAAGTGCTAATTAAGTGATTTTAATCTGCACATAGATTGGGCAAATCAAATTAGCCACAATGCCATAGAGGAAGAATTCCTGGACTGTATACAGGATGGCTTTCTTGACCTGGTATGTGGAGGAACCAACTCAAGGACAGGCCATCTTAGACTGGGTACTGTGTAATGAGAAGGGAATCATTGTCAATCTAGCTGTGTGAGATCCCCTGGAGAAGAGTGACCATAACATGATAGAAGTTTTTATTAAAATGGACAGTAAGAAGTTGATTTGGAGACTAAAGTGCTGAATCTTAATAAAAGAAACTATGAAGATATAAGGCATGGGTTGGCCTTGATAGATTAGGGAGAGCTACTTAACGGGATGATGGTGCATAGGCAAAGGCAAACATTCAAGGAACGCATAGGGAAACTGCAACAACTGTTTATTCCTGTCTAGCACAAAAGTAAAATGGGTAAGAGGGCCAATCCATGGCTTACAAAGGAAATCAGAGATAGTATAGATCCAAGGAAGAAGCATACAGATTGGCCTAGAAGAATAATATGTCTGAGGATTGGAAGTGGTTTAAAATTCAACAAAGAAGGAGCAAGAGATTGATTAAGAAGGGCAAAATAGATCACAGAAGTAAGCTTGCAGGGAACATAAAGATTGACACTAAGAGTTTCTATACATATGTGAAGAGAATGTGATTGGTGAAGACAAATATAGGTCCCTACAGACAGAAATTGGAGAATGTATAATAGGGGACAAAGAAATGGCTGAGCAACTGAATACTTACTTTGGTTCTGTCTTCACAAAAGAGGACACAAATCAGACACCAGAAATGTTGGAGAATGCAAGATTTAATGAGAGGCAAGAATTGAGGGAGATCAATATTAGTAGAGAAATGGTTCTGGGAAAATTGTTGGGATTGAAGATGGATAAATCCCCAGGGACTGGTAACCTACATGCCAGAGTACTTAAGGAAGGGACTGTAGAAATAGTGGATGCATTGGTGGCCATCTTCCAGGATTCTACAGACTCTGGAACAGTCCCTGCAGATTGGAGGGTAGCTAATGTCACGCTGATATTCAAAAAGGGAGGTAGAGGGACAAGAGGGAATTATAGACCAGTAAGGCTAACAGCAGTGTCGAAAATTCTCAAATCCATTATCAAGGACTTTATAGCAAAGCATTTAGAAAACAGTGACAGGATCAGACAGAGTCAGCATGGATGTATGAAGGAGAAATCATGCTTGACAAATCTGTCAGAATTCTATGAAGATGTAACTAGTTGAGTTGACAAGGGGGAGCCAGTCAATGTGGTATATTTGGACTTTCAGAAAGCGCTTGACAAAGTCCTGCATAAGAGATTATTGTGCAAGATTAAAATGCATGGAATTGGGGGAAGTGCATTGAGAAGGATAGAAATCTGGTTGGCAAAGAGGAAACAAAGAGTAGGAATTAATTGGTCCTTTTCAAATTGACAAGCAGTAACTAGTGGGGTGCCACAGAGATCCGTGCTGGGACTCCAGCTATTCACGATATATATTAATGATTTGGATGAGGGAACGATAATGGAATGGCAGCACAGTGGGTCAATGGTTAGCACTGCTGCCTCACAGAACCAGGGGCTTGGTTTCAATTACACCCTCGGATGACTGTTTGTGTGGAGTTCGCACATTCTCTCTGTGTCTGCGTGGGTTTCCTCTGGGTGCTCCGGTTTCCTTCCACTGTCCAAAGATGTGCAGGCTAGCCATGCTAACTTGCCCGTAGTGTTCAGTGATGTGTAGATGAGATGGGTTATGGGGGGATGGGTCTGGGTGGGATGCTCTGAGGGTTGGTGTGGACTTGTTGGGCCGAAGGTGGCACACTGTGGGGATTCTAAGTCTAAATCTCAAAGTTTGCAGATGATACCATGTTGGGTGGGAGGGTGAACTGTGATGGAGATGCAGAGATCCTTCAGCATGATCTGGACAGGTTGCTTGAGTGGGACAATCAATGGCAGATGAAGTATAATTTGGATAAATGTAAGGTTATTATTTTGGAAGTGTGCACCAGTTGTTGAAGGTAAGCATGCAGGTGCAGCAGGTGGTAAAGAAGGCAAATAGTTTGTGGGCCTTCACTGTGAAAGGTTTCGAGTACAGGAGCAGGGATATGCTGTTGTGGTTATACAAGGCCTTGATGAGGCCACACCTGGAATATTGTGTGGAGTTTTGGTCTCCTTTTCCAAGGAAGGATGCTCTTGCTCTCAAGGGAGTGCAGCAAAGGTTTATCAGGCTGATTCCGGGGATGGCGGGTCTGATGTATGAGGAGAGATTGACTAGGTTGGGATTGTTTTCGCTAGAGTTCAGCCAAATGAAGGGGGGATCTCATAGAGATTTATAAAATTCTAAGAGGAATAGACGGGGTAGATGCAGGGAGGATGTTCCCGATGGTGGGTGTGCCCAGAACTAGGGATCACCGTTTGTGGATTCAGGGTAGACCATTTAGGACAGAGATAAGGAGAAATTTCTTCACCCACAGACTGCTGAGCTTGTGGAATTCAATACCACAGGAAGTAGTTGATGCCAAAATATTGAATGTATTCAAGTGGTGACTAGATATAGCACTTGGGGTGAATGGGATCAAAGGATATGGGGAGATAGCAGGTTTAGGCTATTTTTTGGACGATCAGCCATGATTGCTATGAATGGTGGAACAGGCTCAAAGGGCTGAATGGCCTCCTCCTGCTCCTGTTTTCCATGTATCCTTGTGTAAAAGGAGAGCATTTTGTTTTGCATGATGTATTGCTTGCTATCTTTCTGAGGCATTGACCTGGGACTCACTATCTATGAGCATGGTGGAAACAGAGATAATAAATGACACTCAAAGTAAATTGGCAAGGTACAACTTTAGTCTGGCTGCTTTGAGCTTCTCCAGATGGTTCTCCTGTACGATCTTTAAAATATTGTCCAGAGCTGTTGTGTTACAATGATACTGGATAGCAGCTGTAAGTTGTTGGACTGTGAATTATGTTTCACACAATTCACTAACACAGTGAGGTCTCATGTGTTTTGGCTTTGGATGCAACTGTATTCATTTCAGGCTCTCACAATGATTTTAATCTCTTAAATCTAAAGTGAAAGCAAATCATCTAATTTAATCTGGAAAATGATTCTTGGCGGTGCCAAGATTGAACTCCAGAACAGATTGTTGTGTCGCTTTTGAGTTAATCATACGTACTATTTTGAGTATAAGCATGGCCCAGCCTTTTGACTAATTTAGAACGATTCATTTGATTGTCCTGGCAATGTGAAGGGCCATTGGATTTGAAACACTAACTCTGTTTCTGTCTCACAGATACTCCCAGTCCTGCTGATTTTCTCCAGCAATTTTGTTTTTTGGTGTGTTTCAGATCTCCAGCAACCACTGTTTTTTATTTATTTTAGCTCACATAACATTGCCTGATAAAATAGAGAGGAGGCTAAAGTGACATTGATCTCACCAGCTACTTTCCGTCTGCACAAAAACTGAAAGAACTGCAGATGCTGTAAATCAGGAACAAAAACAGAAGTTGCTGGAAAAGCTCAGCAGGTTTTGCAGCATCTGTGAAGAAAAAAAATCAGAGTTGATGTTTCTGGAACTGCGTTCGAAGAGTTGCCGGACCTGGAATGTTAACTTTGATTTTTTCTTCACAGATGCTGCCAGACATGCCGAGCTTTTCCAGCAAATTCTGCTTTTGTACTTTTAGTCTGCACTTGGACTTTGTGCCTGTGTGTCTAACTTTGATTCCAGGAAGAATAAAAGAAAGAACCTGTATTTGTACAGAGACTTGCACGTTCTTTGGGTGTTCCAATTGTTTTATAGCCAATGACGATTTTTTTGAAGTGGGTGCACTGTGGTGGGGTAAGGGTAAGGTGGCACAACTTGCTGAGATGGCGAGCATCTTATTCAGAATAATGCAAACAGAGCATAGTTCAATCCCTATTCCAGCTGGTGGAGACTTGGGAGCCGCTCTGTAGCAACATTGCTGCATAGATCATAGATTGTCAGCCTTTGAATAAAAGCATAGTAACAAGAAAGAAACCTGGTATTTTAATAGAGATTACACCACAGCTGACAGGAAACTGCTGTCAACAGCAATGAGTTAAATACATAATCACTTTTCATTTAGTTGGTTAAGGAGTAATCAATGGCCAGAACACCATTAAGAATTGTTCAGTTCGTCTATGAACTCATGTTATTGTGGCAATGCTGTGGCTTTAACAGAACGTGCAGCCCTCCGCTCCCTCCGCTCTGATCCCAACCTCACCATAAAACCCGCGGAGTAGTATGGCGCACTGACCTCTACATTGCTGAAGCCAGGCGCCAACTCTCTGACACCTCCTCCTACCGCCCCCTGGATCATGACCCCACCCCCGAGCACCAAACCATCATCTCCCAAACCATCCACAACCTCATCACCTCAGGTGACCTCCCACCCACCGCCTCCAACCTCATCGTTCCCCAACCCCGCACCGCCCGCTTCTATCTCCTCCCCAAAATCCACAAACCTGAATGCCCTGTTCGACCCATTGTCTCCGCCTGCTTCTGCCCCACCGAACCCATCTCCACCTACCTAGACTCCATTTTCACCCCCTTGGTCCAGGAACTCCCTACCTACGTCCGTGACACCACCCACACCCTCCACCTCCTCCAGAACTTCCAATTCCCAGGTCCCCAACACCTCATTTTTACTATGGACATACAGTCCCTATACACCTGTATTCCCCATGCTGATGGCCTAAAGGCGTTCCGCTTCTTCCTGTCCCGCAGAACTGACCAATCCCCCTCCACCAACACCCTCATCCGCTTAGCCGAACTCGTCCTCACCCTCAACAACTTCTCTTTCAATTCCTCCCACTTCCTACAGACAAAGGGGGTGGCCATGGGTACCCGCATGGGCCCAAGCTATGCCTGCCTCTTTGTAGGTTGCATGGAACAATCTCTCTTCCGTACCTACACTGGCCCTAAACCCCACCTCTTCCTCCGTTACATTGATGACTGCATCGGCGCCGCCTCGTGCTCCCACGAGGAGCTTGAACAGTTCATCCACTTCACCAACACCTTCCACCCCAACCTGAAGTTCACCTGGACCATCTCCAACACTTCTCTCTCCTTCCTGGACCTCTCTGTCTCCATCTCGGGTAACCACCTAGAAACCGATGTCCATTTCAAGCCCACTGACTCCCACAGCTACCTGGAATACACCTCCTCCCACCCACCTTCCTGCAAAAATGCCATCCCCTATTCCCAATTCCTTCGCCTCCGCTGCATCTGCTCCCAGGATGAGACATTCCACTCTCGTACATCTCAGATGTCCTCATTCTTCAAGGACGGCAACTTCCCCCCACAGTGGTCGAGAATGCCCTCGACCATGTCTCCCGCATTTCCCGGAACACATCCCTCACACCCCGTCCCCGCAATAATAACCAAAAAAGAATCCCCCTCGTCCTCACATACCACCCCACCAACCTCCGGATCCAACGCATCATCCTCCGACACTTCCGCCATCTGCAATCAGACCCCACCACCAAAGACATTTTTCCCTCCCCACCCTTATTTGCCTTCCGGAGGGACCACTCCCTCCGCGACTCCTCTGTCCGCTCCACACTCCCTTCCAGCCCCACCACACCCGGCACTTTTCCCTGCAACGGCAGGAAGTGCTACACCTGCCCCCACACCTCCTCCCTCACCCCAATCCCAGGCCCCAAGAAGACTTTCCACATCAAGCAGATGTTCACCTGCACATCTGCCAATGTGGTATACTGCATCCGCTGTACCTGTTGTGGCTTCCTCTACATCGGGGAAACCAAGCGGAGGCTTGGGGACCGCTTTGCAGAACACCTGCGCTCAGTTCGCAATAAACAACTGCACCTCCCAGTCGCAAACCATTTCAAATCCCCCTCCCATTCCTCAGATGACATGTCCATCCTGGGCCTCCTGCAATGCCACAGTGATGCCACCCGAAGGCTGCAGGAACAGCAAATCATATTCAGCCTGGGAACCCTGCAGCCCAATGGTATCAATGTGGATTTCACAAGCTTCAAAATCTCTCCTCCCCCAACCACATCCCAAAACCAGCCCAGCTCATCTCCACCTCCCTAATCTGTTTTTCCTCTCACCGATCCCCTCCTCCCACCTCAAGCCCCACCCCCATCTCCTATCTACTAACATCATCCCACCCCCTTGACATGTCCATCCTCCCTGGACTGACCTATCTCCTCCCTACCCCCCTACCTACACTCACCTTTACTGGCTCCATCCCCGCCTCTTCGACTTGTCTGCCTCCTCTCCACCTATCCTCTCCTCTATCCATCCTCTATCCGCCTCCCCCTCTCTCCCTATTTATTTCAGAACCCTCTTCCCCTCCCCCATTTCTGATAAAGGGTCTAGGCCCGAAACGTCAAGTTTTCCTGCTCCTATGATGCTGCTTGACCTGCTGTGTTCATCCAGCCCCATGCTTGTTATCTCTGTGGCTTTAAGGGGTTATTTTGTCCTTTTTTGTTAAAGAGAGGTTTTAAGAAAGAGGCGACGAGCTGTCTACTTGGAGATCCAATAAGGTAAACAGCTTGTGAGGCCTTGGGATTTTTTAAAAAATTGGAACAATAGAAGTAGTTTGCATGGGTGTGGCCAGCTTTCACGGACCAGGATTTCTACCTTTTTTAAAACAGTTCTTAGGTTTAGCTTTAAACCGTTGCTGTTGTGGGCTTGAAGAAGTGGAAGCTATTTTTCCCTCTTTGGATTATAGCCAAAAGCTGGGGCTTCTCTTCCTTGGCTGCTGGATTGCTTGTGAGACAAAATCTGTTTTTCTGAATTAGCATATTTAGGGTGTGTTTATGGGAAGTTATTCTTTTGGGACAGTTAATTTAGTAATAGATCCTGTATCTATTATTCTGTTAAGTTTTCCAATAGTCTTAAGTTATTCTAAACTTCTCTTTCTTTGGTTGTATTTTAACTATAATGATTAAATAAATTTGTTTTGCTTAATGTCGAGTAGTTTGATGAGTCGCATTATATATGGAACATAGCACTTCACATTTGCCTGTAAAATAAGAAAAGTTGGCGTCTACCTTCTTAAAATATTTTTGAGGGGCTCTGGTCTGGTCCATAATGCTATGAAGTCTTTTATATCCAGCTGAGTAGGTAAACTTATCAGAGTCAAAAATTGACATCTCCAACAGTGCAGCACTCCCTCTTGGGAGATGAACACAGGACGTTTAAATTCAGAGAGCTGCACCAGAGACTCCACTGACAAGTGGAGGTCCAGTTCTGTGGATCCAATGTTGAAATGTGTTGATTCTAATGCATTAAACACATGTGTGATGACTTATGGGAAAGAAGAATAAATGACCATCCTAAACTTGATTCATAATTATTGCTGAAGAAACTCAGAACGAGTCTGATGAAGGGTCACTGGACCCAAAACATTAACCTTGTCTTTCTCCCTCCACAGATGTTACCAGATCTGCTGACTTTCTCCATCATTTTCCGTTTTTGTTTCAAATTTCCAGCATTCACAATTCTTTATTTTTATTACATAGTTATTGCTGTTTAATGCAACAAAAGACATTTGGTCTTACACTCATCAGGATAGAATCAGAACAGTACCAAATATCAAATGAAGCAACAACTTCTTCTCCAGTAGAAAAGGGTACTGATTGTTGGCAATTCAACACTGATTGGTTGAGATATTGCCATGGTAAATGTATCTGGGAAATACTGTCCCCCACACTTCAATTTAATTCCAAAAAGGCACAAAGTCTTTCATATTCCTTTATCTTGCAGAAGGCTGAGCCTTGCATTTGAATATTATTAGCTCCCAGACAACGTTAAGTGCCAACACATTGAGACCCCAACAAACAATATTAAATTTGTTGTTAATGTAGTTATTAACACAGTCAGGAATGTTTAGCAAGTGCTGCCCAATTACAGAATCACATTGAACATTAGGCATTATCTTTTGGGTTTTGCAAGAATGGCTATTTGAGGATGATACGCTAATGCTGTTTGTGAGATCTTATTGATTATAAACCATTTGCCATTTTTGACTATACAATTTTCAGAAGTGGCAAGGCACTGTATCAACACAAGGCTCTTTCGAATTCATGGAATGAGTGAATTTCCTCATGAGAAAATGCAAGACAAGCTATACCTATAATCCACTGGAGTCAAAGGTGACCTAATTGAAACATATAAGATCTTGTGGAAACTTGACCAGGAAGATGTGGAAATTATGTTTTCTCTTGTAGGAGAATCTAGTACTGGGGCCATAGATTAAAAATATTGAGTTGTCCACCTAAAACAGGGATGGAAAAAAATTTTCACAGAGGGTTGTAAATCTTTGGAATCTCCTTCCTATTTAAACTGTGATATATTTCATTTCTGTGGATGTAGAAATCTGTACACACATTGCATGTGCTTTTACCAAATAATAAGGAGGGTGTAAATGGTATTGAGAAGGCAGTGACTGAGCAGGGAGCCATCTTTTCCAAGATGGTGCCGGAGCATGGTGACATTTTGTGACATGTCTACAGCAGATCTTATCCTTACATAACTTATAATCGTTCTGCTCTTCTAAACCTCAATTCCAAGTCTATCAGAACTACTAACAATATTCTCTTAAATCTGCTTTCACATTTAAAGGTTCTATGACTGACAAGGCTTGACTGCCGATGCTGGAATCGCAAGCCCAGGGGAACTAAGGGCCTACTGGCTTCCCGCAAGCCTGATCTCCTCATAGAAACCTGGAACTGAGGTGTAATCAGTGCAAGAACAAGACCTGAGCCCACGGTGACCCTGTAGTGTGGAGGCCCAACCAAACTGACTGCAAGAACCCCCACCCCCACCCACCGGAGTGCGCGTGAATGAGACTGGTCTCCAGGTCCCCATTGGACGAACCTATTTACATTGCGGACACTGCGACCACAAGCCCAGGCACCTTCCAGACTCTCACAGGCCCCAACCTTGTGGAAACCTGGAACTCAGGCCTGACCAGCATGGAAACAAGACCTGACCCTACTGTGACCTGACATCAAGAAGGCCCAACTGAATCGGCCAAAAGACCCTTGGGAATGCTCAAGGATGTGACTGGTGCCCATCAGGAGCATCCACTCACCTCTCAGAGCAGCAAAGTTCTCTCACGGACACTCGGAACTAACCAGGAGCAGCCACGTAGCCAGGAAACGTGGGAGACGTGCTGGACTTCTGATGAGACTGAAACTTTGGGGTTTCAACTCCCCCCTCCCCAGCATACTCCCGGAAAACGTCCAAGCCATTGAGAAAAAAAATGGATGTTCTCAAAGCTAGATTCTCCTTCTAAAAGGAATTAAGAGACTGCTGTGTGCTCTGTTTTGCAGAGACATGGTTCACTCCTGCTACACCTGACTGAGCCTTACAACCTCAGGGTCTCTGAGTTCACTGAATGGACTGCTCAACATCCTTGGCAAGGCAAGGGGTAATGGGGTCTGCCTCCTGATCAACACCTCCTGTGCTTAGACATAGTGAGCCTGGTGAGTTACTGCCCCCCAGGCCCAGAATATTTAACAGTGTAATGCCTTCTATACTACCTGTTGTGTGAGTTTACCTCCATAGTCCTGACAGCAGTCTATGTCCCACCCCATACAGAAATGAAGAGTGCACTTGACAAAGTATACAATGCTTCAAACAATCTTGAGACCATACCCTGAGGTAACTTCAACCAGGCCAACATCAAGAACATGGTACCAAAGTACCATTAACACATCTCCTGTCCCACCAGAGGTCTTGGCCATTGCTATACAACTATCAAAGATGCCTACCATTCCATGTCCTGTCTACATTTTTGAAAATCATCTCCTCCTCCTGGCTTACAAGCAGAAATTGAAGAATAGCACTCAGTACAGAAAGTAGTGCAGTGTTGGTCTGAGGCAATGGAACGGTTTCTATGAGACTGCTTAAAGTTGGTGGATTGGTCCATATTCAAGAACTCAGTGGCAAACCTAAATGAGTATGCCACTACTGTTACAGACTTCATTGATAAATGTGTAGAAGGCTGTGTAGCGAAGAAGTTAATCCACAAGTTCCCCAATTGGAAGACATGAATGAACCAGGAGGTCTACTCCGTACTGAAGTCCAGGTCTGAGGCGGTCAAGTCAGGCAACCAGGTACAACCTTCATAAGGCCATCAGAGATGCCAAGAGGCAATACCAAACTAAGCTTGAGACCCAGCCCAACCACACGAACACCTATCATTTGTGGCGAGGCTTACATGACATAATGGGCTACAAAGCGAAGTCAAACAGAATCGAGGGAAACAGTATATCCCTACTCGATGAGCTCAGTGTATTTTATGCTTACCTTGAACAGAAGGGCAGTGAAACCATGCCACCTATTCTAACAGCCTCGAATCCATCTGTACCCATGATCACTGCCGCAGACTTTAGATCGACCTTCTTGAGGCTGAACCCATGGAAAGTGATTGACCCGAATGGAGTCCCCAGCTGTGCACTCAGATCCCGTGCAAAGCAGCTGGTGGGAGTATTCACAGAATTTTTAACCTCTCCTTACGATGATCTGAATTACCCACCTCTATCAGGAAGACGACTGTCATCCCAGTGCCTCTTCAATGACTACGGCCTGGTGGCTCTGACCTCCATAATAAAGTGCTCCATCGTGGCTCACATCAACTCCACCTTACCAGACTGCCTTGATCCTTTGAAATTCCCCTACTGGAGCAATAGGTCCACACCAGCTACCATCTCCCCGGGACTACATTTGTCCCTGGAAGATCTGGATAACATGAATGTCTGTGTCAGGTTCCTAGTTATTGACTAAAGTTCAACTCCATAATTCCAAAGAAACACATCTGTAAAGTCTGAGGTCTAGGTCTCTGTAGGCTTCCACTTCCGTAACTGGATCTTCGACGTCCTGACCCATAGGCTGCAATCAGTAAGAATAGGCGATAACATCTCCTCCACCATAATCCTTAACAGCAGTGCCTCAGAAGGATCCATACTGTACTCCTTATACACTACTGACTGTGTGGCCAAATTCCACCCCCACCCCATTTACAAGTTTGCTGACAACACCAACGATGTAGGTTAGATCTCAAACAATAATGAGACAAGTGCAGGAGCGGCATGGTGTAAAGACAACAATCTCTCCCTCAATGGCAGCAAAATGAAGGAGCTGGTCATTGACTTCAGGAAGCGGAGTGGAGAGTACGCCCCTGTCTGCATCAATGGTGCTGAGGTGGAGATTGTCAAGAGCGTCACGTTCCTGGGAATGATGATGACCAACAATCTGTCCTGCGATGGTCAAGAAAGTACAACATCATCTCTACTTCTTCAGGAGGCTAAGGAAATTCAGCATGTCCATAAAGATTTTCACCAATTTTTATCGATGTACCTTAGAAAGCATCCTATCTGGATGCATCACAGCTTAGTATGTCAACTGCTCTTCCCAAGCCCGCAAGAAACTACAGAGAGTTGTGAACACAGCGCAGTCCATCACACAAACCAGCTGTCCATTGATTCCGTCTATACTTCCCACTGCTTTGGGAAAGCAATCAACTTAGTGAAAGACCCTTCCCATCCTGGTTATACTCTCTTCCGTTGGGGAGAAGATATAAAAAGTTTGATTATATGTACAAGAACAGCTTCCTCCCTGGTGTTATCAGACTTTTGACAGATCTCTCAAATGTTAATTCATCTCTCTCTCTCTCTGTCCCTTCTGTGCAGCTTTAACACTGTATTCTGTACCCTGTTCTGCTACACTGATGCCCTTTGTAGGGTATGATCTGCCTGGATAGTATGCAAAACAATACTTTTCATTGTATCTTGGTGTACGTGACAACAATAAATCACTTAATCAATCAATGGAAGAGTCTATAACCAGTTGGGCAGATGCTAGTTTCACTGTCAAATCTGTGGATCTCAGTTCATTGATATCCCATGCAGATACTTAAGTAACAGATGTTAGGTCCCTTGAAGTTGTAGGGTAGCAGGATTTCAAAGGATTCAAAGGAAATCAAAGGATTTCCCTGACCGTTTAGTCATTAATTAGTAGAGGGGCAGGTATGGATATAATCTATGCTTGCTATATGTCTGAAAATTAGGTACAATTCATTCTAGTTTTCAGCTGCAAACTGTTGAGGTGTTTGCAGTGTGCCTATTCCAGTGTGGAAAAATGGTACACGATATGTTCTGAGCATTCTCCAGGTAGGAACATCTTCTAGAATAGAACAAAATCAATTCTGTTTGCCTATTTTTGTAAATTAGATTAAGATATGGGACAAGGTCGTTTCAATAGAAATGTCAAGTCTGGTAAATTGGATATCGTTGACTGAATGCAATTTATTCAGCTATTGGTTGTATGAGCTTCATGAAGCTTTGGAATTGTACAGGCATAGTAATGAGAGTGCTAATTACTTCAGGAAGTCTAAGATAAAGGCATTACAATGTCCAGGACACCTTGTAGTCAGAGATACCATGCATTTTCTTGCCTTCTTGTCAGTGCCAGTAATGGCTTAGTTGGTAGCTCTCTTGTTTTTGAGTCAGAAAGTTGTGCATTCAAGTTGCATTCCAAAGAGTAAATATGAACTTTAGGCTCACACTTCAATGCAGTACTGATGGAGGGCTGTAATTTACATAAGGTCCTATCTGATAAAGGTAAATAATTTCATGGCAATATTTCAAAGAACAGTGTTCTCCCATGTCTATTGCATTACATATCCTTTTAAGAGCATCAATCTAAAAATAAACAAGGCCATTATCACATTCTTGTGGTAAATTGGCACATGTACCTACATTGCTGTAACAATGCTATTTCAATGGGACTTCTTGACTGTAAAATATTTTGGGGACTCTCAGGTTATGGGATGCCGGTTCTTTCTTACGATTAGATGCAAAGATATAGAAGAACACAATTTTCCCACTTAATTTGTTATTCCCATTGGAATATCAAAGAGTGGTTTAATTTTTTTTAAAGAGTGAAATATCTGGATTCTAGGGATGATTTGGGAGGGAGTCAAAAAGGGAAACACTGCATCACCTGCTGGGACTCACTGTTAAGAAAATCAAACCATTTTGAGGACAGGGGTCTCAATTCAATATTGCTTACAGATTGAAATTAAGAACACTGCGTCATGATCACAGCTGATTTTACTACTGGACCAGTTAGATTGCAGAACAAGATAACACAGTGTGGAGCTGGAGGAACACAACAGGCCAGACAGCATCAGAGGAGCAGGAAAGTTGACATTTTGGGTCAGGACCCTACTTCAGACCCATTTCTAAAGAAAGGTCCTGACCGGAAACATCAACTTTCTTGCTCCTCTGATGCTGCCTGACCTGCTGTGCTCCTATAGCTCCACACTGTGTTATCTCTGACCCCAGGATCAGCAGTTCTTACTATCTCAGATTGCAGAATGAAATATATTGTTCAACCATCTGCTGTTCAACACTACCACATTTATGTTATTTAAAAATACATAGAAATTCCTTCCCTATCAAATTTATAGGCTTGACTAAACTGTTCCTTCTCAATTCCAAACCCGTCAGCTATGAGGCCTTTTTGTTTGACCATGTGCACAACTGGGAGATTGGACTTCTTCAGTCTATTAATAAGCTGCAGACTTCTAACAAAACATTCCAGGTCTGGAAATATCACAAACTATACTCCTTCACCAAGGTAACTCAAAACAATCTCCTTTGCTTGCTCTGACTCCAGTCAGGTCTCCTTCAAACTGCCCAAAACCTTTTGAACCCAATTTAAAAAAAAAGACCTTGCCCATCCTTGACTCTGCTAAATGAAAGGCTTAATGGTTTCTTTTTCTGATCATAAATTCCCCACAGAATAAACAAACTTCCATTAGCACGCTCGAAGGCATGAATTGGTCAAAATCATGGTTTTATAATCAAACAATTCAGTCAAGTGTTGTAAATGTTTTTCATGGGTGTGGCTGAAAGAAACAGCCAGCATCAGAGGAGCAGGAAAGTTGACATTTTGGGTCAGGACCCTACTTCAGACCCATTTCTGAAGAAAGGTCCTGACCGGAAACATGTGAATTGATGTGAATTATGCAATTGCATAGTTCCTCAAAGACTTACACATTATTTATTGAAACATTACTGGTGCATTTTTCATTCTAAATGGCATGAATTTGCCTTGATAAAGTCCATTGCTGTTACATAATCTGATATTTCTTTGTCTATGTTATTTAAAGGAACTTGCCAATATTCTTCCAGCAAATCAAATTTGTGATTGAATTTTATGTGTCCAATTCTGTTAAAGAACACCTCCAATTGTATATGAGTCCACTGTCGTTATCTTGTAGACTCTATAGCAAACAATAATAATCACCGTGGTCCATTCAGCTTTGCAGCAATCACAACAGGTGACCTCCAGCTATTAGGACTTATTTCAACATGTCATTGTCCATCATGACCTTAACTTCTTCCCTTACTGGAGCTGATCTGTCTGTATTGAGTTTGTACGGGTGTTGTTTTATGGATAAAACATTCCTTACATTAATGTCACAAACAGCCAATGATGTTTTTCCTGGCATATTCAGACAAATCAACTTTTGACTTTTTTAACAGCCTTTATAAGTTATATTAAAGGTTTTCAAGAAGGTAGATCATGCTGTCTAATCTTTTAAGTATCTATGTAATATGGAACCTGATTGCAGGGGACAGACTTTTGAATTTTCAATTTGTGATTCATTTTCTAATTGCTCTGATATTTCCATTTTACTCCCTACTTCTTTCACCGTCAAAAACTCACCAACTTTTACAGATACTCCCTAGAAAGCATACTGTCTGGGTGCATAACGACTGGTTATGGCAACTCGTCTGCCCAGGATCATAGGAAACTACGGAAGATTGTGTGCACAGCCCATACCATCATGGAAGCCAACTGACCATCCATGGACCCTCATTTATTGTTCTTGTCGCCACAGAAAGGCTGTCAACATCACCAAAGACCTGTGCCACCCTGGTCATACTTTCCTATGAAGATGTAGAAGCTTGAACATATGCATGAGCAGGTTCAAGAACAGCTTCATCCCTGCTGTTGTTGGACTGATGAATGGACTCTTTAACTTCAAATAGTGCTGATCATGTTAATATTGATCCTGCCTAGTGCATGTCCTGTGCAGTGTAACCTGTATGCCTCACTGTGTCCAAGTTTCTTTTTTATCCTACGATCTATATGTCCTTGCTTACTATAGAAATGAAAAAAAGGGAGCTGAAACTGTATTAAATGTTGGTTAGGTCACAGCTAGAGTACTGTGTGCAGTTCTGGAATCCATATCATAGGAGGGATGTGATAGCCCTGGAGAGGGTGCAGAGGAGATTTACCATGATTTTACCTGGGCTGGAGAGTTTCAGTTATGAAAAGAGATTGGACAGATTGGGGTTGGTTTCTTTAAAGCAGAGGAGATTGAGAAGGCATATGATTGAGATATATAAACTTATGAGGAGCATAAATCAGGTCGACAGGAACAAACATTTCCCCTTGATGGAGGGACTAATGACTGAGGGTATTTAAGATAAGGGGCAATGGACCTCTGTAATGCTATGATGCTATAATGTGATTTCCCCATAAAAGAGCAGGTTTGTGGCCACACAGCATGATATCTCAAAAATGAAAATTGCAGCATGTGCTGAGACGACAATTCTTCGAGTTGTCTCCGAACATGTACCTTATTTTTTTTACTTCATTAACAGGATGAGGGTATCGCAGGCTAGGCAGCATTGATTGCCCATCGTGAATTGCCCAGAGAGGGCAATTCAGAGTCAACCACATTGCTGTGGGTCTGGAACCTCATTTAGGCCAGACCAGGTAAGGATGGCAGTTTCCTTCCCGAAAGGATATTAGTGAACCCGATATGTTTTTCCTGACAATTGATAATGGATTCAAGGTCATCATTCGATCCTTAATTCCAGATTTTTTTTTTTACTGAATTCAAATTCTATATCTGCCATGGCAGGAATTAAAACCGGGTTACCAGAATGTTATCTGGGTCCCTGGATTAACAACCCAGTGAAATTACCATTATACCACTGCCTCCTCCATGATGTATCTCATGGAGTTCCTACAATGCAGATAGAGCGCATTCAACACATTGTGTCTCCACTGACCGTCCAAAGAGCATCCATCAGACCCACCTCCCACATCCCTGTAATCCTGCATTTGCCACAGCTAATCTAGACTCTACAGTGCAATTTAGCACAGGCCAATGCACCTAACCTGCAGATGTTTGGCCTGCGGGAGGAAACCAGAGCACCCAGAAGAAACCCACACAGACATAAAGAGCATGTGTAAACTTCACACAGACGATCACCCAAGGCTGGAATCAAACCCAGGCACCTGGCACTGAGCCACCGTGCCTGAATCACTTCTGGCACACATTGTTTCATACCACATGAAAACCTGTATACACATTCTGCATTACTTTTCTTTACCCGATTGATCATTTCTGGTACTCTCCGTGGGTTTTGTGTGCCTTGTGCCACAGAGGCATTCGAAACAGAGTGAAAGATGAATCAGTGCTAAATGGAAAGAGAGAAATCAAGAAAAGTACTTGAGAGGGAGATCTATTTACAAAATGGAAAAGACACACAAAACACTTCCACAAACATGGACCCTCACAGATACCCAACACACTTTGATACATTCACATATACATGTGCCGACATACACTAGTGAATTATTGCATTTCAAATCTGAGTCACACGCTATTTGTATAATACATTGATCAAGGTCTTCTTGCATTATCTTCTTAGGGTGCTTTCATGACTCACAAGCTTTTGTGATCCACTTGCACATATGGAAACGAGGAATTGAACTGTAGCAAACTGTACAATGAATATTCCAAGCAGTATGACCTTTAGAAGTCTCGGCTTTATTTGATAATTGAAACATGCTGAGTCATGAGCTGTTTGCATTTTTTATAAATAGGGTTTCTTTGGACTTTTCCCATTTCAATGATTTCCCAGAAGCCTTTCCTTTCCTTTGCTTCGCATCCCTTACTGGCCTGATGTTGTTCTCTTTATGTCATCTGTGTTTGATGAGCTGCAGGATCTGGTTGTAAACAATCAGCTGAAAAAAGCTAATCTGTTTACTCAACTTGATGTAGTTTCACGCTGCACGCTCTTCAGAATTCTGAAGATAAACCACAAATTGACTTAAAAGGAAATACAAAGCACAAAACAGAAAATAATTAGAGTGTGTTTTTCGGGGAGATGGCAATGTCACTGGGCTAGTTATTCAGTAACCTCCGGTTAATGGTCTGGGGACTGAGTTCAAAACTCACCGTGGGAGATGATGAAATTTAAATTCAATAAATTTTGGAATAAGGAGCTTGTTCATAATGAAACCACCGCTTTAAAAACTCATCCAGTTGACACATCCCTTTTGGGATGGAAGTCTGCCCTCCTTACCTGCCTACGTGTGACTCCAGATTCACAGCAATGTGGTTAACTCCTATCTGCTGTTTGGGCAGTTAGCGATAGGCAATAACTGTTGGCTTAGCCAGCAAGTCTCCCAACCTGTGAATAAATAAAAACAAATATATGTAGCTTTGCTTCTCCAGTGACCAGTGGAGAAATAGCCACTTATCACTTTTCACAATAATTCATAATGGGAGATCAGGAAGGTATGTGGAAACCTTATACCCTGTACACAAGAAAAGGAGTCTATAAGGAGTCAATACTCCTAATGGTTTTTTAAAAAAAATCTGGCCATTGGATATGAGCGTCACTGTTGAGGTTTTCTATGAATTCATTTAGTAGCCATCCCTAATTCATTGAGAAGGTCATGGTGGGCTGTGTCCTCAAACTGCTGCAGCTGAATTCCAGCTGGGTTGTGATTCGGTGGAATTTTCTGCCCAGTGAAGTAGTTGAGGCTTCCTCATTGAATGTTTTTAAAGCTAACATTGATAATTTTTTGAATATTAAAGGAATTAAAGCTAATTGTGAGATGGTGGGTTAAGCGGAACTGAGGCCATGAAAAGATCAGCCATGATCTTATTGAATGGTGGAGCAGGCTCAAAGGGCCAGATGGCCTACTCCTGCTCCTGGTTCTTGCGTTGTTATAGGAGCAGAAATTCGGACCATTAAGTATGGTCCACCATTGAATCATGGCTGATAAAATGTTCAATCTCATTCTTCTGCTTTCTCCCCGTAACCTTTTATCCCTTTGACAATCAAGACCCTATCTATCCCCGTCTTAAATATACACAGTGACCTGGCCTCCACAGCCTTCTGTGACAATGAATTCCATAGATGCACCACTCTCTGGCTGAAGAAGTTTCCCCTCATTTTTATTCTAAAAGGACTCCCCTTTACTCTAAAGCTGTGCTCTTGGGTCCAGGTCTCTCCTGCTAATGGAAACATGTTACCAATTCTCACTCTGTCCTGGCTGTTTGATATTCTGTAAGTTTCAATTAGATCCCCCCTCAACCTTCTAAATTCCATCGATTATAGACCCAGAGTTCTCAAATGTTCCTCATGTGTTAAGCCTTTCTTTCCTGGGATAATTCTGCTGAACCTCCCTTGGTCCCACTCCAGGACCATTACATTCTTCCTAAGATATAGGGCCCAAAATTGCTCACAGTGATCTAAATGTAGTCTGACTAGAGCGTTATGAAGCCTCAGAAGTACATCCCTGCTTTTATATTCTAGTCCTCTCGAATTAAATGCCAAAATTGTATTTGCCATCCCAACTATCGACTCAACCTGCAATTTTATCTTAAGAGAACCCTGGACTAGGGCTCCCAAGTCCCTTTGCATTTTAGATTCCTGAATTTTCTCCCTATGTAGAAGATATTTATGCCTTCATTCTTCCTACCAAAGTGCATGACCTCACATTTTTCCATATTGTATTCCATCTGTTACTTTTTTGCCCACTCTCCTAACCTGTTAAAATCCTCCTGCAACCTCCCCGCCTCCTCAAAGTACCTGTCCCTCCACCTATCTTTGTACCATCTGCAAACTTAGCCAGAATGCTCTCAGTTCCTTCATCTAGATCATTAATGTATAAAATGAAAAGTTTTGGTCCCAACACTGACCCTTGTGGAACACCACAAGTCACTGGCTGCCATCCTGAGATGGCATCCTGTCTGCTTTATGCCAGACAGCCAATCTTCTATCCATGCTAGTACCTTGCCTCTAACAGCATAGGCCCTTATCTTACTCAGCAGCCTCTTGTGTGACGCCTTGTCAAAGGCCTTCTGGAAGTCCAAGTAGAAAACATCCATTAGCTCTCCCTGGTTCAATCTGTTCTTTACCTCCTCAAGGAATTCTAACCGATTTGTCAGGCATGACCTCCGCGTGATGAAACCATGCTGACTTTGCCCTATTTTACCATGCACTTCCAAGTATTCAGAAATCTGATCCTTCACAGTGGAGTCCATAATCTTACCAACGACCTAAGTCAGGCTAATCGGCCTGTAAATTCCTGTCTTTTGCCTTACTACCTTCTTAAATATGGGGGCTACATTAGTATTTTACAGTTCTCTGGGACCCTCCCTGACTCCAGTGATTCCTGGAAGATCACCACTAATGCCTCCATTATCTCTTCAGCTATCTCCTTCAGATTTCTGGGGTGTAATTCATCCGGTCCAGGTGATTTACCCAGCTTTAGCCCTTTCAGTTTTTCTGGCACTTTGTCCTTGGTGATGGCTACCAAACTCACATCTGCTCCCCAACTCTCTTAAATTTTTGGGATGTTAACCATGTCATTCGTTGTGAAGACTGACACAAAGTACTTGTTCAGTTCCTCTGCCTTTTCTTTGTTCCCCATTACCACTTCTTCAGATCATTTTCCAGTGGCCCAATGTTTACTTTTGCTTCTCTTTTGCCCTTTATATCCCTAAAGGTACTCTTCTTTTTTTTATATTACTGGCTAGCTTACCCTCGTATCTAATCTTCTCCCTCCTTATTTCTTTTTTTTGTTGTCCTCTATTGGTCTTTGGAGGCTTCCAAATCCTTTGGTTTCCCACTGCCTTTCGCTCCATTATATGCTTTCTCTTTTGCTTTTATGCTTTCCCTGACTTCCATTGTCAACCATGGTTGCCTCATCCTCCCTTTAGTATGCTTCTTTTCCCTTGGGATGAACTTTCACTGTATGTCCCGAATTACTCCCAGAAACTCCTGCCATTGCTATTCCACTGTCTTTTCTACTAGGCTCCTCTCCCAGTCAATTCTGGTCAGCTCCTCCCTCATGCCTCTGTATTTGCCTTTATTAACTGTCATACTGTTACATCTGATTCTACCTTCTCCCTTTTAAATTGCGCAGTGAATTCTATCATATTATGATCACTGCCTCCTAAGGGTTCCTTCATCTTAAGCTTCTTTATCAAGTCTGCTTCATTGCCCAACACTAAATCCAGAATTTCCCGTTCCCTAATGGGCTCCACCACAAGCTACTCCAGATATCTTGTACACATTCCACAAATTCCCTTTCTTGCGGTCCACGACCAACCTGATTTTCCCAGTCCACCTGCATATTCAAATCCCCCATGATCACTGTAACGTTGCCTTTTTTACACTAGTCTTCTATCTCTTGGTGTATCTTGTGCCCCACATCCTGACTGCTGTTTGGAGGCCTGTATATAACTCCCATTATGGTTTTTTAATCTTTGTGGTTCTTCAACTCTACCCACACAGAATCTACATCATTTGAACGTACTTCATTTCTTGCTATTGATTTTTAATTTCATTTCTAACTAATAAGGCAAACCCCAGCCCCTCTGCTCACCTGCCTGTCTTTTCGATGAGATGTATATCCTTGGCTCTTTAGCTCCTAATCCTGATCTCCTTGCAGCCACGTCTCCGTGATGCCCACCACATCATACCTGCCAATTTCAATCTGCGTCACAAGCTCACTTACCTTATTTTGTATACCGTGTGCATTCAGATACAATACCTTCAATCCTGTATTGACCGTCCCTCTTCTCATTGTCATCTCTTTATCCAGTGTGCTTGAAGTTTGATTCTTAATCCTTTCCAAACACTCTGTCCTATTCTGTGTTCTGGAGACTTTAATAAACTCTGCTGAGTTCTCCTTTCTTTTCATTTTTAACATAATTTTTCATGCAATTGAATCCACCCCACAGATGTTGACCTGCTGCTTTGTTTCCCATTATACCCCTGGAAATTATTACCCTTCCCTTCTCCCCCTACCTCCAACTTTCTAGTTTAAAGTTCTGTTGACCACCCTAATTACCCTGTTTGCTAGAACACTGGTCCCAGCTTGGTTCAGGTGAGACCGTCCCAGTGGTACAGATCCCTCCTCGTCCAATACTGATGCCAGTGCCCCATGAACAGGAATCCCTCTTTCCCACACCACTCTTTTAGCCATGTATCTACTTCCTTTATTCTTGCATTCCAAGCCAATTTGCACATGGCTCAGCTAGTAATCTGGATACTATAACCCTTGAGGGCCATTTTATTATTTCCTAGATCCTGATAATCCCGAAACAGATCCTTCTTCCTAGCCTTGCCAGTGTTATTTGTCCTGACATGGACCACAACAACTGGATCCTCCCCTCCCTCTCCAATATCCTTTCAAGCCGGTCAGAGATATCCCTCACCCTGGTACTGAACAGGCAACATACCATGTGGGACTCTCAATCCTGCTTGCAATGCATGCTATCTATTCCGCTAATTATAGAATTCCATACAACTACCATTTGTCTTTTTGCTCCCTGCGCTTGAATGGCCTCCTGTACCAAGGTGTCACGGTCAGCTGGCTCATCCTCCCTGCAGCCCTTTTCCTCATCCCCACAGGGGACTAGTGTCTTGTACTTGTTGGACAAGGTCAAGAGCTGAGGCTCCTCTGTTCCTGAATACGGCGTCCCTCTACCTGCCTCACTTGTGGTCACACCCTGCTGTCGCTGGCCACTGTCCAAATTTGTTGTACTTGATCTACCAAGTGTGACCGCCTCCTGAGTATCCAGGTAACTGTCCCCGTCCCGATGTACCACATTGTCTGAACCTCGGTCTCCAGTTCATCGACTCTGAGCCGAAGTTCCTCCAGCAACAAACACTTGCTGCAGATGTGGTCTCTGCAGCTCGCAATGGGCCCAGCCAGTTCCCACATCATACACCTACAGCATATCATCTGCCCAGCCATCTCTACTTAGTTAATTAATTTTTTAGTTACATAATCCCTAGTTAGTTAATTAATTATTAATTAGCTTCGCAGTTTATTTTTCAAATTTAGGACATATTTCCTACCAGCCGATCAGGTCACAGCCCTCCTCTGATGATACTTTTTCAGTTTGATTTCAATTACTTTGTGCGTGCCTCCCTCTGACCCCGCCCCCTGGAAACAAGGCCGTGAATCCCCGAGGTAAGTCAGATGTATGCTCACTGTCCTCTGTGTGTTCCTCCCTCTGACCCCGCTCCCTGGAAACAAGGCCGTGAATCCCTGAAGTAAGTTAGATTTATACTCACTGTCCTCTGTGTGTTCCTCCCTCTGACCCCGCTCCCTGGAAACAAGGCCATGAATCCCTGAGCTTTGTGGGGAGAAAATGCCTAGTGGTATTATCTCTGGACTGTTATTCCAGAGACCAAAATAACATTTTGGGTTTGAATCCCGCCACGGCCGATAGTAGAATTTGAATTCGATTAGAAAAATCTGGAATTAAGAATCTCGTGATAACCATGAATCCGTTGCTGATAGTCACAAAAACCCATCTGGTTCACAAATGTCCTTTAGGGAAGGAAACTGCCATCCTTACCGGGTCTGGCCTCTGTGTGACTCCAGCAATGTGGTTGACTCTCAATAGCTCTTTGGGCAATTATGGATGGGCAATAAGTGCTGCCTAAAAGCGACGCCCTCATCCCATGAATGAATAAGAAAAAAAAGTTAGTTCTATACGCAGTGTTCCGTGTGCTCCTCCCTCTAGCTTCGGTCCTGGAAACAGGCAGGGACCCAGAATGGCAGTCTTATCCTGGCTGCATCTTCAGGGTATTTCATCATTCCTAAACTGGCTTTCCCCAAACCCAAGAGCTGTTAACTGAACTGTGCCAAAGTTTGTCTTAATTTTACACTTACTTTCTTATTATGTATGACATCTGTCATTGGTGTAGGTGCCATGTTGGGGTACTCATAAAACTTTTCACTGTAGTTTTCATGTAAAAGTACATGTGACAATAAATTTCTATTCTATTCTGTTCTGTTCTGTTCCATTCTTTGGTTTGTTCGTTGGATAGAGTCAATGTTGGTTTGTTTCTTCATATGCTGTTGTACAGAACTGAACTGCTTTGGTGACTATGATTGTATACAAAGGTAGTTTTTATGAATAAAGTATGTTTTTGAAATTTAAGAATAAACCATTACTAAACCAGATGAGTATTTTTACAGCGTGAGTGGTCACTCTTGGGCTCGCTTTCCTCTATGGATTTTCATTGAATTTAAATTTCATCAGCTGCAATGGTGTGATATGAATTATGCCCCCAGGACAAAACAGAGTTAACGTTTCGGTCCAGTGACCCTTCCTCAGAGGAAGGGTCACCGGACCCAAAACATTAACTCTGTTTTTACTTTCACGGATGCTGCCAGGCCTGCTGAGCTTTTCCAGCAACTTTGTTTTTGATTTATTTTGATTTACAGAATGCTCACTTCTTTCAGTTTTTATGCCCCCGGGACATTGGCTCTGGATTACTAGTCCAGTCATATTATCACTATACCACTGCCTCCCCACGTCATTGCATCAGTATTGACCAAACTTAATGGGAAAAGTCAAGTGAACACACTGAGCAATCTTTCAGGTAGGATAGACCATGCAAGAAAATTTTCTGGAACCATTTAAGGACCTGGTAGATATTCTGATGGTTGGGAATCTTTCTGCAAGAATGATGGGCTGAATGGTCTTCCTTATTGTATCATAGAATGATATAGCACAAAGGGTAGTGATCTGAACCATCATGCCAATGTCATCTCTTTGAAGGACTTATCCAACTAGCTCTGAGTCTCTGACTGTTTTCATGTGGCTGTCCATTTTTCTCTCCAATTATTCATCCAATTTACTTTACATCATCACTGTTGAATTTGTCTACATCCCAAGCAGTACATTCAGAGTACAATAACTTGCTGTGCAAAACAAAAATTCTCATATCGCTTCCGGCTCTTTTGTCAGCTGCTTTATACGTATTTCCTGGATACTTGGCTCTTTTGCTGCTGTAAACAGTTCAGAGTCATAGAGTCATACAGCACGGAAACTGACCCTTCAGTCCAACTCATCCATGCTGACCAGGTTTCCTAGACTGAGCTAGTCCTTTTTGCTTGCATTTGGCCCATATTTCTTTACGCCTTTCATAACCATTTACCGGTTCAAATGTCCTTTAAATATTGTAATTGTACCACTTTTACCACTTCCTCTGGCAGTTCATTCCATACAGGCACCACCCTCTGTGTGAAAAAGTTGCCCCTTGGGTTCCTTTTAAATCTTTCCCCTCTCGCCTTAAACCTAGACCCTCTAGTTTTAGACTCCCCTACCCTGGGAAAAAAGACCTTGGCTATTCACCTTATGTATGGCCTCATGATTTTATAAACCCCTATAAGGTCACCCCTCAGCCTCCTATGTTCCAGGGTAGCACCAGTCTATACACCCTCTCCTTATCACTCAAACACTCCAGTCTTGGTAACATTCTTGTAAAACTTCTTTGCACACTGTCCAGTTTAATAAAATCATTCCTCTAGCAGGGCCTCCAGAAGTGCATGTAGTACTCCAATTGTGACCTTCCAAATGTCTTGTACATCCATAGCATGGCTTCTCAACTCCTGCCCTTAGTGCTCTGACTGATGAAGGTAAACATTCCAAATGCTCTCTTCACCACTTTGTCGACCTGAGATGCCACTTTCAAGGAACTATCTACCTGCACCCCTAGGCCCCTCAGTTCGACAACACTTCTCAGGGCCTAACCATTAACTGTGTAGGTGCTGCCCTGGCTTGTCTTACCAAAATGCAACACCTCGCATTTATCTAAATTAAATTCCACCTGCCATTCCTCGGCCCACTGGCCCAGTTGATCAAGATTCCGTTGTACTCTTAGATAACCTCTTCATAGTCCACTATGCCACCAATTTCGGTGTCATCTGCAAACTTTCTAACCATGTCTCCTATATTCTCTTCCAAATTGTTTATGTAAATGACGAACAACGGTGGACCCGGTACTGATCCTTGTGGCACACTGCTGGTCACCAACCCGAACAATCCCCTCTACCACTACTCTCTCTCTCCTATCATCAAGACAATTTTGTATCCAATTGGGTAGCAGTCCCTGGATCCCATGCGATCTAATCTTACTAACCAGTCTACCATGTGGAACCTTGTCGAAGGCCTTACTAAAGTCCATGTGGATAATGTCTACCACTCTGCCTTCATATTGATAGCATAGAACTTGAACATTGCTGTTAAGAGAGGCATGTTGCTGAAGCCTTTCTTTTTGTACTCATCACGAAAAAAAGAAATATGTTTTCTTTTGCTCTGGCAAACCCATTTCATGATTTTGAATGCCTCGACCAAATTTCCTCCTAAACCTCCTCTGCTTTAAGGGGAACAATCTCAGATTCTCTATTCTCAACATGTAAATCCACTGACATGACTCTGGTTAATTTCCCTCTGCTCCTAAAATGTGGAAAACATTGTTGCTTATGGGTCTCATAGGGGTTTAAGATTTTGAATAAAGAAGGCCCAATGTATCATCCTCCGCAAACTCCGTGTAATGATGTATTCTGTCAATGTAAACTAGTTGGTAAAACGCAATAAACTATATTTGGTTAATTACAGGAGCCTCTTCTAGTTAGATCATGATTGATTGATTGATTTATAGTTATTAGATGTACAGAGATACAGTGAAAAGTGCTGTTTTGGGCAGATTGCACCATACAAAGTGTATCAGAGTAGCAGAACAAAGTGCAGAATATTGTGTTACAGCCACAGAGAAGGCGCAGAGAGGGAGAGATAAGGATTAACATTTGAGAGGCCCATTCAAAAGTGTGATAACAGTGGAGAAGTAACTGTTCTTGAATCTGTTCATACATGCTTTCAGACTTTTGTATTTTCTGCCTGGAAAAATGGATGGAAGAGAGTATAACTGGGGTGGAAGGTCTTTGATCATGTTAAGTAGTTTTCATCTACAATTGACAAAACTGACCCTGTAGCTTCTTTCACTCAGAGGATGGTGGCAGCAACCTTTATCATGAGCAGTATATGATTCAGAGTGGTTAACTGCTATATCCTAACAACATCCAGCATTGAATACTGTACTTCAGCTGAGGCCCAACTAGCTGTTTAAGTGGATATCCAAAGTCTATTATGTGCCACCTATAATACATATTTAAATGGACTTCTGACTGACTATAACAGCAACCTCCTGATGACGTGAAATTATGAAAAGCCCACACTAAGGAATACAATGACTCCTAAATAGGTGGAAAGTTAAAGGTTGGGAATGATGATCAGTGAAATCGTTGGATGAAATCTTCCATTAGTGAGCGAGCTTATTGGCAATGGGACTGAAAGTGAGTGATACTTCCACCATGGAGGGGGGCCATGGTGAGATGATGGGCCACATGGTGACCAGCCAATTGGGTACACAAAGGCGTGGAGTGTGGCAAATCATGTAGCAAAGACAGGCAGGAATTTGTCACCCTATTACCTCATGGAGGCTTCAAAAGTTTCCATATTTAAAACATGCCTGGCATTGATTCTTTGCAAACCAGGAAGGTCATCCTGGGACTCATGATGCAGCTAAAACCTCTGCCATACTTGTTTCTCCTCAACCCCTCCACTTCACCTTCTCACAAACTTGTCAGCAGGTCTCAGAGATGACAAAAGAATGGATTCATGGATCAGCAACAAATTGCTGCAGGTTGTTCTGCAGACTGCCCATAACAGGCAAGAAGTCTGGTTCCCCAGGAATGACAGCTGGACCATCTGCTTTCTGACCAAAGTGCAGGTAGCACCAGTGGCGTCCACCCAATAAACGGACTCGGTACACGAGCAGAAGGAAGAATGTGCTGTTCAGACAACATTGCAGCATCTGTACCCACATGGCCAGTACACTACCTCAATCAGGATACACAACTCCAAGACTTTGAGAACTTGGAAGGAAAACTGTCGTAGACAGTTGGCATAAGCAAGTTCTTATGCAGGTTACTTTGGCATTGGTACAATCATGTCTCACTGACACACACTTCAAATGCAGGCAATGCCTTAGGAACAGTCATCATGTAAATATCA
Source organism: Ginglymostoma cirratum (assembly GCA_024137785.1). NCBI lineage: Eukaryota > Metazoa > Chordata > Chondrichthyes > Orectolobiformes > Ginglymostomatidae > Ginglymostoma > Ginglymostoma cirratum. The sequence goes on from JAHRHZ010000266.1 coordinate 9,536,117, forward strand.
AAAAGACATGGAATGATTTGCAGTCTTGTCCCCCCTTCCCCCTCACTTCCTTACCCCACCATGCTTCCTGTTTCTAATGGCAGTGCAAGATTACACTGGCTGTACCAACACTTCATAAATCATCTCTACTTCTAATGAAAAAGCTTTTTAGTTTTGATGAGTTACTGTCTCCATTAAAACAGCAGACAGGAGAATTTGATACAGGGCTAAGTCCACGACAAAATCAGCAAAAACTATCTCCTGGCATGTTCATATTGTTCAGTGCCAGTCAACATTTTCAAAACAGTGTTCTTTCAAACTGCATTATGATAAACAGAAACGAAATGACGGGGCAGAGGATTATACTGGGAACAAGGCAAATTGCTCACACATGGCCATCTTGGAGACAGTGGTTTGATAGAGAAAGTTTAAAAACAATGTTAATGAGGATTGGTTGCAGTTTCACTTACACTGCTGTTCAAAGTAAACATTTACTCCAGTTAATGTGCAGCAATTGGTCATGCAGCCAACTACAACAGAGTGAGGCTCGAAACTTAAAGGTCAAGCTTGAAGATGAGTTTCCACTTGTGCTGTTTGTGAGAAATGTTGGCCACTAAGAAATGAATCACTTCAGTCTTTTGACACATTACAATATCAAGGTACAGATATGTAAAAAGCTGATCCTTGGTATGGGCGTGATAAGCTGCTTTAATAATGCTTCATGATTGATACAAATTTACAGCAGTAGAAATAGTACAATCATATTATAAAGAAAACATTTTGATTTGAAGTTTTTTTCTCCTAAATGCGAGGAAAGTTATGCTATTTTGGGTCTGAGGCTTGCCAATGCAGATTAGTGAGGCTTTTGTCATTCCCAGTGCCTCATCATTCTTTAAATAGAATATTTTAGTGTATTTTAAAACTTCCATACAGATCAAGGCAGAAGTTTTAATTTTAATTACCCTTTGAGAAATTAGGTGGGATTGGATGTAACGTTGAACATAATAAATAAGAACAAGTAGGCTATACAGCCGCTGGAGATAATACCAGCACTCAGCAAGTTTGTGACCAAACTTTGATCTCAATTTGACTTTCCTGTTGATTCCCACATTTTGTATGGTTGCTTGGGAAATGGACAGCATGTGACCTCATGTGAGAATTCATCGAGCCCACAGCATGAGTACTGAATAAGTGCCAGCCCATTCACAGGGCCCGGCTCTCAGTTATTGGACTCCAGTCTTTCCCATACTTGCATCTCTTTCCTATACAGTGCATTGGGAACTTAGGAGATGGGAGCAAAAGGAATTTCAATAGGTGACATGGGCTTGGTCCCATTTGTAAATGTGTCAAGCCAACCTCCATTCTCCTTTAATGAATATGCACCACTCATTGCAATAAATTATGTTTAGCTGACTTTGATAACAAGTGATGCTCTATCATTTCTTCATCTAAAGTGATAATGAGTTTAATCAGAGCAACAAGAAGATATATTGCACTTTTCAATGAGTAAGATAGTTTACTTTGTGCATAGGTCATATCATCCTTGGCATAGAATGATGCAAAAAGTCAAACCATGATATTGTTTGTTCACCCGGCATAAAACAGGTCAGGGGAAAAATTTCAAATGGAGTGGACTACCTGTGGATTTTCACTTATTCTACTCCCTTGTCGATCTGACTGACTGGAAATTTAAATCTCAAGCTGCAAGGAACAGTCCTCCTTTCGATCATCTGAGTCTGATCTGCTATTTTAGCCTGAAACCTGAACAATGGTGACTTTTCTACCAGGCTCAGAGCAGTGCCCAGGGTTGTGTTTCCTTATGGGCATAGCAGGAGCCGATTAACTCCGTTAGAACCCTCCGGAAAACATTTGCCTTCTTCACTTTTCCCTTTACACGGTTTCCTCTCTCAGAGTCCTAGGGTATTGCTGAACATACGCTTCTGTTCTTTTATTACAGTGATATGCCAAGAAATGCCCTTTCTCACTCCTCTGGTAGAAATGAAATGCCTTCGCTTTGATCTGTTTTCAAATGCATGAAGCAAGTTTGTGTACTAGGCTAGACTTCACAAATCTTTGCCCATCAACGTATAAAAAACTCATAAACAAGGCGACTTGTCAATATGTCACGATGGGAGGTAAGAACCAGATGCAAGTTCCTCACTAGGCCTCACGTCATCTTGAACCTAAACTATAATTGTTGTCCGTTCAGTATCGCAGGGTCAGCGTTCTGAAACTCCCTTTCTAATATCACTGTGATTGTCCCTACACCATGTGGACTAGCATAGTTCAATAAAGCAATTAAGCGAAATTTTCTCACGGGCAGTTAGAGACGGGCAACATATACTGGTATAGCCAACCAGCAATACCCATGTACCATAAACGAATGAAAAGAATACTAGATGCTTTTGCCTAGTCTCTAGATTCACAAAGAATGGGAGCCTGGTCCAACCTACATGTGACTCCAGTCCAAAACTATGCTGACTCTTGAGGGCAATGAGAGTTGGGCAATAAATATCTTTCAGGGTTAACTACAGGGGAAAATCACATTTTGGCAATTACACACATCATTTCCATTTTCATGATGGTAGGGTATAATGTATATTTCCTACTATGGAGTTTTAACTCCCTTTTGGGACAAAGTAGACACTCAAGGTGGCATCAGCGCACACTGGTTGGGTCCAGAGGAGCAATCCTGCTACTGCTAGCTGTGCCGCAAGCACAACACTTGGTTTGGAGATAGTAAGAACTGCCGATGCTGGAGTCAGAGATAACAGTGTGGAGCTGGAGGAAGACAGCAGGCCAGGCAGCATCTGAGGAGCAGGAAAGTTGGCGTGTTGGGTTAGGACCCTTCTTCAGAAACTTGGTTTGATGTTTAAATTACATCAATGACTTAATGACATCGTAACACGGGCTCTAATTGTCATTTAAAATGCATTAATAATATGGGGGTAAATTGATGCAGGGCAACAAATGCTAAATGATCTTCATTGGATCCCAGTTAGACCTGGTTTCTATGAAGGATATGGAACTTAAATTACAAAAGCCCCGCCTCCTGTGACATACAAATCAACATAGGTGAAGCAGATAACATTTCATAGCTAACTGTCATTAGATCCTGAAAATTTTTGGGCCCATTGTACTAAAAAATATTAGGCAAGACCGCATCTAGGAGTAGAGAACGGGATCTAGATATTAACATGGTTAAGTGAGGAGATTCCAATGGTAATCCCAGACGTGGGTCTTTTGGCATTGACAGGTTTACTCACTCAGAATTCAGTGTGGTTGACAGGTTTGACTTGCAGGTGGGCAGGGAGGAAGCAGGAGCTGACAAGTCTGATCCACAAGCTAGGGGATGCAATCCAGTTCCCCCGGGCCCACAAGCAGTGCTGTAAAGGCCATTACTTTCTCCCTGGAGATGTTGTCACCATCCTCAAGCTATGCAGTGGCTGATGACTAGGAAATGCAGTCAACCAGAGTTGGATATGTCAGGGGCTGCTAGCGGCTTTCAAATAGTTTAAGTACCAAGCTGCTGCCTGCACCTTGCCTCCTCAAATCAAATAAAGCTGCAAGCAGGGGTCAGACTTCAAATTCTTTAAATTTCAACAACTATCCTGATTGTATAATTTCTTAGGGATAAAATTTAGCACTGTAAACTGAAAATATTAAGCAATATTGAAAGTAGATAATAAATTAGAAAAACATTTCTTGGTATATATTAAGGTACATGTTCAACATTTGTGTCCTGGAATGATGCGCATCCAGGTTTCAAACTATCCAAAATGCACAGCAAAAAAAAAAAGTTTTACAGATTGATTCTGAGGGGATTTGAGTCCTGGTTCAAATAGGTGGATGAAGGCAGTATTCACTTGAGAGGTTCATGAATTCCCAGAGCGCATTCGGTAAAAGAAATCTTGGGGAGTGGAAAAACATTGCAAGTTTAAGCTTCTTATTGCTAGTTTAAGTCGTAATTTGTTCAACAATACCCACAATTATTTCACACAGCAGAATTCCATTTGATTACAAAAATATAATTAAATTAAATAATTTAAAGACTAGAAAGATTAAAACATTTTATGCAGGCCATAGCAAAAGACCATCCAAGCTGGTGCCTGCTTTTATCTAAAGTCGCTCAGGGTTTGTGCAAAATGCATTTTCAGCTACTCGCTTTCAGTTTCCGCTCTTGTCCTTCAGGGGCAGGTGAATTTGAGAGACACTCCGTTAGCAAAATTGGAAGGAGATGGTCTACTTCACTTCTGGCTGCATCAGCATAGTCTCATAGATCTCAAAGTGGATTCCTTTTGACTTGGTTATCTTCATGACCGCGCCATTCAGCTCCTCCTCCTGAAGAATTTTCATTAACCCCTGAACAATTAATGATGGCCTGCAAAAAAATCACAACATTTCTGTTGTATTTTGTAAAACTCAGTTACGACGAAAATGCTTTCACTTGCAACTGCAGAAGCATCTCTAGAATGAGGGGTGATCTGATTGAAGGGTTTACAATGCTCAAAGAATTTGAGTGGGTAGGTGCAGAGAAACATCTCTTGTTAAGCACATTCAAGGTTGAGATAGATCATTAAATAGTGAGGGAAACCATGGTGAAGAGGGAAAGGCAGGAAAATGGAGTTGAGGATTATCAGATTAGTAATGATCTCACAGATTGGTGGAGCAGACTCAATGGATTGAATGGCCTACTCTGCTTCTATGTCTTATGGTCTAAACATGTTTTTAAAATTAGAGCTGAGTCATTTATGTGAATTCAGGCTGTACCTTTTCAACACAAAATGTTGGTAGAAATAATTAAATCTCTCTGTCCAAAGGTTATAGATACTGGGGATCAATTGGAGCTCTGAGCCTGCTGGGTTATTGACAGATAAGGGCATCAATTGACCAAAGACATGTAAATGCAGTGGGGGTACAGATCAGCTGTGACCCTAAATGGAAGCAGCAGCAGGTCCAGTGGGCTCAAACCAACCAATGATATTCCAGGAAAGGGTAGCTTTCAATTCTGTTGCAATAACTTTCACAGCATATTACTGAAACCAGTCCCTGTCACCGTCTCAATCAGAAACAACTGAAACAAACATTTCCTCTGGGGCTTGGGATGGCAAAAAGCTGCAGCAATGTCCAGCATGATATCGGAGGTAGACATTTTAGCATTTGATATCAAAGTGTACTTACAAACTAATTCTAATTCACGATGGTGGATGAGCAACAGTGCAGGGTGCAAGCTCCTGCCCAAAGCTCATTAACTCCATCTGCTTGTACATTTTGTTCATCTTTTGATGCTTTTTCTTCTTACTTTAATCTGCTTACTTTCTGCAGAGAGTGGGTTTGTGCAGCGCAGGGGAGATTGAGCCAGCATGGCGGTGAAAGAGATCGCCCGGCACATGTGGCAGTGGCGTGAGCAGGCAACCTGAGGTCTCCCAGCATCTGCAGTGTAGTTGAGTGATGGGTAGCTTGAGCCAGCGTGGGGAGAGGGAGCTAATTGCAGTAGAGGAGCCCAGAATGGAAGAGATCAAGCCCTTGTAGGGATTGCGAGGCCAGCACGGCTAAGCACTTAAATAGAACTGAAATGTTGAACTTGCAACTTATTTCTTTTGTTTTCCACTTTGTACCTAAGATTTTTTACCTCGGTACCTTTGTTCCCAAGATGGTTCTGGGAATGGCGACATTGTACACTTCTCACTATACTCTGGTATCCCTGTACTTGAGGACATGTGACAATAAAACCTAATTCTAAATTCGAATTCTGAACTGGCAAAGATTAACTTAAGATCAACGTTAGGCAGCATTTAAAAAATAACTCAGAATAGGACAAGGCTGGTATTTAGTACCCATTCCCCATCACTCTGAGGTGGCGGTAATGGGCCTTCTTGAATCATTGTGTTTGTTGGAAAGTTTGATGCAACTGAATGTCAAGGACATCAGTAAGTGAGTAAGTGGGTAGTGCTGAAATCACATGTAGGCCTGACCAGATTTCCTTCAAGCACAGAAGCCTTTCTGTCTTTATAACCAATCCAACAGGTTTCATAGAAAGAGTTACTGGGTCCACTTTGATTTCCAAGTTTGCTACAGAAAAATGTCCAAATTCAATATCACAAGTCACAATAACCTATGGCTGTAGGTTCTCAGCTCCAGAACATAATCATCACCTTCTTGTCACATGTACTCAAGTACAGGGATACAAGAGTATAATGAGAAGTATACAATGTCGCCATTCCCAGACCCATCTTAGGTACAAAGGTAACGAGGTAAACCTTCACACAAGCAGGGAGATGAGTAGAAGTGAAGTCTAGAATCAATAAAAGCTGGATGAAGTGATGGTCTGGTAGGTTTCCATGGAAGAACAGAGTCAATGGGCAAAGTGATCTTTCCCATTTCTACATTCGAAGACTTGAATTTTGGAAAATCACAGTGATTACATTAACATGGCAACAGAAACCTATTTTCTAAATGTTGAAACTATGAAGGGTGAGACTTATCCCAGAAGCAAAATAGATGCGAGTGAATCAGGTTTATATATGGCCCAGTTTCATTTTCTATCAATTTTAAAACCAATGTAATTGACTGGCATCTGGAAGAGACTTGTTCATATCTTATGTCAGAAATCCTTCGACAGTCATCATCAGAGGCTTTTCTGAAACATGAATAGACCATCATTTTTCAGGAGCTTGATGAGGTTGTTGAAATTTCTAGGCTGTTTCTTTTCATAATGAGGGAGATTATTTCAAATGGGCATCTAGAAAGTGGAACTGGGGGATAGATATTTTTAAATAGTTACATTTAGAAGAGATTTCTGGGAAATAAAACTCCCCTGAAAAATAAAAAGCTAATTGGAAAGTTGATCTCTCTCTCTCAAAGGGGTTGGAATACAAATGTCATGTTACAGTAATATAATGTCTTCATTATGTTCAGTCTGGTCATGACATGTCAGCAAAGATATATTGACTCTGAAGGCTATTCAATGCAGTTTCACTGGATTGATTTGAGGGATTAATGGGTTAAATTACGAGGGCACGCATTTCTTGCTTGACATAATTAAGGTGCGGTTTCTGAGGTGCACCTACATTAAACCACAACAGACCTGCTTGCACATTGTTAATTCAATGTAAAAATACATTTTTGTTCTTTCATCACGGATAGACCAATTTGCTAAGGTGAGTCACTCATTACAGTTGCATCCAGGTCTAATCTTTTGTTAAATCACAGCTTTACTCTAACTTGAAACAAATGTGTCAAAAACAGAATCATCCTAGAACCAAGCGAAAGGCAATATCACAAAGCCAGCATGAGCATACACAGCAGCAGTGTTAAAGTTTATGGCTGTGGCTTCATGCTTGGCTATGATTGTTTTATTAGAGTGACACAGGTTGTACCAATTCTCTTCTGGTCAGCCCTCCATGTGCCGATCATTGCTTTCTCGAGCACTGCAGCCTGCCCATTATTGATTCTCATTCAGCCCAATATTCACGGACATAGACTCCAACAATAGATCAACATTAAGTTCACCTCCTAGTGTTCAAATCTCTCCATGACCTCTTCCTTACTGACCTCTCCAACCACCTGAAGACCACTAAAGTTCTGTTTTCCTCTTGTTCTGGCCTCTCGTGCCTCACAGGGCTTCACCATTGGCAGCCGTTCCCTCGGTGGTATCAGACTTTCTTAAAACACTCCGCCCTTTAAGAAGCTCCTTAAAACAGATGTTGTGAAACTTGAAAGACTTCAGAAAAGATTTTAAAGGATGTTACCAGGGTTAGAGGGTTTGAGCTATAGGGACAGGTTGAACAGGCTGGGGCTATGTTCCCTGGAGTATTATGACTGATCTGTATCTCAACCTCCCTTAATACAAACAGAATGTGCTGGAGGAACTCAACTAATCTGGTGGCATCTGTGGAGAGAGAAACAGAGTTCGGATTTTGGGTCCAGAGTCGCACTTCCTCAGAACTGAAGGGAGTTGGAAAAGTGTCACAGTGACATAGTGGAAAGAATGGGGAGAAGTAGCAAGTGGAACAGTGGGTGAGGGTGCTCAGATCAAAAGGCAAAGTGGTTGCTAACAGTAATAGAGGAGGAGAGATATAAATGAGAAATAGGGGTATTACTGCTAAGCATTATTTGCAGACAACATGTCAGCTCTGTGGAGATTTCTGTAGAGGATTACTCCTCCCAAAAATCCATTGTCAATTGTTGGAAAAAATCCATCTGGCTCACCAATATCCATTAGGAAAGGAAACTGCCATCGTTACCTGGTCTGGCTTACATGTGACTCCAGACCCGCAGCAATGTGGTTGATTCTTAAATGCCCGCTAGGCAATAAATGCTGGCCTAGCCAGTGACACCCTCATCCCGTGAATGAATTTTTAGAAAAGTCATGCTATCCATGGCTTGTCTGGAGAAAAGAATATTCCATATTTCCGCTATCTTGCAGGGGAAGTAAGTGCTGCTTGATTGTTTGGTGAAGAGCATTCTGACAGCAATCAAACACACTCCAGTTCCCCCAACTTCGATGCAACTCACTCCCTAGCAGATGTTGCCAGTTTCTTACACTACTTTTCCTTTTCCCAAAATGTACTTACTCTAATATCCCATAGTGTTGAACCAACTTGTTGACAGCATCCTTGAATATGTAGTATCTTCCCATCACTTCCTCACGATTCACGGAGTTCAGCAGTGGAGTATCCACAAAGGCTGGACAAATTGTGTTGATCCGAACTCCATAGTCCAAAAGCTTCGAGGTTGCCTGAAAGAAAGCCGCGAGAGAGTGACTATTTATGGGACTGTGTGATTCCACTCATGGGACGTTGCTGTTGTTGGCTGGGTCCACACTTACTGCCCATCTCCAGTTGCTCCAGAGAAGGTGGTGGTGAGCTGCCTAATGCCTCAGGGAGCAACAGCAAAAAGTGGCTGGGCACCTAGCGAGGATCCCTGGGAATCCCAGGGACAAGTGATGACAGGACCTGAACCCATCCTTCAGAAATTTCATATCCTCGTTCACCCAGTCTAAGTTGCTGAATCAGTCTCGTTTGGAGATTTGTTCCTTCTGCCTTCACTAGGCCCAACCAGGGAGTAATCCTGGTTCACTGCAATCAACAGATCAGTATCACAGCCCTAGCTCCTCAGCGCAATGTCTTTGGACAAACCATTTTCATCAACGTCTTTCCCTGATCAACAGTGAGGCTACTTACGACATTAATAGCCCAGGGCATGAAGCAGCGCAAAGATCCACGCTTATTTTGAAAACATTAAGACTTAACATATTCAGTGAGTTGGGGGTTTGCAGAATGGGATAGTGAATTCGGCACTGGCCATCCTCTGGGGTCAAGGTTCAAATGCGATTCGGCAGCCAGAAAGGAAATTCTCTCTGCTAAGAACCCTGTGTGAAATGAGTTCTGTGGTTTTTATCCAAGTTTTGAAGGGGAAAAGTCTCGACTTCAACATGATGCTCCTCAAGACAATGGGACAAGTAATGTGAAGAATGGAAAGAAAAATGGCATGATATATACACAGAGAATGCTGGAGAAATTCAGCAGTATTCGCAGTATCGGAGGACAGAGAAACAGAGTTTCGAGTCAGAATATAAGAACTAGGAGCCGGAGTAGGCCATCCGGCCCCTCCAGCCTACCCCGCCATTTAATAAGATCATGGCTGATCTTTTTGAGACTCAGCTCCACTTACCTGCCCGCACACCATAACCCTTAATTCCTTTACTGTTTAAAAATTTATCTAGCCTTGCCTTAAAAACATTCAGCGAGGTAGCTTCAACCGCTTCACTGGGCAGGGAATTCCATATATTCACAACACTTTGGATGAAGAAGTTCCTCCTGACCTCAGTCCTATATCTGCTTCCCTTTATTTTGAGGCGATGCCGCCTAGTCCTAGTTTCACCTGATAGTGGAAACAACCTCCCTACCTCCACCTTATCCATTCCCTTCAAAATCTTATATGTTTCTATAAGATCTCCCCTCATTCTTCCAAATTCCAATGAGTATAATCCCAGCCTATTCAGTCTCTCCTCATAATCCATCCCTCTCAATTCTGGAATCAACCGAGTGAATCTCCTCTGCACCCCCTCCAGTGCTAGTATATCCATTCTCAAGTAAGGAGACCAAAACTGCACACAGTACTCCAGGTGTGGCCTCACCAGGACCCTATACAGCTGCAGCATAGCCTCCCTGTTTTTAAACTCCATCCCTCGAGCAATGGCAGACAAAATTCCATTTGCCTTTTTAATTACCTGCTGTACCTGCACTCCTACTTTTAGCGATTCATGCACAAGGATACCCAAGTCCCTCTGCACAGCAGCGTGCTGCAATTTTTTACCATTTAAAACATAGTCCATTTTGCTGTTGTTCCTACTAAAATGGATGACCTCACACTTATCAACATTGTACTCCATCTGCCAGACCTTTGCCCACTCACTTAGACAATCTATATCCCTCTGCAGACTTTCAGTGTCTTCTGCACACTTTGCTCTACCACTCACCTTGGTGTCATCTGCAAATTTTGACACACCACACTTAGTCCCCAACTCCAAATCATCTATGTAAATTGTAAACAATTGCGGTCCCAACACTGATCCCTGAGGCACACCACTAGCCACTGAACGCCAACCAGAGAAACACCCATTTACCCCTACTCTTTGCTTTCTACTGGTCAACCAATCCTCTACCCATGTCAACACATTACCTGTAATACCGTGCAACATCTTATGTAGCAGTCTTTGGTTTGGCACCTTGTCAAATGCCTTCTGGAAATCCAGATACACCACATCCACAGGTTCCCCATTGTCCACCATGCAAGTAATGTCCTCAAAGAATTCCACCAAATTCGTTAGGCATGACCTACCCTTCATGAGCCCATACTGGGTGTTCCCAATGGGAGAATTTATATCCAGATGTCTTTCTATTTCTTCCTTAATGATAGATTCAAGTATTTTCCCCACTACCGAAGTTAAGCTAACTAGCCTATAGTTACCTGCTTTTAGTCTACTTCCTTTTTTAAACATTGGCGTCACATTGGTTGTTTTCCAATCTGCGGGAACCACCCCAGAGTCCAGTGAATTTTGGTAAATAATTACTAGTGCATTTGCTATTTCCCCCATCACCTCTTTTAGTACCCTGGGATGCATTTCATCAGGGCCAGGAGACTTGTCTACCTTTAGCCCCATTAGCTTGCCCAGCACTGTCTCCTTAGTGATAATGACAGTTTCTAGGTCCTCACCTGCTATAACCTTCTTGCCATCAGTTTTCAGCATGTTATTCGTGTCTTCCACTGTGAAGACTCACACAAAATAACTGTTTAATGCCTCGGCTATTTCCTCATTCCCAGTTATTAAATTGGCCTCCTTATCCTCAAAAGGACCAATGTTTTCCTTCACCACACTTTTATGATTTCCATATTTATAGAAATGTTCGCTGCCTGTTTTTATATTCTGAGTTAGTTTACTCTCATAATCTATCTTACTTTTCTTTATAACTTTTTTTGTGGCTTTCTGTTGGCCTTTAAAGATTTCCCACTCTACTAGTTTCCCACTAATCTTTGCTTTTTAGTATGTTTTTTTTTCAGTCTGATACTTTCCTTTATTTCCTTAGACATCCATGGCTGACTATTTCTTTTCCTACAGTTCTTCCTTATCACTGGAATATACTTCTGCTGAGCACTGTGAAAAATCGTTTTGAAAGTCCTCCACTGTTCCTCAATTGACCCACCATAAGGTTTTTGCTCCCATTCTACTTTAGCTAACTCCTACCTCATCCCATCACAGTCTCCTTTGTTTAAGCACAGGACATAGGTACTGGATTTAATCTTCTCGCACTCCATCTGTATTTTAAATTCGACCATACTGCGATTGCTCCTTCCGAGAGGATCCCTAACTGTGAGATCATTAATTATTCCTATCTCATTAGACAGGACTAGATCTAGGATAGCTTGCTCCCTCATAGGTTCCATTACATATTGTTCAAGGAAATTATCGCAGATGCATTCTATGAACCCCTCCTCAAGGCTGTCATGACCAACCTGGTTTGACCAATCAATATGTAGATTAAAATCCCCCATGATAATTGCTGTACCATTTTTACATTCATTAGCTATTTCTATGTTTATTGCCCGCCCTACCGCGATGTCATTATTTGGTGGCCTATAGACCACACCTATCAGCGACTTCTTCTCCCTGCTATTCTTACTTTCCACCCAAATAGATTCAACCTTTTGTTCAGTAGAACCTATATCATCTCTCATTACTGCGCAGATATCATCCTTAAAAATCAGAGCAACACCACCTCCCTTAGCTTCCTGTCTGTCCTTCCGAACAGTTTGATACCCCTGGATATTTAACTCCCAATCATGACCATCCTGCAACCATGTCTCTGTGATGGCCACTAAATCATACCCGTTTGCCATGATTTGCATCGTCAACACATCCACCTTGTTCCGTATGCTCTGAGCATTCAGATGAAGTGCCCTTATGCCAGTTTTTGCACCTTCTTTTTGGGTCCTAATACCTTCATTACTAACAGCTCTTGAGTTATCCTTCCCTTTAATCTTTTTCCTAATTTTCAATGGAGTTGAAGCTTCCTCGTCACTTGCTAACCTGCTGCTCTGCCTTCCATTAATTGTTATTCTCCCTGTATGCTCACTCCTCCCTTCCCCCCTACTTACTAGTTTAAAGTCCTATTGACCACCCTATTTACCCTTTTTGCCAGAACACTAGACCCTGCCCTGTTCAGGTGAAGTCCATCCCAGCTGTATAGATCCCTCCTGTCCCAGAACTGATGCCAGTGCCCCATGAAAAGGAAACCCTCTTTCCCACACCACTCTTTTAGCCACGCATTTACTTCCCTGATCCTCGCCTCCCTATGCCAATTTTGCACGTGGCTCGGGCAGCAATCCAGAGATTATGACCCTTGAAGACCTGTTTTTTAATTTTGTTCCTAGCTTTTCATAATACCGAAACAGGTCTTTTTTCCTAGTCCTGCTTATGTTGTTGGTACCTACACGGGCCACAACAACTGGATTCCCCCCCTCCCTCTCTAGTAGCCTCTCATGCCGGTCAGAGATGTCTCACACCCTGGCAACGGGCAGGCAACACACCATGTGGGATTCTTTATCCTGCTCTCAAAGGATACTGTCTATCCCCCTGAGGATGGAATCCCCTACAACTACAATCTGTCTTTTAGCTCCCCACTCTTGAATGGTCTCCTGGACCATGGTGTCATAGTCAGTTGACTCATCCCTCCTGCAGCCCTGTTCCTCATCCTCGCAGGGAGCAAGTGCCTCATACCTGTGGGACAATGTCAAGGGCTGCGGCTCCTTTGTTCCTGTCTGCAGGTTCCCTTGACTTGCCTCACTCGCAGTCACACACTGCTGTCTCTGCCCGCTGATCGAAATAACATTAGTTAATCTACTAGGTGTGACTGCCTCCTGGAACACAGCATCCAGGTATCTCTCCATCTCCCGGATGTGCCGCAGTGTTTGGAGTTCGGATTCCAGCTCATCAATTTTGAGCCGGAGCTCCTCAAGCAGCCAACACTTGCTGCAGATGTGGTCACTGCCGTTCTCGACGGGATCAGCTAGCTCTCACATCATACAGCTACAACACATCACCTGGTCTGCCATCTCTACTTAGTTAAATATTTAAAATTAATTAGTTTTGTTTTCGTTTCGCAGTGTTCTCTCTTTAAGTGTTCTCTGCATCACTAAGTTTACTCCATTATATACTCAAACAGACTCCAGCTTTGCCTTCCAAACCGCTCCCAGACGACTTGGCGTCTAGGTGACCTCCCCAAAAGATGACAAAGTGATGAGAAAAAAATGCAAATAGCTTACCTGCTCACCACATTTAATCTATATTATTAGGTTAGCGGAGGTGCAAGGGTGGGAGACGCTACACTTATAGTGTCTTGGGTATTAGTTACTTCCCAAATATTTTGGGTGAAAGATAACTATTACCCAGCCGACCACTCGCGCCCACTCCGGGACTCCTCGTCTGCTGAACAACTGAAGGCCGCAGTCACGCGAGGTAAGACATTTATAACGGAAGGTATAACTCTTCTTCAGAATGAATAATAGAGGACACATAACTCTGTTTCTCTGTCCATGGACACTGCCAGACCTCCTGAATTTAATGTTAATGTGTCCAGTATGACTCCCATTCCGAAGAACAGTCATATCAGTCTCGAAACATTAACTTTGTTTTGCTCTCCACGGATGTTGCAAGATCTGTTCAGTCTCTCCAGTATTCTGTGTGTTTGTTCTAAATTTCCAGGAACCGTAGTATTCTGTTTTTAAATGCTAAATGACACCTGGATGGCTCATCTGGGCTAAATGCTATTGATAAGAATGAGAACAGTTTTGGTCTCCTTACTTAAGAAAGGATGTACTGGCACTGGATGGGGTGCAGAAGAGGTTCATTAGGTTGATTCCGGAGTTGAGACAGTTGGCTTTTGAAGAGAGATTGAGTAGACTGGGACTATATTCATTGAAATTTAGAAGAATGAGGTGGGATCTTATAGAAACTTGTAAAATTATGAAGGTTTTTTTTATTCAGTCAAGGGATGTGGGCGCCACTGGCTAGGCCAGCATTTATTGCCCATCCCTAATTGCCCAGAGGGAAGACAAGAGTGAACCACATTGCTGCGGGTCTCGAGTCACACATCGGCCAGACCAGGTAAGCTTTCCATCCCTAAAGGACATAAGTGCCCCAGATGGGTTAAATAGATAAAATAGAAGCAGAGGAGTTGTTTCCACTGGCAAGTGAAACTGGAACTAGGGGGCACAGTCTCCAAATAATGTGGAACAGATTTAGGACTGAGTTGAGGAGGAACTTCTTCACCCAAAGGGTTGTGAATCTGTGGAATTCCATGCCCAGTGAAGCAGTTGAGGCTACCTCATTGTATGTCTTTAAGTCAAAGATAGATAGATTTTTGAACAGTAATGAATCCACAAAAAGATCAGCCATGATCTTATTGAATGGTGGAGCAGACGTAATGGGCCAGATGGCCTGCTCCTGCTCCTATTTCTCATGTTCTTATTATGTTTCACATAGACGCTTTTGTCAAGCAATTGATTGGATTGCTGTATTCTGCAACACCAAAACACAGAATACACAAAGAAATTTACAACACTGGCTCCACTTGGTTTTTAGTGTCATACGAACAGTGAAGACACAGAAAGGATAACAATGGCAAAGGGAGAAAACCATGACTAAGGAGTACTCACTGCTATAGCCCTGGTGAATCCAACTACACCATGCTTTGTGGCTGTGTACACTGGTCCGTGGGCAGCTGGGAATATACCTAAATGGAAATAGGGAAGAAAGCAGATTTGCATTTAACAACAACAACTTGGATTTATATTGCACCTTTTTTGGAGAAAGATGTATCACTGTGCTTCACAGGTGCTTCAGGGAGGCAAAGGCCCAGTGGTATTATTGCTGGACTGCTAATCCAGAAACCAGGAAATGTTCTGGGGACGTGGGTTCAAATCCCACCACAGTGGAATCTGAACTCAACACAAAATCTGGAATTAAGAGGCTAATGATGACCACGAATCCAATATCAATTGTTGGGAATAACACATCTGACTCACCACTGTCCTTTGGGGAAGGAAATCTGCCATCCTCACCTGGTCTGGCATACAAGTGACTCCAGATCCACAGTAATGTGGTTAACCTTTTACATGCCCTCAGGGCAATGAGAAATAGGCAATAAATGCTGGCCTAGCTTGTGACACCCACATCCCATGAATGAATTTTTGAAAAGTTACCAAACACAATTCGACTCCAAGTGTCATAAAGAGACATTGGGACGAAAAGTGGTTGGTTTTGAGGAGCCTCCGAAAGGAGGAAGAGGAGTGGAGAGACGGTGAGGTTTGGAGGAGGAATTGTAGGGTCAAGGGTCGAGACAGCTGAAAGCATGTCATAGTTGGTCAATGAAAATCTGGGATGAAGGCCATGATTAGAGAAACACTGATACTTCCGAGCTGTAGAGCTGAAGGAAATCAGATAGAGGGAAAGTGAGACCTTGGAAGGATTTCAAAACCAGAAGTGTGAGTGTCAAATACAACCTACGCAATTCTGGCACCATTCAAAATATAATTCCATTCCTGTGTGTGCATGTGCTATCTTGCACCTGTACACACCTTCTCTGTTATAAATTGGAGCTGTTTTAATTGGTGCAGTGGGGATTTGATCGAAATGCTTAAGGTTATGAAGGAACGGGCCAAGGTCTATAACATAGTGACAGTGATATAACATTAAACATCAAGGATTCAAGACTGCGAGAAACCAACTTGTTCAGGAAAATGAAGAAAGTTGCCTGGAGGCAACAAAAGCAGAAGTTGCTAGAAAAGCTCAGCAGGTCTGCCAGCATCTGTGGAGAGAAATCAGAGTTAATGTTTCAGGTCAAGTGATCCTTCCTCAGAAGTTACTAGAAGGACAAGTTAGCTGGATGGTTAAAGAATCGTGAAATGAAGTGATACAGTGGTACAGGCCCGAAACGTCAAGCTTTCCTGCTCCTCTGATGCTGCTTGGCCTGCTGTGTTCATCCAGCTCCACACCTTGCTATCTCAGATGCTCCAGCATCTACACTTCCTACTATCTCTGATACAGTCACAAGTTAGCCACAATGGATCAGTGTTGCTCTTTTGAGGGATAAAAAGACTGGTTGGGCCAAATGGCTTATTTTCAAGTTGGCATCTCGATATTATTCAATGAAGAATTCCCATGCGTGCCGTATGTAATGAAAACTGTAAAAGTAATGTTTAATGCACAACACCACCAGAAGTCAGAGTGCAGAAATACAGAGTCACAATTTCACTCAAGTCATTCCCATTGTAAATATGCAGAGGAGCATAAGAAACAGGACCAGGAGTAGGCTTTTCAGCTCTTTAAGTCCGCTCAGTTTTCAATATGGTCACAGCGAATCTTAGAGTCATAGAATCATATAGTCATACATCACAGAAACGGACCCTTCAGTCCAACCAGTCCATGCCGACCGTAATCCCAAACTAAACTAGTCCCACCTGCCTCCACTTGGTCCATATCCTTCCAAATATTTCTTATTCATGTGTTTGTCCAAACGTCTTTTAAACATTGTAACTGTACCTGCATCCACCTCTTCCTCTGGCAGTTCATTCAACTGTCTGTGAAAACCGTTGCCCCTCATGTCTTTTTCTAAATCTTTCTCCTCTCACCTTAAAAATATGCCCACTATTCTTGAAATCCCCAACCCTAGGGAAAAGCGCTTGCCATTCATCTTATCGACACCCCTCGCGATTTTATAAACCTCTGTAAGGTCACCCCTCAACTTCCTACACTCCAATGGGAAAAAGTTGCAGCCTGTCCGACCTCTCCTTAAAACTCAAACCCTCCAGCAACATCCTAGTAAGTATTTTCTGAACTCTCCCTAGCTTAATAATATCCTTCCTATAGAAGTGTGACCAGAACTGGACACAGTACTCTAGAGGGAGCCTCACCAAATCCTGTACAACTCCAACATGACGTCCCAACTCTTATACTCAAAGGTCTGGGCAATAAAGGCAAGTGTGCTAAACACCTTCTTATAACCACCCTTCAACTTTGACTTCAACTCCATTTTCCTGCATCATCCCCATATCCCTTATCTTTCTCTCTTTTTGTCAGTCTATTGTCTAGTCGGATGAGGGTTTGCACTGTGGTGATGAACTGTGTTAGGCATAGTTTAGGGTGCCTCAGGAATCCCACTCTGGCCTGGTAGAGTCAGCCTCACTTGCCACAGTGCAGGGCAGTGAGCTGTGAAGGAGCAGGATTTTTGCAGATCTCTTTAGTCTGTCAGTTGAATAATCAATGTCAATGAGACCATAAGACACAACAGCAGAAGACATTCAGCCCATCAAGTCTGCTACACTATTTAAGGATATCATGGCTAATTTGATAATCCTCAGCTCCACTTTCCTGCTTTTCCTTATAGCCCTTGATTCCCTAAATAATTGGAAATCTGTGTTGAATGTACTTAATGATCCAGCCACAACGGCTATCTGTGGTGAAGAATTCCAGAGTCATTAGCCTCCTCACCTTTGTCTTAAATAGGCGGCTATTTACCACGAGATAGCTGGTCCTAGACTCACGCACAAGGAAAAAATACTTCCCACATCGTCTGTCAAATTCCCTATGAAGTTTGTATGTTTCAATTAGGTTGTCTTTCATTCTTCTAAATTCTCAATCACACTCAACCTCTCCTCATAAGACCAATCTCTCCATACTTGGATCAAATTCATAGAATCCCTACAATGTGGAAACAGGCCATTTGGCCCAACAAGTCCACACCGCCCCTTCAAAGAGCATCCCTCCCAGACCCATTCCCCTGCATTTCCCACGTCTAACCTAAACACCCCTGGACACTATGGGCAATCCACCTACCCTGCACAGCTTTGGACTAT
This sequence comes from Ginglymostoma cirratum, assembly GCA_024137785.1. Classification (NCBI taxonomy): domain Eukaryota; kingdom Metazoa; phylum Chordata; class Chondrichthyes; order Orectolobiformes; family Ginglymostomatidae; genus Ginglymostoma; species Ginglymostoma cirratum. The sequence goes on from JAHRHZ010000266.1 coordinate 9,554,513, forward strand.
GTGAGGAAACCAGAGGAAACCCATACAGACACAGAGAGAATGTGCAAACTCCACACACAGAGTCACCCAAGGGTGGAATTGAACCCCAGTTCCTGGCGCTGTGAGGCAGCAGTGCTAACCACTGAGCCACCGTGCTCAGAAATTGTTGAACTTCTTCTAATGTTACGAAGTTGTATAGAATGCTCATGAACTGAAAAACAGTGCATGGTCCCTTGAAGATATTGTGCTTTGTTGTGCTTCGAAGTTTGCAAGTACAGTATAGAGAGTGCCCGAACGGAAACATTCTGTATTGAACAGCCAAGCAGCATTTTTACCAAGCCAACAAATCTTTTCAAATTTAGCCAATGAATTTAAACCAAGCCCTTAGATGCTAACAAAATATTAAATTTAAATCTGATGGTGTTGATAACATTGAACCAATCCTACGTAAGAAATGTTGTTATGTAATCATGGGCATAAAGATGAGGGCATTTGGCAAATCGGAGAGAGCCAATTGCCAACTGCCAAGAGACAACACCTTTTAGCTGCCAGAGAAAGCATTTCTAGTTAAAAGTCCGCACAGGAGCAATTACAGAGAAAAACATCGCTGACAGCAGAATCAGTGGAAGAAAGACATTTGTGATGAGAGATTGACAGGAGAAAGGCTGGAGAAGGCAGAGTGTTTTGGAAGACAGTCTGTGCGAACTTGGAGAGACTAAGTTTTAACTTATAATTAACTTATTTATTGGGTTTATATAAGTAGGACCTGTGTTTATTTGAATAACATTCAGGTGCAATTTAGACCAGTTAGGGAGTATTTAGTACTTAGGTGGGAATTGTTCGGTTTGTGAATAATTCTGTTAAATTGTTCATTGTTAGAATTAAATAAATAAATGAATTGTTTCTTGTTATTTACAAAGGAGATCAGGAATTTTCTTTCTTTTAACCAATCTTTTAACAGGTTACAAGGGGCAAGGTGAGCTTCTCTGGGTGTTACAGGGGTAATTATTAGAAGGGAACTTCTACTCCCATCAGAACAGATTGGGGCTTGTGTTTTCATTTAAATATCAGAGGAGTTCAGCCATTCCCCCTCCATAACACTAGACTGCTTCCAGTGCTAGGTGTCTTTCATTGAATAAGGGATCCGAAACTATGTACAGTATTCCAACTGTGATCTGACTAATGCATCACATTGTTTTAGAGAGACCTCCTTACTTCTACATCTCTTTTCGTCTGAAATGAATGTCATTTGTCTTCACTATGACTTGCTTGACGTGGATGATAGTTTTTTGTGAATTATGCACATGGACTTCCAAATCCCTCCTTGCTACAGCTTTCCCCAGTCCTCCCGCATTTATATAATGTTCAGCTTCTTGATTCTCCCTGCCAAAGTACATAATCTTTTACTTCCACATCAAATGCAATGTCCTAACAGATAGCTTCTAGGATATCAGCAACTGTCACCCACTTGTAAGTGTCCACCAACTCTCGATCCAGTTTGTTGGAGTCATTGCAATGGAGAATGGACACTCAGGAAGTAATGAGTCAGTGGTTCTCTTGGACAGATATTTAGATACAATCTCTATGTTGATCATATTCAATTGTTGAACACTCATAGCGCTCTGGGGTAGAGAATTCCAAATATCCACAACACTGTGAATGAAGACATTTCTTCTGGTTTTAGTCCTCAATGACCAACCCCTACCAATCAAAACACTTCTCCAGGTGCACACGTGTCGAACCCTTAAGAATTTTACACACTTCGATGGGATCACTTCTCAAACTTCTCCACTTTCTAGATAATTTAGAGGCAGACAACTGGATTTGTAAAAGTGAACAGAATTTCTATCAGAGGCATTCAATGGGTACCTGGGAACAAGGGAGCAAGTGCACAACTACAAATCGAAGAGAGCAACTATGAGATGGTTATAAGAAATGTGAGGCCTGTATAAAGACTGAAAGAGGATTCCAAGCGAGAATGTTCTGGTCAACATTTATCCCCCTAACAACTCCTGTCAAGATGATTATTTGGGGATCTGTGCTGCTGCGTTTGGGATCTTGCTGTGCACAATTGGGCTACTCAGATTGTCCATATAACCAAAGCAAGAAAATGACAAACGAGAGATACACATGTTTCTTTTACTGAGGATTAATGAATCTCCTGTCATATTACTTCCCTGTTAACTATTGATATTTTAAAGAAAGGTTATCCCAGCATGTTATTAGAATGTCCCCAAGTGCTTCATTACTAGAGAACTAGCTCTGAAATGTAGGAACTTTAGGCAGCACATTATTCAAGAGACGGACATTTCTTTTGGTTTGAGTTTGCTGTGTGTGAATCCTCTCCTCCTCATCTCTGTGAAAGATGCTTTTATCAGTCCAGCTCTGCACAGACTGGGAACTTCTTATTCAGGATTTGCAGCTTACACTTTTGGCCATGGAGTCTTCCCATCAAGCCACCGGCTCCATCTCTCCCTCTGCTCAGGACCAAACTGTCACCAAGTGTGGTATCCGACTGCTGGCAGATGCTGCAACTAATGTGGACCCTGGAAGATCATACCAACAGCAATGAGATAACCAGCCAGCTAACCTGTCATTTTGCCATTGTTCGGCTGAGGAAAGAAAACCATTCTCTGGAAGACCCGGAGAGCATGCGTTTCTCTTCTCATTAGTGCGGTGGAATCTTTTACATCCAACGGAGTGGGATGGAAGAACTGTGGTCTAAACTTTTATGCAATAGGTGGCACCTCTGACATTCTCAATGCACTGGTGTGTCATCTTGGATTATATGCTCAGTTCCTGGGGCTTCCGTCTGTTGCATTTGATTCCCTGTAGACTATGGAGGGTTTTTGTTTTTAAGATGTACACAATGAGTGGAGGCTAATGGAGTATGCATTCTTCAAGATGAAATCTGAAACTTGCACATTCCCATGGAACTAAACATCAGGGCACTTCCATGTCAGCTATAGCTACTGAAAATGTTGTCCAGCTGACACTTCGGTGGTGAAATGTATATTTGGAGAGTGAGCAATTGTACTGGGTGCACCTTTGATATTCTGCCTATTTTTTATGCTATTGAACATCATGAATCCCATCATGCTCCATCTAGGCAATTTGTGATCATGCATTTCCCAAAAATTCACAACAGCTACAATGCTGGCATCTATCTAGCAATGTGGAAAGTTGCTCAGCTGTGCACAAAAAAGCAGGACGTATCCAACCTGGTCAATTACCATCCTGTCATTTCACTTTTGGTCAGCAACAAAGTAATGGAAGAGGTTGTTGACAGAGCAACCAAGTGACATTTGCTCAGCACAAAAACCTGCTCATCGACCCTCAGTTTGGTCAGGACCACTCAGCTCTTGATCTCATTATTGTCTTGGTCCAAATGTGTGCAAGAGCTAAACTCCAGGAGGGTGGTGAGAATGACTGCCTCTCACATTTAGGCAGCAATTGACCGCATATGGTACCAAGGGACCGAGCGAAATTATAATCAATGGGAATTGCGGTGGCAAAGGGAATTTCTGTAGTGTTCAACCAATCCTAAAAGAAAATGGCTGTGTCTGTTAGAAGTCAATCATCTTAGTCTCAGGATGTCTCTGCAGGATTTCCTCAGGGTTATGTCCCAGGCCCTCCCTCCATCATAAGGCGTCAAGGGTTTGTTTTGATTAAATTTGATTTGATTTGATTTATTGTGGTCACGTGTACCCAAGTACAGTGAAAAGTTTTGTTTTGCAATTAATACAGGCAAGTCAAAGCAAACAAAGACACACTGATCATAGGGTGCTTAGGGTAGGGCATACAAGGTTGCAGCTGCAAAGGAGGTGCCCAATGCAAAATCAACACTAGCAAGATCAACATTATTTGATTATTTGAAGTTAGAAAGGTTATGGGAAGAAAGCAGGAATGTGGCTTTGAGATAGAGGATCAGTCAAGATTGTATTGAATGATGGAGCAGGCTCAAAGGGCTGAATGGTCTACCCTTGATACTAGTTTTTATGTTTTCCTAGACAGTCAGAAGTGGGGACATTTACTGATGATTGCACAATATTCAGCATAATTCATGATTTCACAGACACTTAAATAATTCATGTCCAAATGCAGGAAGGCTTGAACAATATCTAGGTTGACAAGCGGCAAGTAACTTTTGTACCACACAGGTGACAGGCAGTGACCATCTCTAACAAGGGAGAATCTAACCAACACTTCTTGATGTTCAATGGCATTATTATTCCACATTATCAACATTCTGGGGATTACCATTGATCAGAAACTCAATTGGAGCAGCGATATAAATTCTATGGCTATAAGAGCTGGTCCGAGGCTCAGAATTCTGTGGAGAGGAACTCACCTACTCACTCCCCAAAGCCTGCAAACCATTACAAGGCACAAGAATATTCTCTAGTTAACTGGGTAAATGCAGCTCCCACAGCACTCAAGAAGCTTGACACCATCCAGGACAAAGTTGTCTGCTTTTTAGACACTGCACTCACAAACATTCACTCCCTCCATCTCTGACACAGCGACTTCAGCATAGACCATCTACAAGAAGCATTGCAGTAACTCACTCTGACAGCACCGTTCAAATCTGGGACCTCTACCACCTTGAAGGACAAGGATATATGATGCATATAAACACCACTACATGCACACTCTCAGCCAAGTTGCACACCATCCTGACTTGGAAATGTACCGCCACTCCTTCGTGGTCACTGGGTCAACATCTATGCACTCCTATCCTAACAGCATTGTGAGCCTACATACACTGCAAAGACTGTAGCGATTCACAATGCAGCGTCAACACTATCTTCTCTAGGGCAATCAGGGACTGAGCAAATAATTACTGGCAATGCCCACATTCTGTGAATGAATAAATAAAAAAACACACATTCAAAATCTTTCATTCCACTCAGAGATAGTTAAGGAGACGTTGTAGTGGCTGCCTCACATATAAATTAGTTTTTCTGAATTCTAATCAGGCAGGCATTTTTTTTGGACCAATGATAGGTTTTGTGGCAATATAATAAGGAACACAAAAACATAGGAACAAGAAGGAGCAGCACAGTTGCCTCACAGCACCAGGGACCTGAGTTTAGTTCCATCCTTGGTTGACTGCCTGCGTGATGTTTGCACATTCTCCCCGGGTGCTCCGGTTTCCTCCCACAGTCCAAAGCTGTGCAGGTTAGGTGGATTGGCCATGCTAATATTGCCCCATAGTATGCAGGGATGTACAAGCTAGATGAGTTAGCCATGGAAAATGCGGGTTTATGGGGATAGGGTAGTGAGGTGGGTCTGGGTGGGATGGTCTTTGGAGGATTGGTGTGGATTCGACAGGCCAAATGGGCTGCTTCTGCACTGGAGGGAATCTATGATTCTAAGTCCACCGTTTAGTCCTTCAAATTCAACAAGATCATTAAAGGGGTGACACGGTGGCTCAGTGGTTAGCATAGCCACCTCATACTACCAGGGACCCGGGTTCAATTCCACTCTCAGGCAAACGTCTGTGTGGAGTATGCACATCTCTCCGTGTCTGCATGGGTTTCCTCTCACAGTCCAAAGATGTTCAGGCTAGGTAGACTGGCCATGCTAAATTGTCTCATAGTGTGCAGGGATGTTTAGATTCAGTGGGTTGTGTGGGATGCTCTGACAGTCAATGTGGACTTGTTAGGCCAAAGGGCCAATTTCCACACTAGGGATTCTATGATCATGGCTGATCTGTACTATAACTCCAACCACTTACTTTGGCATAACATCTTCCAGCAAAATAAGATTAAAATGTGAGATTAATTGTTAAGACATCCACTGCTCCCTCTGATTCCCATGTATAACAAGAGTCTATCTGGCTTTGAATTAAAAATATTCAATGACTCTACCTCCCACAACTTGTAGAGATCAAAAGTCATACTAGCCTCAGAGAGAAAAAAGGACTCCTAACAGGGCACCACCCAAATTTTTGAACAGTGTTGTCTAAGTCTGGCCTCTTCTTTCAACATTCTTGTCAAAACCTTCCCAGTCTTATATTTCATTTTATTCGTTGCTGGGATGTGGGCATCTCTGGATGGGCCAGTATTTATTGCCCCAAATCCCTTGTGGTGATTTAAAGAGTCAACCACATTGTTTTGGATTTGGTGTCACATGTAGGCTAGACCAGGTAAGGATGGCTATTTCCTTCTCTAGAGGACGTTAGTGAACCAGATGGATTTTTAATGACCATTGTAAGTGGTTACATGGTTGCCATTAGACCAGCTCTTTAATCAAGGCTCCAAGTGAATTCAAATTTCACTATCTGCCACGGTGGGTTTCAAACCCATGCACCCAGAATATTTGTTAGGGGTCCTGCATTGCTTTTGAAGTGCATTACATCACTGTCTCCTCCTCAATCAAATATACTTCAATCATTTTCCTAACCTCAATGAAGACAAGTCTAATCTGTCCAATCTATGGCCACAAGACAGCCCACACCATTCTAGAAAACAAAAACAGGAATTGCTGGAGAAACTCAGCATCTTTGGGATGAAAGCAGAGTTAACCTCTCCAGTCTGGTGACTGGAACCAGGGTGTACGAGCTAGATGGATAGAGAACTGGCTGGGCAACAGGAGACAGAGAGTTGTAGTGGAAGGGAATTTCTCAACATGGAGAACTGTGATCAGTGGTGTTCCACAGGGATCTGTGTTGGGACCACTGTTGTTTGTGATATACATAAATGATCTGGAGGAAGGTACAGATGGTCTGATTAGCAGGTTTGCAGATGATGCTAAGATTGGTGCAGTAGCAGATAGTGAAGGGGACTGTTGGAGAATGCAGCAGAATATAGATAGATTGGAGAGTTGGGCGGAGAAATGGCAGATGGAGTTCAATCCAGGCAAATGTGAGGTGATGCATTTTGGAAGATCCAATTCAAGGGCGAACTATACGGTAAATGGAAAAGCCCTGGGGAAAATTGATGCACACAGAGATCTGGGTGTTCATGTCCATTGTACCCTGAAGGTGGCAAAGCAGGTCGAAAGAGTGGTGAGGAAGGCATACGGCATGCTTTCATTCATTGGACGGGGTATCGAGTACAAGAGATGGCAGGTCATGTTGCAGTTGTATAGGACTTTGGTTTGACCACATTTGGAACACTGTGTACAGTTCTGGTTGCCACATTACCAAAAGGATGTGGATGCTTTGGACAGGGTGCAGAGGAGGTTCACCAGGATGTTGCCTGGTATGGAGGGCGCTAGCTATGAAGAGAGGTTGAGTAGATTAGGATTATTTACATTAGAAAGGCGGAGGTTGACAGGGGACCTGATTGAGGTCTACAAGATCATGAGACATATAGACAGGGTGGATAGCAAGGAGCTTTCTCCTAGAATGGGGGACTCAATTACTAGGGGTCACGATTTCAAGGTGAGAGGGGAAAAGTTTAAGGGAGATATGCGTGAAAAGTTCTTTATGCAGAGGATGGTGGGTGCCTGGAATGTGTTGCCAACGGAGGTGGTAGAGGCGGGCACGATAGGGTCGTTTAAGATGTACCTAGACAGATACATGAATGGGCAGGGAGCAGAGGGATACAGATCCTTGGAAAATAGGTGACAGGTTTAGATAGAGGATCTGGATCGGCACAGGCCTGGAGGACCGAAGGACCTGTTCCTGTGCTGTAATTTTCTTTGTTCTTTAACTCTTAATCAGGATTGGTTTTGGCAAAATACTTGGAGAGAAAACAAAAGTTGTCGCAGGGTGGTTGTTGGTTTGTGGGTTACCCGGATACCTAGGGGTCCGAGTAGTCTTGTGGTCATCTCTGAAATGCTTCTGATGTACGGTAGGGTGACTGCGATGGCTGGCCACGTTGTGTCTTCCTGTTGTGCTTTCTGGGCATCCATTCCTTTTAAAAACTCTGTTTAAGTGCTCCTGTTCTGCCTTGTGCAACTCTAGATTGCTGCAGTGAGTTATGGCCTGTGGAGAACACCTTCTTTAATGTGCTCTGATGAAGATTCACCAGGCGTGAAACATTAACCCTGCTTTCTTCCTACAGATGCTGCCAGAATTGCTGAGTTTCTCCAGCAATTTCTGTTTTTGTTTCAGATTGCCAATATCTGCTGTTCTTTGTTTTATATCAATCTGGTAAATCCCCTCCGAGCTGCTTCTCATGCTTTTACATTCTAGTTTAAATAGGAGACAAAGGAACATTTCTACTGCAGATTGGCAAATGGGTGGGTACATGATTGAGCTTTGCGTGCATGGACAAAGTCCTCTTAGTACAAGGATTGGATTCAATATCAGCATCATTTGTGCTGCAAGCAGATGACGTTTGGATCATTCAAATATTTATGTCAAAGTTTAATGCGACATAATAGCCAGCTGATCGTAAGAGAAATTCTATCTCCAATGCATTTTGCAGAGTGCCATTCTCTCCGTGTTATTCTGAATGAGCCCACAATTGACAGGCTTCCACATTACGGGTATGCAATGAAAGTGAAGGCGCGTCACATTTTCAAAGAAGAAAAGCTATGGGTTACGCAAAACTGCAGCTAAATAACACTGTTGAAAGCATAGGATTGACTCAGATAGACACAGCCAACAAGCATAAGATGACTGGTAAAGCAAAGTCTAAAACTCTGAACAATACCCAAACGCGTCACTGGTTTAACAACACTCATCAGGGATGGTAGCATGGTGTAATCGTTACAGCACTTCACTAGGATCCCGGGGTTTGTAAATTTTCATCAAAAGCAGAAATTGCGAGAGAAACCCAGCACGTCTGGCAGTGTCTGTGGTGGGAAAGCAGAGTTAACATTTCAGATCCAGTGACCTTTCTTCAGAACTGCAAATTTTTAATTTCTTCAAGGCAGATAAAATCACAATATGGGACAGGGAGAGCAGGAGTCATTAATCTGTGTGACATGATGGAGCGTAGGCAACAGAACTTTAGATAAGTTGATACAGACGCAGGATGTATAACATGGGATTGCATTGAAATCTTAAGACTTCAACAATACAAAAGCATTGATGATGGCTTCAATAACAGCTGGACTTAGATAGCAATGGAGGCAGGTCTTAGAATTCCTAAGCGTGGAAACAGGCCACACTGTATTGGCCCATCAAGTGCACACTAACCCTCTGAACAGCATCCCACCCAGATCCAACCCCTGCCCTACACACCATGGACAATTTAACATAGCCACTCCAACTAACCCGTACATCTTTGGATCGTGGGAGGAGACCAGAGCACCCAGAGGAAACCCACGCAGACACGGGGAGAACGTGCAAATTCCACACAGACAGTCACTCGAGGCTGGAACAGAACCCAGGTCCCTGATGCACTGAGCCACTGTGCCACCCCGCATTCACTTCACTGCCTGTGTTGTCAGATGGTTGGGAGTGTATGTAATGGTTCTGAAAGAGAATATGTTGAAATTGTATTAGCCTCATCCAACTTGGTCATGTGTCACCAGTTCATGGATGGAGAAATTGTGGTGCATGATATCTCAATGCAGACAGAAATGTCATACCTGCTCCAGATATCTGTAATTATATCTAAATGGATAATGCTAGTTGTACTTGTTGCTACGCCTTGTTATAGAACAAAATTTATCGCTATCACTTTCCAGCAGTCTATCCTCTACCACTGATAATTCGACTAGACTTTAACACTCAGCACAGAGAGGAGAATTGTCTTTGGAGGCCAGTGCACAAAGCAAAAGGTGAGGTGCATCATCTGGAAAATGTTACTTTTAATTTGATAGGTGTCTGTTCCCTTCTGTCAGATTCTGTTAATCGTCCATTTGCATTTTTATTATAGTATCCCCTTCTGAGACTGTAAAATTTATTTCGTACATTTAAAGTTGAAAAGTGTAGAAATAATTATTGTTTTTAGAGATCAGTGGGGCACTGCAGGAGCTGGGGTGCATCAGCACCAGAGGTAATGTTATTTTGGTTTGATTTTGGTAAGATTCCATTCCAGTTTTACAAGTTTCTGTTGAGTATAAATTTTGTTTCTTTTCAAGGTGCCCCACCAGGGACTGCTTAACTTCATTCATGTCTTCTTTCAAAAGCATAGAGCAGAGGATAGGTAGCAATGAACTACTCTAACCACCACTACTGCCCAGAACCCAATACAACATGAATAAATTGGTTCAGAGATAGTAGGAACTGCTGATGCTGGAGAATCTGACATAACAAGGTGTAGAGCTGGATGAACACAGCAGGCCAAGCAGCATCAGAGGAGCAGGAAAGCTGACATTTCGGGTCTGGACCTTTCTTCAGAATTTCTGAAGAAGGGTTCAGAACCAAAATGTCAGCTTTCCTGCTCCTCTGATGCTGCTTGGCCTGCTGTGTTCATCCAGCTCTACACCTTGTTATCTCAAGAATAAATTGGTTTTGGTGATAGGAAGAATTTTGGCTTGGTATTTTAACCTGGGTTTCTAGCACAGTGAGGCTGTGAAGTGTCTGGCTTAGCCATAGACAGTGGCCTTGGAGAAGGATGGAGTTAATGGCAAGGGTTCAGATTTTGTGGTGGGGCCTGGGGCCTGTGGCCTGTAGCCACAGAAGGTTGTAGAAGCCAAGTCATTGAGTGTATTTAAGATATATAGGCTCTTGGCTAGTAAGCAGATCAAAGTTTATGTGGAGAAGGTAGGGAAATGAGGTTGAGAAACATCAGCCATGATTGAATGGCGGGGCTGACATCAATGGGCCGATTGGCCTAATTCTTTTCCTATATCTTACGCGCTTATTTGACCTAGATGCCAAAGTTTAATTTCAGGAAATCATGACCAGATGTTTGCCAAACCATCTGATGACACAGACAGTGAAGTGAATGTGATAAATGGTGGAAGATTTAGATTGGGTGTTGTCAATACATATGTGGAGCTGGCTTCAGATTTGCAACGATGAGGGAGTGTTTGTAGTACGGGAGGACAAGGTGGCCAAGAATGAACTTTTAGGAGAAAGCACTTTCTGGCGATATCTACCTGTTACAAAATACATACAAGTGGAACCATCAAGGGCTGCTCTAATGAAGTGGAAAATGGCTGGAGTCATAGGAAATTGGTAGAATGGTTAACAGCATTGAAGACTGCCAAAAGGCTGAAGAAAACAAGGTGAGATTGCAAGTCGAGACTTTAATCAGAGCTGCAGCCATTCCTTATCTGCAGCATCAGTATTCAGAATCTCATTCTCTCAACCTTTGCCGCAGTTGGATGTTTGTCACAAATATTTTCGGAAGTGAATAGCCTTTTACAGAAGACTGTACACAAATGGTGTTTAACCTGACCCAACCTATCTTGCATGATTCACGCTAAATAAGTTAATTTGCTTGAAAAGCCACAGCAATTGACAGTTTGTTGACATAGAAACTGAAAGTATAGCTGCCGTGATGCTGTTGTTTCCTGTCGAAATTGAATACTGGAAATATTTAATTATCCAGGGTCGGAATTATGACAAGTGGATTTACGCAAGCATCTGAATGGTAACTAAATATCCCAGGGCGTGTCAAAGGTGGGGTTGAGTCTAAGCATTTTGGAAGAGTTAGGTTTTGAAGAGGAACTTACATTAAGGCCTGAACAATCATATGAACAAGGAGCAAGGGTAGGCCACTAGGCAGTTTGAGCCTGCTCTGCCATTCAGTACGATCATGACTGATCTGATTTTTACCTTAACTCGACATTCCTGCATATCCCCAATAATCTTTCATCCCTTTGGTCTTCGATAATCTCTCTATTTCTGCTTTAAAAAATACTTAACCAGTCGCCATTCACTGCATTTTGAGAGGGAGAATTTCAAAGATATCCTTTATTCATTCACGGAATGAGGGCGTCGCTGGCTAGGCAGCATTTACTGCCCATCCCTAATTGCCCAGAGGGCAGTTCAGAGTCAATCACATTGCTGTGGGTCTGGGGTCACAGGTAGGCCATTCCAGGTAAGGATGGTGGTTTCATTCCCTAAAGGACATTAGTGAACCAGATGGGTTTTCCCAACAATTGACAATGGATTCACGGTCATCATTAGACTCTTAATTCCAGATAGTTTATTGAATTCAAATTCCAACATCTGCCATGGCAGGATTCGAACCTGGGTCCTAGAACGTTATCTGGGTCTCTGGTTTAACAGTTCAGCAATAACAGCACTAGTTCATCACCTCCCCCTCAGAGAAAAAAAAAACTATTTCCTCACCTCTGTCTTAAATGGGCAGTTCCTCAACTTAAACTATGACCCCAGGTTCTAGATGCCCCCACAAGAGGAAATATCATTTGCCAATTTATCACTGAAACTGTACAGCTGTGCATTCACACAGCATCTCCAATGTCCTGCACATGGTGATTAGCTCTGGAAGTCGCTGCCACATTCAAACCTTGGTGACCCATGCAGCCAGAAAGAGAACTAGAGGGAATGCTAATCCTTTGCACACCCATCCAGTCAACTCCCTTCAGGACCATGTATGCTTCAATTAAGTCACCACTGACTCTTCTAAACTTGAGAGGATATAGGCCTGGCCTGTCTTGCCTTTTCATCAAAAGGCAAACAGCTCAATCCAGGCATTAGTCCAGTAATCCTTCTCTGAACTGCTTCAATGCATATTAATATCCTCTATAAGCATGATGTGGAGATGCCGGTGTTGGACTGTGGTGGGCAAAGTCAGAAGTCACATGACACCAGGTTATAGTCCAAGATACCTTCCAGGTGAAGCAACACCTCACCTGCACTTCCCAGAATCTCATCTACTGCATTCGCTGCTCACAATGTGGTCTCCTCTACATTGGGGAAACGAAGAGTAGACTTGGTGACCGCTTCGCAGAACGTCTACGTTCCACTCGCAAAAAAGACCCTGAACTACCCGTTGCCTGCAACTTTAATGCACCACCCTGCTCCCTGGCCAAAGTCTCTGTCTCTGGCTTGCTGCAGTGTTCCAGCGAAGCTCAACGCAAGCTGGAGGAACAACACCTCATTTTCCGCTTGGGGACCCTACAGCCCTCGAGACTCAATACTGAGTTCAATAATTTTAGGGCCTAAACTCTGTCATGTCCCAGCCCCCCACCCCACACACCAGGCCTTGTTACCACATAGCCTACCATTATACACGCCCTGTTGTTAGTCACTAACAGTCCCCATTAACACCTATTCACCCTCACAGTCTGATTGTTAGCAACTCCTTTGTCTGTCCAACTGTCTTTCTCTCTCTTTGGGCCCTATCCTATTGTTTACTCCCTACCCTATTTTCTGCATATAAACTGACATTTTCCCAGCCACCATCAGTTCTGAGGAAGGGTCATCGGACCCGAAACGTTAACTCTTGTTTTTTCCTCCACAGATGCTGCCAGACCTGCTGAGCTTCTCCAGCAACTTTGTTTTTGTTGTTGTTTATAGTCCAACAGGTTTATTTAAAATCACAACCTTTCACAGCGCTGCTTCTTCATCACGTGAAGTAGAGCGAGGCACACAGGTACAGAATATATGGGCAGAGAGATAATGGCAAGATAATTCCAGGTAGTTAAGAACATCAACAGATATGTGCAAATAGTGTGAGTAGAGTGTTGACAGGCTGAATAACAAGCTTTTGCAAGACTGTTAACAGATTAATACAAACGGTGTCAGTAAAGTGTTGACAGTTGAATAACAATTGAAATTTTGACCAACAAACTGATTAATTAAGACAGAGATAATTACAAATAATCAAACGTAAGATGGTGCTAGAGACAAACCAATTACTTGTTACTTTTGTTACTCCCTTGTCATGCAACTCTGATAGCTACTCATGTTATGCCAGCCAATTGGTTTGTCTCTAGCACCATCTTTCCTTAGATTATTTATAATTATGTCTGTCTCAATTAATCTGTTCATAGGTCATCCATTCACTTGTTATTCAGCTGTCAACACTTTAATCACACCATCTGTATTAATTTGTTGACACCCTTGATTACCTGCAAAGACTTGTTATTCAGCTTTTTCTCCTATTCGTTTATGGGATGTGGCCATCGCTGGATGGCCAGCATTTCTTGCCCATCTCTAGTTACCCTTGAGATGGTGGTGGTGAGCGGCCTTCTTGAACTGCTGTAAGTCCACTTGCTGTAGGTTGACCCACAATGCCATTTGGGAAGGAATTCCAGGATTTTGCTCCAGGACAGTGAAGGAACAGCGATAGGTTTCCAAGTCAGGATGGTGAGTGGCTTGGAGGGGAACCTGGAGGTGGTGGTGTTTTCATATGTCTGCTGCCCTTGTCGTTCTGGATGAAAGTGGTCATGGGGTTGGAAGATGCTGTCCGAGGATCTTTGGTGAATTTTGGTAAGTTTCCATTCTAGTTTTGCAAGTTTCTGTTGAGTGTAAATTTTGTTTCTTTTCAAGGTGCCCCATCAGGAGCTGCTTAACTTCATTCATGTTTTCTTTCAAAAGCATAAGAGCAACTGTTCAGCTTGTCGACATTCTTTTCTCACTATTTGTACTTATTTGTTGACATCCTTTATTACTTGGAATTATTTTGTCCTTTTCTCTCTGCCTACCTATTTTCTGCATGTGCGACTCTCTCCACTTCATGTGACAGCAGCACTCCAAAAGCTTGTGATTTTCTATAAATCTGTTGGACTATATCCTAGTGTTGTGTGACTTCTGACTTCTACAAGTGACCAGTGCTGTACACAATTCTTACCAATGCCCTGGGCTAACTGAAGCCTAACTTCCCTACTCTTGTTTTCAATCCCCCTTGGAATAAATCAAAATCAATTCACTTTCCTGATTACTCCTGATTCCTGATGACTGACTGCATACTCACCCTCTGTGATTCATGCATGAGACAACCCAGATCTCTCTGTCTCTCAGAGCTCTGCAACCTCTTACCATTGAGATAATTTGCATTTTTTTTGGATTTTTTTCCGCCAAAATGGACAATTTCCCACTTTCATACATTGTACTCTATTTGCCAGGTCTTAGCCCTCCCACTTACTGTCTTTCTTCTTTGGTAGGCTCCTTACTTCCTCTTCACAACTCTCAACTCCAGATGAACAGGGGAGTCAGTTGGCATTAAGGATGTAAGACCGAAGGGCGATGTATGATGTATGGGATGGCCTCAGTTGAGCCCCAAATTGGCATGGGACTACTAAGGACCATTGATGGCAGGGAAAGGAGCAGAGGTTAACATAGAGGGTGGTGTGGAAGGTGTAAGTTAGCATGAAGGCTATAAATGGTCCATTGGAAAGGGTGAGGACATGGGGTAGCATGGATTGCCATGGGAAGTATGTGGCAGGTGAGGAGATGTGCAGAGTTTTTGTGGGGGTGGGGGGGGTGCTTGGTTTATTGCAGGAATGTACTTCATTTTGGAGCTTTTTTAAAAGTTAGAATGAAGGTTACACAGCATCATGCCTGGTCTTTGGACAGTCCACCTATGCACCTAGCAGCCCGCAAATTCTTTCAGGAGACAGCCAATTCCCAAATTCTTCACAAACACCACCCCAACCATCTACACACTCACGCAGAATCTGGAACCATGATCAGACTGTTTGGGGTACTTTGGGAACACAAACACTGACTTTGAACCGAATCGTCATTGCTTCATCATTGTCAGATTGAAATCCTGGAATCCCACACACAACAGCACAATGAGTGCACCTATGCCACATAAACAACAGCAGCTCAAGACATCAGCTTGTCATTGTTTGTTGATTCTTTCATGGGACAAGGACGTCATTTGTAAGATCGGCATTGGTTGCCATCTCTAATTGCCCTTGAACTGAAGCTTGCTGGGCCATTTCAGAGGACAGTCAAGAGTCTATCACATTGCTGTGGTTTTGAAGTTGCACATAAGCCAGACCAGGTAACAGCAACAGATTTCCTTCCCTAAAGGATGGATTTTGCAATAATCAATGGTAGTTGCCATGTCACCACTATGGGGACCAG
The DNA here is from genome assembly GCA_024137785.1 of Ginglymostoma cirratum. Classification (NCBI taxonomy): domain Eukaryota; kingdom Metazoa; phylum Chordata; class Chondrichthyes; order Orectolobiformes; family Ginglymostomatidae; genus Ginglymostoma; species Ginglymostoma cirratum. The sequence goes on from JAHRHZ010000266.1 coordinate 9,570,354, forward strand.
CTATAACATTCAGATTTATGAATGGAAATTTCAGACCCCATGAGCTTTGAACTCTTGTCTTCCCAGCTGATTAGCCAGGGTCTCTGGGTTCCTCTTTCAGTGACATTACCACAATGCCAGAAAACAAAAAGCGGCAAGAAAAAACAACCTGTATTCACACAACATTTCACATGTGATGAAACATTGACCAAACTTCAGAAATGGCTTTTAGGAGACAAAATGCAGCTGCCAGTTGGCATGTACCATGGCCCTGTAAAATGAGACCTGTGTTAATCTGTGACAGTGGTGTTGAATGAAGGAGAATATCAGGCAAAAGAGAACTTTCCTGCTCTATTATGAATTGATATAGTGAAATAATGAGCGGGGGGTGGGGTTGCTGCTGGGGAGGGACATGGTTGGTGAGAGAAATGTGGAGGCATTCTGTACTAAGTACTGGGTGGATTTCCTTCAGTGATCAAATTTAACTTGGCACACTGTCTGATACTGTTGGCAAACCTAGTCAACAATTAGTGCTGTATCCACCACTCACCGTCCTTCAGCCACAGTGAGTGTTTTGAGTGTTAATCACAACTGCTCAGACTTCCAGTGTCTAGCTCGTTATCACTGGCACCGCTCGCCTGTCTTTGAGAAAGTGCTCAGACAAAAGCAGATCACTCAAGCAGAAATTCACAGCTTTACTGTTGATGTCAGATTTCAGCTGCACACATACGGCAACAGTTGAATGTAAAGTCTATGAGGAGGGCGAGGCAGGTAATGTGACACCAGCAATGAAATGCCAATCATTTCAGAGACCGCAAAATGCCCTAGGCTTCTGTGCGATGCAGATTCCATCACGACACAGGGGTTCAGAATCAATAACAACCTAAATGCGCTAAAATCCATCGCTCTCCCTGTCATTCAATTCAGTTCCCTGAGGGTGAAGTTCCTCCATTCTAGATAAACAAGGACGTAAATTGGGAAGAGAGGGAGTAAGATTCAAGTCGTTCAAGGTACTTGACACTTGAAAGAACTGCTGAAAGAGAATCCAATCTGTATAAATGAAGACATCAATTAAAATAAAAATCTGAATTAAGAAGAGAAAATGCAGACAATGCTGCTTGGGCTGACAAGTGGCAAGAAACTTCTGTGCCACACAAATGCCAGGCAATGATCAGTGCCAAGCAGAGACAATCTAAACACTGCCCTACTCGACATTCAATGACACTACCATCACTGAATCCCACACTATCAATGTCCTGGGGTTATCATTGACCAGAAACTCAACTGGAGTCACCACATAAACACAGTGGCTACAAGAGCAGGTCAGAAGCTAGGAATACTGTGGCGAGTAACTCACTTCCTGACTCCCCAAAGCCTATCCATCATCTACAAGGCACAAGTCAGGAGTGTGATGGAATATTCCCCACTGTCTGGATGAGTGCAAATCAACAACACTCAAGAAGCTTGACATCATCCAGGAAAAAGCAGTCCACTTGATTGGCACTGTATTTTCAAATATCCACTCCCTCCACCACCAACGCTCAGTAGCAGCAGTGTGTACTATCTACAAGGTGCACTGCAGAAATTCACCAAAGATCCTTAGATAGCACATTCCAAACCCACGATCACTTCCATCTAGAAGAACAAGGGCAGAAGCTACATGGGAACACCTTCATCTGCAAGTTCCCCTCCAAGCCAATTACCATCCTGACTTGTAAATATATTGCTGTTCCTTCACTGTAGTTGGGTCAAAATCCTGGAATTCCCTCCCTAATGGCATTGTGGGTCTATCTACAGCATGTGGATTGCATTGACTCAAGAAGGCAGCTCACTACCACCTTCTCAAGGGCAACTAGGGATGGGCAAGAAATGCTGGCCCTGTCAATGACACCCACATCCCATGAGTGAATAAAAAGGAATCAACAGGTCTGGTGACATCTGCAAGGAGAAAAGCCAAGGTCCATCCTTTCCTTAGCTGCAGTATCTACCGTAGGATAATCGAAGCAGGTGTAGGCCATTCGGCCCATTGAGCCTTTGTCATTATTCAACTTGGCCATGGATGACCATATCCCTCAAATGCTATTTTTCCAATATTGCCATATCCCTTGAAATCTTTCATATCCAGAAATCTAATAAGATCTAATTTCATAATTGATTCAATGGCTGAGTGTCTCAGCCCTCTGTGGAAAAGTATTCCAAAGATTCATTGCCCTCCAGGTTAGGAGATTTCTCCTCATCCTAAATAGTTGACACCATACTGAGGCTGTGTCCCCTAGTTCTAGAATGCACAACCAAAGGCAACATCCTTCCTGTGTCTTTTCTGGCGGTGCCCTCAGAATTTTCAAAGCTTCAGTGAAATCACTTCCCATTTCTCTAAACTCCAGTCAACACGGTCTCTTCAATCTCCCAGTCAGAAAAGCAACAGACAATTTGCTACTTGAATGCAGTCATGTTGACTGTCACTGTAACAACTTCTTTGCCACATGTATGCATTTCAGAGCAGAGTTTATCACCATATCCCATGGCAAGTTTGGCAGTGAGAGCAATGCATTTGTCCATAAATTCCCAAAATTTGGGGGTGAAACGGAGAGATGGGGAAAACAAGCAAAGATGAGAAGACCACAAAAGAATATGACAGGAGAAGTAATTCATAGAATCAGTGTGGAAGCAGGCCTTTCAGCCCAGCAAGTCCACACCAACCTTCTAAAGAGCATCCCACCCAGACACCCCCCACCCTATCCCCATAAGCCTGCGTTCCCCACGGCTAATCCACTAACCTGCATACTTTTGGACTGTGGGAGGAAACCGGAGTACCCAGAGGAAATCAATGCACACATGGGGAGAATGTGCAAACACCATACAGCCACCTAAGGCTGGAACCAAACCTGGGTCCCTAGCACTGTGAGGTAGCAGTGCTAACCACTAAGCCACTGTGCTGCCCAATTGACAAGACTTCAGTTGTGAGGATAGATTGAAGAAGCTGGGACATTTCTCTTTGGACAGAAGAAGGCTGCGAGGTGTTTTGACAGAAGTTTTCAAATCATGAGTAGGCTGGATAATATAGATAAGGAGAAGCTGCTCCTGCTTGCAAAAAAGAACAAGAACAAGAGGGCATGAATTTAACGTGATGTGCAAAAGAAGCAAAGGTCATGTGACAAAGAAAAAAAAAGCACTTACTCAGCAAGTAGTTAGGGTATGGAATACATTACCTGGATGTGTAGTGGAGGCCAGTTCATCTGAAGTATTCAAAAGGGGTATTGGATATTAGTTTGGAAAGAGATAGTGTGCAAGGGGATGGGGATAAAGGCAGGAGATTGGCGCTAAGCAATTTCACTCGTTCGAAGAGTCAATGCAGGCACTGTGGGCTGAATGGCCATCTTCTGTGCTATAACAATTCTGTGATTTGATCAGGAAGGAGACGGTGGCTAGGGATTCTGCCTTTTTCCTCTTAATTCAATCTGTTATAGGAAAGCTAGTGGACAACCTTTTTGTCCTCCTGCCATTTGAGGCTCTGAATTGGGTATTCAATAACCACTTTAAGCAAATCATCCTAATGTCATTGGTAAGAAATAAATAGCAGACCAGCAGCTTGCCTAGGAAGCATGACAACAAGCCGATGTAGGGAGGGAACTGAGCTCCTTAGCGCAAGGCACTCAGTTCCAGACTAAGGGATTTGGCATGGGGGAAGAACGATCTCACTGAGAGCATCCTCTGTCTTTGCTCTCCATCCAACGGGCATAGCCCTGTCACTACAATCATTTTCAAAACTATAACAATTCATGTGTCCAAAAAAAAAGTGAAGAAAACAAGTTTTTATTTTAATTGTTCTTTGATTCTCCACCTGTGCTATGCAATGCGAAGGCTGTTAAGGCTGGGTCATTCAGTACATTCAAGGCTGAGATAGACAGCTTCTTAATCAGTGAAAGAATCAAGGATAATGGGGAAAAGGCAGGAAAGTGGAGTTGAGGATCAACAGATCAGCCACAATCACATTCAATGGCGGAGCAGTCTTAGTGGATGGAATGGTCTACTTCTCGCCATTCTCCTGCCATCTCCCCAAAACTCTTGATCCCCTTACTAATCAAGAAACTATCTATTTCTGCTTTAAATACACTCAATGACTTGACCTCCACAGCCCTCTGCAACAATGCGTTCTACAGATTCACCACCCTCTGAATGAAGAAATTCCCCCTCATCTTAGTTCTAAAGGGTTGTCCCTTCACTCAGGTCCTAGTCTCTCCTACTCATGGGAACATCTTTACCAAGTCCACTTTATCCAGGCCACTCCTTCCCCAGTTTGTATCTGTGAATGCTTGTATAAAAACTTGATGAACCTGCTCAGTACGCTGAACAATACATAATTATTCATCAATGAAATTTGGATTGCACGGCAAGGAGACAGGGAGAAACATTGATTCAACAATGGCTTAAGTTATCAAGTTGTAAGAGACTAGGAAAAGAAGCATCCCACTGAAAAGCTAGAAACTAAGAGACCGAGGATAATAGCCACACATATAAAGCAGAAACAGAACCAGTATGAGAGAAGAAGATTGCACATTGAGATCAAACTAAAACTGGACTTAGAAACTCACCCTTACTTAAAAATGCCGAGTAAGAAGATGTGCATTTATACTGCAGCATTCATAATCGTTCTCAACGCAATGATTTGGAGTACAGTTGTTCTATTAATAACGCAGGCCAAAGGGTGTAGCTAATGTGTTCATGACAAGCTCAAATTAACACAGCAACAATCAATGACTTGTATTCACCTAACGCCTTTAACATAATGAAAGATTCTGAGGAGCTTCATGTAAACTAAGACACAGAATCACTCACGAAGTGATAAGAAGTCAGATAACCAAAATCTTGGTCAAAGAAATAGATTTGAAGAAGGAAGAAAGTGAGGTGGAGGTTGAATGCTGTCGGGTGTTCCAGAGATCGTGGCCTGGAGCAAAGATGATGAGGAACGTACAAAAACAATGACATATGTGATCAGATAATCTTTGTACGTTATGTTTGTAATTTTCCATTGTTCAGAGTTGACATAAGTCTGTTGACTTTTCTGTTCTATGCATAAAGCAATATTTATGGATGTTGTCTGTTTGGAATTTGGTTTATTAGCTAAAATAAAAATGCACAGATTTGGAAGTAAACTATAATTGGTTAAAAGGTCAAAAATTAGGACAAACGGAATTATCATCATTCTATTAGTCAGGATGACTAGGGTGCCCCCCCCCCCCCAAATATCTGAACCCCTGTTGTGCATGTAACTTACCATATATTCTCGGTGGGCATTCTTTTTGTAGGACTGGCAGAGTGGTGCACTGTCAGAGGTGCTATATCTTTCAGATGAGCTGTTAAACTTTCAGGTGGATGTAAAAATTCCGATGTTGTTATTTTGAAAAGAGCAGGGGAGTTCTTCCTAGTCTCTCAGTCAAATATATATCCCTCAACATTGCGGTGTTTTATAGCTTGGAGTTATAGTTTTTGTTTAAATTCACTCATGGGATGTGCGTGTCACTGACTGGCCAGCGTTTATTGTCTGTCCCTAGCCACACCTTCTCAAGCTGGCCAGCCAGTGATGCTCACTTCCCACAAGTGAATAAATATTAAAACATCTCCGAGCCATAAAACACAGCAGTGCTGTACCTGCCCAGAAGCATTACTTACAGTTCTTTTAAAGAGACTGCAACACAGGCACACAGCTACTCTTTGTTCAATTTTCTATCTCACGACACCCAGATTTGACAAATAATAGATAACATTATTGAATAATCCACCACAACCAAAATAAAGTGAATGAATAAACTTAGTTTTATTCCCCACAAGGAGCAAATGACAGGGGTCAACAAAATTAAACTCAAATTAATGTTCAGGCTTTCAGTTCCAATAAGACATCTATATCATAAATAAAAGTCAACTTTTCTTTTTATGGATATTGATGGGCTTGGGAAAGTAGGTTTTCTCAATTGGACTTCTGGTCAATAGTTCAGTCAGACACAACACTACTTTCAGTTCCATTCACATGCTCTGTTTTGTCTGGTCCATGTCGAACGTAGCAGGAAGAATTTGCGAGCATGGGACTAGGTGAGCAATTGGACATAGAATTTACAGTACAGAAGGGGGCTGTTTGACCCATTATGCCCATACTGGTTCCTGAAAGAGCTTCCCAACTAGTCCCATTCTCCAGACCTCTCTCCATAGCCCCCTAAATTCATCATTTCAAATATATATCCAGCACGGGTGGTAAGGAACTTTAAAAGGGACGGAGTTGCCCAAAGGGATTAAATATTATTATATATTTTTAATATTCAAAAGCTGAGTCAAATTAAAAGATTGCAGTGTCGCTTCAATCTTGTTTTTATTTAAATGCCCTATTATTTAACAATTGCGGCACGCAAACAGCATTAAATTCTAACACAGGAATAAAACAAAAGTTGCTGGAAAAGCTCAGCAGGTCTGGCAGCATCTGTGAAGAAGAAATCAGAGAACTGAGGAAGGGTCACCGTATCAGAAACTTTAACTTTGATTTTTTTTCTTCACAGATACTGCCAGACCTTTTGAGCTTTTCCAGCAACTTTTCGTTCCTAATTTACAGCATCTGCAGTTCTTTCAGATTTTATTTAATATTAAATTCTACTTTTGTGTCAAGAAAGCAGAATTGAACTTGCAAAGAGGTAGCCAATGTTCTCTTTTGAGCACAGAGGTGTGGTTATCACTTGCCAAGGTCAGTTCGCTACAGCTCTGAGTAAAATAAAGATAATCACGTATGGATGAAGTCAGAGCAGAATAATTCAAAAAATCTTTCCACCTGACAACTTAAGTGGATTAACTACTCCCAAAGTATTTTCTCAGCAGACAAATCCCTCAGGAAGGAGGCATGGTGTCATAGAGATTTAGAATTAAATTTATTGTCATGTGTACTCAAGTTACAAAGAACAGGAGTACAGTGAAAAGTGTGCAGTGTCACAAACATAGCACCATCCTAGGTACAAAGTACCTTGGTACAAATCTTAGGTACAAAAAAGAAGAGAAAATAAAGAAAAGAGTGTTACACTACATTAAAGATATACTTTGTATAAGTTAGGAAAATCAGAAATAAAGCTAAAAAGATAGACATGACAGTCTTTCTATAAGGAATTCCATGTGGTCTGCCCGGGATCCACCAGCTCCCAAACAGAAGCCACCTTTGGTCTGGCCCACTGGTTACAGACCTGTAGCACAGAAAAAGGTTCTTCAGTCCGTCATGCCCACGCTGGTCAGAAACAACCATCTAACTGTTCTAATTGCATGACTGGGGCATAACTGGGGTCACATACTACTCCGCAGACCCCAAATCGGGACTGTTTCCATTCAGAAACAGTGTTGATGAGCAATACTGGTTGCAAAATGGGCGACTGGAATGATTCTGGCAGATAGCACGGATGCTTTTAAAGGGCAATGGAGAAAACTCACAAAGCAAAAAAAGGGACAGGATGAAATGAAGCAAAGTAGAATGACAAAGCATAAACATGTTGGGCCAAGCAGGCTGTTTCTGTGCAGTTCAGTTACATAATAAAGCATTCAATTTGGCTTAAATGAAAACATCGAGGAATCCTTTCTGTTATTTGTGAAGGAAGATTTTCCAGAAACACAACTCTTCATCCCAGCACTGTCAAGACTTGCCCAGCATCCTCACTTTCAACTCAAAATGCACTGCAAAGCTCAATCATTGCAAAACGTTCATAACAGGGATTGGCATGGCAATGTGGGGACAACTATCTTCACGCACTATTTCAGAGGAGTCATAAAAAACTGCTTAAGAGAATCTGTCCACACTCCCCTCATTTTATAAACTACAATGTTTGTAATTCCCATGGGTTTGGGTTCCATCAGTAAATAACTTTTGCTGGCATTTAGAAAGGGTGGTGCCTTCCAAATCAAGCATCTTAGGAAAATCCCTCGGCATGATTACAGTACAGCAAAGGCCAAATGCACAGGATTGAAAACGTGAAGGCTCATCTGCCATCAATCACAGATTTGTAGCTGTATGATTAAATTAAACTTACATGGGTGAGCTGCGGTGCAAACTGCCAGATGTGGTTTTAATGCAGGACTTAAACTAAATGCCTTGGATAGGCCTGAAGGGAGCCAGAAGGAGAGACATTTAGAGTTTATTTTATTTTTGCAGCTGATCTTTAACTGAAACTTACTGGGGAAATTCTCCAAAGATTACCGAAAGCCAACTGTTTTAAAGCTGCTTCAGTCTGCTTTAGGATTCTAAGCCCACTTCAATGAACTCACCACTCTCCGATCACAGCTGTCATCTCAGCATTTCAAAACAACTTATTATGGGAAAATATGCCAGAAAATGCTTAACCGACAACCCTCGGCCGATTATTGTCTGCAGCAAGAGATGGAAAAACTGACCTGAACTTACCCAGGTTGGGCAGGAAGAGGACCATTCCCCGGCTGGAAGAGTACAGAGACAGAGAGGCCTCGGGAGAGAATAAAGCTTGCTGACCATCCTTGATCACCTTGTCGTCACCAAGAATGAAATGAACTTAAAATAAGTATCACTTCACATTTACACTCAAACTGACAGCGTTTACACTCAAACTTGGCAGTGTTCAAAAATTAACTCGGCAGCAGGCCAAAGAGACTTGGAAGAAAAGTCGTTTTGACAAATACAATATTTCCAAAGCGAAATAAAAAACAGATTAACTGAATTAATTACATATTCCCCCAAAAAGAGGCAGGTCCCAAAACAATGTAAGCGATGCAAAGCAAAAAAGAAAATCTTGGCAGACCTTAATAAAGCTAATTAATAAATTTGATACAGACAACATTACCAAGAAAGTCTCAAAAACACAAGACAGTCCATCAGGAACACAGCCCCACAACAGTTCCACCTAGATTCACCCACGTAACAGGTTAAGTATGCTGTAAATGCAAAAAGCTCCAAAAACGGTTTTATGGAATTCAATTGGTTAGATACAAAGAAATTACTTCCTCTGGTGGAGGAATCCCAAACAAGAGGGGCATAACTTTTACATTTGGTTTTGGGAAGGAGCACATTCTCAGCGCCAGCCCGTTCCCTCTGTACAAACACAAAGGGTGAAATTTCAGATGCTGGCAATGGCCTCAATCCAACACAAAAGTTGGGAGTGAGACACCTTTGCCTGATCCGTGAAATGAATTAAACGGCTGTTGCCCAGCCCAGGGCAGTGTTTCCACCCCCATTGACAGACAGTTCTGTCTCCCAGAGCAGTGTCCACTGGTGAACTCCAGACCCTTCCCCGTGACAGTCATTGCTGTAGTCAGATTACAGAATGAGTGGAGACCTGCTGGGAAAACTGGGCTGGCAAGCCCAATCAAGAAAAAGACAGAAGGAGTGGTAGGGAAAGGGGAAGAACATACAGGTATGGGTAAAGTCCTCGCATTGGTGGGTGGTTAGGGTAGGGGTTAGGTGAGGGCATTTGGAGACCTGGGTGCAGGACATTACACAGGACGAAACAATGAGGCTGCTGATTGATGGCCTCATCGAATCCTTGTAACTAGTCAAATAACAGCGTGCCAGTGATGCTGACTATGCCCTCTGCCAGTCCATCTGATTTCACAGAGATAGCAAGAACTGCAGGTGATTTTAAATTCCATTCCCTCACAGCCTGCTCCAAGGTGTGCATTAAATTCTACACAACAGTGCTAAAAGACTGAAAAATCACCCTTCCAAAACAGTGTGATTATTGGGTCAATCCAAATGTTTATTAGGTAAAAGTAACAAAGGATTTGGAATAAACTCAAACATCCGGTCAAGATGCATTTGCTTAATGGAATAGGGGACTGCTTGAGGTCAAAATGACCCATTCCCCATTCCCCGTTTTTTTTCTGTTCCCAAGATTTTCTTTCCTCTTTTCATTTTCCCCTCACATTTCTGGAGAACATTTTCTTTAATCATTTGTTCGTGGGATATGGGCAAAGCTGGCACAGCCAGTAATCAGCATCAACCCATATCTGAACTTAAGGTTGTAGGCAACAGCCTCCTCGAAGCACTGCTGTCCCTCTGGTGCCGGTGTACGCACAGTGCTGCCAGAGAGGCAGTTCCAACGTCTTGACCCAACAACAGGAAAGGTGTGATAATACATTTCCATGTCAGGATGTGTGAAATTTGAAAGGTATTGGTGTAGCCATGCATTTGCTGCACCAGGTGGTAGAGATTGTGCGATAGGAAGGTGCAGTCGAATGAGCGTGGTGAATTGCTGAATCTTGTAAGACAATCACACTGCTTCATAGAGAGTAGTTTGTGCGTGGAATGAACTGCCAGAGGAAGTGGTGGATGCAGGTACAGTTACAATATTTAAAAGACATTTGGATCAGTTCAGGAGTAGGAAAGGTTTGGCGGGGCAAATGCAGGCAAGTGGGGCTGGATTAGTTTGGGAATGTGGTTGGCGTGGATTAGTTGGACCGAAGTGTCTGTTTCTGTGCTGTATGACTTAATGGCTCTACGTTTATGGCTGTGTCGTAATAGCGCACCAGTGGTAGAAGATGTGACTGCTGAAGGTGGTAACTGGGATCCCAATCAAGTGGGCTGTTTTGGCCTGGGTGGTGTCAAGCTTGGTATTGTCATAGTTGCTCCTATCCAAGTAGGTGGAGAGTTCTCCATCACATTGGCTTATGCCTTACAGATGGTGGGCAGGCTCTGGGGAGTCAGCGGATGTGTTACTCATTTCTGCGTTGCTCTTGTAACCAGGGCATTTATGTGGCTGGACTAGTTAGGCTTCTAGTCAATGAGACCCTAAGATGTGGAAGCAGTACTAGGCCACTCAGCCCACTGAGTATGCATCACTATTCAATAAGATCTTGGCTGATCTGATGAGATTCAACTACACTTTTCTGCTTTTGCTCTGTAATGCTTTGATTCCCTTACTGATTAAAAATCTATCGATCTCAGCCTTGAATTTACTTCATGACCCAGCTTGGACAGTCCTCTGTGTCGAGAATTCCACAGCTTCACTCTCCTCGAAGAGAAGAAATTCTTCCTCATCTCTGTCATGAAATGTGCGACCCTTTCTTTCTGAAATTATGTCCTTTACTCTCCTACATGGGGAAATGACTTTCCCACATCAAACTTTCAAGAATCCTAAGAATCTTGTACGTTTCAATGAGGTGACCTCTCATTCTTCTAAACTCCAATCACAACAGGCTCAACCTCTTTCAATAAATCATTCCCTCTAGACCAAATGAACCTTATCTCAACTGCCTTCAATGCCAGAATATGTTTTCTTAGGTAAGGGGACCACATGATTTCACAATATTCTTGTTGTCAGATAACTAGTGTATCGTATAGTTTTAACAAGACCTCCCTACTTTTATAATTCAATTCCCTTTGTGATAAAGGATAGCATTCCATTTAACTTCCCTTTACTTACTGACTTTAATACACTAGATCATAGAATCCCTACAGTGTGGAAGCAAGCTGGTCAGCCTATTGAGTCCATACCAGCCCTCCAAAGAGCTGCTAACCCAGATCCCACCCCTTTACTTTATAACTCTGCATTTCCCAAACATCCCTAACCTGCACGTCTTTGGATTGTGGGAGGAAACCAGAGCCTGCACAGACATGGGAAGCACATGCAAACTCTACACAGACAGTCATCTGAGGGTGGAATCAAACCCATTGTTACTCATTGAGCTACCGTGCCACTCCCAACTGCCCCTAGTTTTTCTGATTTATGGGACCCCCAGATCCTTCTGTGCTGTAACTTTGTGCAAACCTTTTCTATTTAAATAATATTCAACTTGTCTAATTTTCCTGCCAAAGTGCACAACCTCACATTGTCCCCATTATAATCTATCCATCCAGTTTGTGTCCTCTCACTTAACCTGGCTATATCCCTCTGCAGACTCTTTGCATCATCCTCATCACTTGCCATTTCACCTATTTTTGTACCATCTGCAAACTTGACGATAGCACATTCACTTTCCTCATCCAAGTCATTCATATACAATGTAAATAATGGTGATTGAACCACTGATCCCTGTGCCATTCCACTATTTACTGGCTGCCATTATAAAAATGCCCTTCCTATCCCAACTGTCTTCTATTAGTTAGCCAATCCTCTATCCATGTTATCACACTACCTCCAACACAATATTATTAACAAGTGGTACATTACCAAAAGGTTCTGAAAATCTAAATGTATTACATCCATTGCTTCCCCTTTATCCACCTGGTTGTTATTGCCTTGTAGGATTGTAATAAATTTGACAAGCATAATTTCTACTAATGAAGCCATGCTGATACTGCTTGATCATTTTTGTACTTCTGTTTGCTCAATTATTACATCCTTTATAATAGACTCGCACGTTTTCCTGACAGCAGATGCTATGCTATTTGGCCTAGAGTTGCTTGTGTTTTTTTGGTCTCCCTCCCTTTTCAAATTACAGATGTTATATTGGCACCCCTCTGGAATTTGTACAGAATCTAAGGATTCTTGGAAGTCTACTACAAGTGCATCAACTGTCTCCTCAGCAACTTTTAAATCCTTGGATGCATCCCATCAGGTGCAGAGGACTTACCGGTCTTTACAATCATTAGTTTCCCTAGCACCTTTTCCTTTAGTGATAGTTGTTGTTCTTCTCTTCCTTTTGCCACTTGATTTTTCAGTATTTTTGAAAATTATTAGTGTTTTTTAGTGTCTTTTACCATGAAAGCTGATGCAAAATATTTATTCAACTTCCCCGCTATTCCCTGGTTTCCCATTGTTACTTCTCTAAGGGGCCAATGTTAAATTTGGCCTCTCTTTTCCTTTTGATACATTGAAAGAAGCTCCTGCTTTCCATCTTGATATTACTTACAGGTTTACTCTCAAAGTCTATTTTCTCCCGCTTTATTATTTTTTGGTTATATTTTGTTGGTTTTTAAAACTTTCCTGAAACTTTCCAGCTTACAACTAATCTTTGCCGCATTGTACATTTTTTTCTTTTAAGTGTATGCTATCCTTAACTTCCCTGGTCCACTGTATAACTGATTTATCTCTTTTCTAAAATCTTTCTTCCACATTGGGATATCACTTTGCTGTGAGTCATGAAGTATTCTCTTAAATGTCTTCCATTGCTCCACAACTGACTTTGCTGCTAAATTCCATTCCTGTCCACTGTAGGCATTTCTGCCCTCATTCCTTTGTAATTACCCTTTTTACGTTCAGCACGGCTATTTCTGAACAAAGTTTCTTCTTCTCAAATTGAATGTTAGATCCCACCATTTTATGGTAGATGTTTCCTAATGGACTTTTCTCTCTGAGGTCATGTTCGCTGATGATTACATAATAGTCAGCACCATTTCTAACTCGTCTGACACATGTATCCATATCCAGCAAGCCTGAAGAACATTGAGGCTTGGCTGATAAGTGGCCAATTACAACCATGTGCTAGGTACTGATCTTCTCCAACAACAGAAAATCAAACCATCCTTAATCGACTTTTACTAACAATACTGTCCCCTACTACAAACATCCTGAGTGCTACTATTGTGTACAGATTCATTTTTCCTCCAGTAGTTGTTGAAAATCAAACTATTTATTGAAAGGCTGACAGCAACAGCTGAAGGAAAATAAACATTTTTTGTAGGCCTAATGTGACTTCCACGGTACACAGAGAGGTCCTGAGCTAGTGAAGATCTGGGGGCTTCTCCCAATCTAACTGTAGCCTGGAGCTGTTTAGTTACCTAAGATCCAGTCACAGAGTTGTTAATAGGGAAAGGCTTTTATCATCAATAATCGGTCACTAGTCCATATATCAAACAGTTACTTGCTGCTGGCTGATTCTCCAGTTGCATATACACTTGGCTCCTGCTCATCTGCGCCTTCTGCCACTACTGCTTGAACCAGCAAATGTGTAAACTGCACTTAAAAAGAGCAACCCCAAACTAGCTTTTGAAATGGGCAACAAAAACACTGGTGACACACATATTCTATGAACAAATCAAAAAAGCACAATTACCCAGCATTGCCAGCCTGGATTATACACTCAGCCTCTAGGGCGCGCTTTGTAGCCATGAATTTCTGACTTATACGCACAAGTGTCGTGTTTGAACCAAGATGGACACTTTCCGTACTGACTGTTTCCACGATAAATCCTGATTTTCACATTTATAATGGAAGTTGCCTATGTAAAATCATATTATAATGACACACTCCTGCCATTTGTGGTGCTGTAACACTTCAATGTTGAATCTCTGCTCCTCCATCTATACTTCAAAGAAAGTCCTGTCCTTCAAATAGCTCTACCTTCTTTCTAATTTGCTGCATTTTTGCAATAGGCAAGTGCTATAAATTGAGAGAACTATAAACTATATGTATAATAAAATTGGTATTGAATGACATCTCCATGTGTTGGGATACTTATATCATACACTCCAGCCCTCTTTCATCCAAAGACAATTGTTCTTCATTCATTGTGTTTGTGATACCAAGGGAGCTTGACTAGTTACAATATGAAACAGAAAACAAACCTAACTTTTGAGATGAAACCAACAATTGCTCAGGTATGAAGTTGACAATTTCAGGCACGTAATTGCAACAAATAGACAAGGCATTGCCAGCAGTTTATACTTGTTAACATATACCAAAAACCCGCCTCAATAATATCAACAAGTATGAAGCTAGAGACAGCATCTGGAGCAACTGAATCCCAAACCTCATAATGTGGCATACACATATATGCACATTGGATTTTGAACATTGCAGATAGTGGTTGACAAAAAGTCTCCACTACCAGCTAATTGGAAAAAAAGACAGTCAGTAAATAAAATGACATCTCATCCTTCTGAATGTCTCTGAGTGTAGTGTAGGCTGAACCTGCTCAACCAGAATCAGCTGAGTGAATATTGGCTAAACTGCTTCTAAAGCAAGTTGTAAAGACTGATTCTTTTTTTCTGTATTTTTAATTGCAGACTGAAATGAGAAAAGAACTACTTCAAAAACCAAGGACTGCTGCATGATTTGAAAGTAAGTAATTGGACACTCATGCAAGCATCAATTACATAGTTGTTTATTCAAGCAGTGCTTGAAGTGTGGTCGCAGACAAACTGGAATCAAGGGATGTGTACACACATGGAGATGCGGTTGGCAACAGGCAGCTGATTAGTCTGTAGACGAGTGACCAGTTATCAATGGCTTCTGCCTGCCTTCGAATCTGTGATGGCTCTCTGGTAGAAGAACAGCTTGGCCGTAAATATGAAAATGACACTCAGACCTCCAGCAGCTCAGGAGCACTCACTTATTGTTTTCTGCAGTAAAAGCCACTTGAAGCCTTAATAAAATAATTTTTTTTATTTCACGGGATGAGGGCATTGCTGCCCATTTACTGCCCATCTAGCAGGCAGTTAAGAGTCAAGCTCATTGTTATGGGTCTGGATTCACATGTAGACCAGACCAGGTAATGGTGGCATATTTCCTTCCTGAAAAGACATTCGTTAACTGGACAGGTTTTCCCAACAATTGGCAATGGATTCATAGTCCTCATTTGTCTCTTAATTCCAGATAGATTTATTGAATTCAAATTCCACCATCTACCATGGTGGGATTCGAACCTGGGTGCCCAGAACATTACCTGGGTACCTGGATTAACAGTCCAGTGACAATACAACGAAGGGATTGCTTCCCCTCGAAAATTTATTATTCATCCACCAGTTGTTGTAATCAGTGACTTTTAGTGAATAAATCAGAGATTGTTTCTATTGTGCCTCCTGCAAACCAGTGAAAGCCTCCAGAGAAGGAAGACTGAAGAGTTGCATCTGACTAGTATAAGGATCATTAATATCAGTGTTGCTTGTACTATCAGCACTATTTGAGATGGATCCTACGCATTTGTTGAGGGAACAGGCATATTAACATCAGCATCTTTGAAACAGCTAACAGCACTGGCATCAAGGCCATGAACATCCCAAATCAACCCTGCTAGACCAGCCACATGCTTAGGTCGCCTGAGCTCTGACTGCCAAAGCAAATCTTCTTCACCAGGTTCAAGGAAGGCATTTGAATGGCAGGAGGACAAAGGAAGCATTTCAAGACTCTTCCCTCAAGAAATGTAACATAGGTGTCATAGATGTTTGGAAGAAACTGATTTGGAGGAAGCTCCTGTATGAGGGGACACAATTCTTTAAGACCACCATCAGCAAGAAGAATTATGACAAAAAACTGGGGAAGGGAATGCCAGTGATGAGACCAAGGACCAATTCCCCCTCCTGGAAACACCAGCTGCATTCTTTATTCATTAACAGGATGAGGGTGTTGCTGGCTCAGCAGCATTTTTTGCCCATCCCTAATTGTGCAGAGGGCAGTTCAGAGTCAACCACATTGCTGGGGGTCTGGAGTCATGTGTAGGCCAGTCCAGGTAAGGATGGCAGTTTCCCTCCCTAAAGGACATTATTGATCCAGATGGGATTTTCCCTGACAATGGTCACCGTTAGATCCCTAATTCCAGATATTTTTATTGAATTCAAATTCCACCATCTGCCATGGCAGGATGCAAACCCAGGTCCCCAGAATGTTATCCAGGTCTCTGGATTAATAGTCAAGTACAATACCACTAGGCCATTCCCTCCCCAAGTGTTCAGAGCTGGGGCTGCATGATTGAGCTCATCAGCCACATAAGGACTCACAGGACTGATGCGCCGTCACATGGAATTTCCTGGATTGGCAATGATACTCATTAGTGAGTGATTGCTGATATCATTAACATTCATATCATCAGCAGCAAACAGGAACTACTCAACAACATACCTGTCACCTGTCACACCCGTTCCCTATCTGTGCCTGTTCATGTGTATGTAAGGGGGAGTTTACAACTGGATTAAAGTTTTAACTCGCAGAGGTATATGATGACAGTTAGTTCTTTACCTGTAGTTATAGTCTTGCAATAAAGAGGCTCAGGGGGCTGAATAGCTTGTTCTGTTCCTGCGTTCTTGTTAAGTTTAGAAATTTTATTCATACTTTACTGTCAACCTCGGTGTAAAATATAGTGAATTTGGGAAGCTTTGCATACCTCTATAATTATTAGTGGGGCTTGATTCCTAGCACGCTATACCAGTGAAATATAAGAGAGCACAACATTCCTGAAAAAGAGATCAAAACTGACCATCTGAACCATGCAGGAACAAATCCACTGCAACGACTAGCTATCAATATTCCCAGGCAACAGGAAAAAAATGACACTTTATACATCTTTCTTATTTCACTGAAATGATTTCTACACATTTTATATTTAAATACTACTCAGTTAATTTAACAAATCCTCCAGACTCAGTGACTCCTTTATCTCCCCACTCCTGGCAGTTGACACTTCCATGCTGGGCCATTCTGATTAACTCACATCTTGCACCAATTTCTCTGACATGATGTTGGCTCCTATCAAACTTTCCTAAACTGCAGTTCTGGATACATTCCTGGTGGCATACCCACCAATGAGGTTGTAAACAAGGAAATCTTCCTCAATATCAACATTTCACAAGGTCGAATAACAAGGTTTCCAGCAGCCGCACCAACATCCTGTTATGTTGCAATTTTTAAAAATTGTGCATTTTGCCTTGGGGAAAATTATTTGTTGAGGGACAGCAAATCAAAGATAGCAATTAAAAAGGCTAGGAAACAGTATGTTCCCACATAGCCTGCAGAGCTACCTGACATGGTGATCAGGTTCTTCTAAGGAACAGTTTAGCTGTCTTGTATTCCTGCTCCTTGTATCATAGTCTAGAATCACTTCTTACAAATTGCAAGTTGTTGCTCATAATTTACTGGTGTCCGTTGCTCCTCCCGTTGGTTGCAAAATCAGAAAAATGTTGTTGACGCACAGCACATCAGTCATTGTTTGTGTACAGAACAGAGGAGTCAATATTTCAGGTAGTGGGTTAATTGTGTTTAGTTATATGAAGGTGGTGGGCATTAACTAGGGAGTCACTTGATCATGTATAATGAGATACCTAGTGAAACTGAGATGTGATCAAGTTTGGAATTGCATGCTCATAATGTTTAACTCCAAGACCAAATACATATTAACTTAAACATCACTCTTTGCCATTGGTTTTCTGCAATAGAGCACAAAGCCCTTCCTATATATATCTCCAACTCAAGAGTTTCTACCTTTGCCCTATTGTGAAATGAAATAATTTTTGTAGTCTTGAATTTCAAGAATTCAGAATATCCTGTTTTATGAAAGATACCAATGAAAGGACATTTTTGAAGAACAAGGCTTGATTGGTAGTCAAATGTCTTGTGACAAATTCTTGTTTACGGGAGATCACCTGACTGGATTTACAACTGTCATGTTACAATGTATCCTTTGGATTTTGGTTGGACCAGCTCTGGTACTGGATCTGAGGAATTTGGAACTGGTACAAGAGGTTAGCATTTGGCCAGGCATAGGCCCAGGCCCAGGCCCAGGCCCAGGCCCAATGTCCTTGGGTTGCACAGTGTGTTGGAGGAGGTGGGGTGGGGAAGAATGTTGTTGGGATGGCTTTAGTCCAGAACGGCAGGGGTATGGGAACCTGAACAGGGTGGTGCAGGGGTGAGAAACAAGGACAGAAACAATCAAGACTGAAAGGCAAGAAGCAAAAGTAGAAGGCAGAAAAACATGGGAGAAAAAAAGCAAACATGCCCAGATTGCAAAATAAAGTTAGGATGACTAATAAGATTAAAAAGACACGTCTAAAGGCTTTGTATCTTAATGTATGGAGAATTCGCAATAAGCGCAAATGGATATGATATAGTTGCAAGTACAGAGATGAGGCTGCATGATGAAGAAAGATAGGGAGTGACTATCCCAGGCGTATTCAATATTTAGGAAGGACAGACAAAAACAAAAAGGTGATGGGGTAACATTTTTAGTAAAGGACTTAATGCTATAATGAGGAATGTTATTAGCTCAGATGATAATAATGAGGAATCTGTCTAGGTGGAGATAAGAAATTTCAAAGGGCAGAAAACATTGTTGGGGTCATCCATAGGCCCTCAAACAATGGTGGAGATGCAAGGGAAGGCATTGAACAAGCAATCAGAGATGGATGAAATAAATGATACAACTTTAATCATGGTTCACTAATTAACCGACAGATAGGAAAAATGAAACTAGCAATATTGTGGAGGAGGATGTCCTGGAATGTGTACATGACGGATGTTTAGACCAAAGCATTGCAGTACCAAACAAAGAAAAGACTATTCTAGAGATGGCGCATGTACAACAAGAACAGATTAATTAACAAATCTTGTTCTGTACAGTCCTTTGGAAAAGAGTGACCATAATATGTTAGCATTCTTTATTAAGATGGAGGGTGAAGTAGCTGAGTCTGCAATGAGGCTCCTGAATCTAGTCTATTTTTATAACTCAATTCTCAGCAACATCCTGGTAAATCTTATCTGAATCCTCTCCAGTTTCATAATATTCTTCCTGGAACAGGGTGACCAGAACTGGGCACAATATTCTAGAAGAGCTCTCACCAACATCTTGTACAACCTCAACATGATGTTTTAACTCCTATACTCAAAAGGTTTGAGCAATGAAGGCAAGTGTGCCAAATGCTTTCTTAACCACCATGTCTACTTGTTACATAATTTTCAAAGAACTATGTACCTGAACCTCTAGGTCTATCTGTTCTACAACATTACCCAGAGTCTTACCATTAATTGTACTAGTCCTGCCCTTTATTGTTTTACCAAATGCAATACCTCACATTTATCCAAATTAAACTCCATCTGCCACTCCTCAACCCATTGACCCAATTGAACAAGCTCTCTTTGTAATCTTTGATATCCTTCTTCACTGTCGATTGTACCACCAATTTTGGTGTCACCTGCAAACTTACTAACTATGCCTCTTATATTCTCATCCAAATCATTTATATAAATGACAAGCAAACGTGGACCCACTATCGATCCCTGTGGAATACTGCTGGTCACAGGCCTCCAGTTTGAAAACCAACCCTCTGCCACCACCCTCTGTCTCCTGTAAAGCCAATTTTGTATCCAATTAGCAAGCTTACCCTGAATCCATTGTAATCCAATTTTCCTAATTAGTCTCCCATGCAGAACTTTATCAAAGGCTTTACTGAAGTCTAAGTAAACAACATCTACCACTCTGCCCTGACAAATCTTTTTGGTTACTTCCTTAAAAACCTCAATCAAGTTTGTGAGACATGATTTCAACAAAAAAAAGGTTGACCAGTAGAAAGCAAAGAGTAGGGGTAAATGGGTGTTTTTCTGGTTGGCGGTCAGTGGCTAGTGGTGTGCCTCAGGGATCAGTGTTGGGACTGCAATTGTTCACAATTTACACAGATGATTTGGAGTTGGGGACTAAGTGTGGTGTGTCAAAATTTGCAGATGACACCAAGGTGAGAGGTAGAGCAAAGTGTGCAGAAGACACTGAAAGTCTGCAGAGGGATATAGATAGTCTAAGTGAGTGGGCAAAGGTCTGGCAGATGGAGTACAATGTTGATAAGTGTGAGGTTATCTATTTTGGTAGGAATAACAGCAAAATGGACTATGTTTTAAATGGTAAAAAATTGCAGCACGCTGCTGTGCAGAGGGACTTGGGTGTCCTTGTGCATGAATTGCTAAAAATAGGAGTGCGGATGCAGCAGGTAATTAAAAAGGCAAATGGAATTTTGTCTGCCATTGCTAGCGGGATGGATTTTAAAAATCGGGAGGCTATGCTGCAGCTGGTGAGGCCACACCTGGAGTACTGTGTGCAGTTTTGGTCTCCTTACTTGAGAATGGATATACTAGCACTGGAGGGCGTGCAGAGGAGATTCACTCAGTTGATTCCAGAGTTGAGAGGATTGGATTATGAGGAGAGACTGAGTAGACTGGGATTATACTCATTGGAATTTGGAAGAATGAGGGGAGATCTTATAGAAACATATAAGATTATGAAGGGAATAGATAAGGTGGAGGCAGGGAGGTTGTTTCCGCTAGCAGGTGTAACTAGGACTAGAGGGCATCGCCTCAAAATAAAGGGAAGCAGATGTAGGACTGAGGTCAGGGGGAACTTCTTCACCGAAAGTGTTGTGAATCTTTGGAACTCCCTGCCCAGTGAAGCGGTTGAAGCTACCTCGCTGAATGTTTTTAAGGCAAGGCTAGATAAATTTTTGAACAGTAAAGGAATTAAAGGTTATGGTGAGTGGGCCGGTAAGTGGAGCTGAGACTCAAAAAGATCAGCCATGATCTTATTAAATGGCGGGGCAGGCTCGCGGGGTCGGACGGCCTGCTCCTGCTCCTAGTTCTTATGTTCTTATGTTGTGATTTCCCTCCCACAAAGCAATGCTGACTATCACTAATCAGTCTTTGCCTCTCCAAATGTATGTCACTCCTGTCTTTCAGAATAACCTTCAACAACTTACCCACCACCGATGTCAGACTCACAGGTCTGATGTTCCCAGGCGTCTCCTTACAGCCTTTGTTAAATGAAGGCACAACATTAGCCACCCTCTGGTCCTCCAGCACCTCACCCATGGTTATGGAGGATATAAATATTTCTGCTAGGGGCCCCTCAATTTTCTCCCTAACATCCCACAAAGTCCTGGTATATGTTTGATCAGGTACTGGAGATTTATTCAACTTCATGTTTTCTGAGGCCTCTAGCACTTCCTCTTCTGTAACGTGAAATGATTCTGAAACAACAATATTTATTTCCCTGAATTCCCTGGCCTCCATTTCTTTCACTTTGGAGATATCCAAACTTCTGATGTACAAGAAGGGAGAGCACAAGAGCTCAGTTAATACTAAGTGGCTGCTCATGTACAATTCAAATATCAGAGAATCCTAACTGCATGGAAGATCAAAGAGGATATTATTTTTGTATAAACAGATTGACAAGCTTTGAAGCTTCACCCAATTACTCTGGATGCCAAGTAGCAATGCAACAAGCCTGAGGAAGGCTGAAATGCTGACTAGTATGTAATTCTGTTAATCTCTGTCCTGAAGGAGGGTCACTGGACCCGAAACATTAACTCTGACTTTTCTCCACAGATGCTACCAGACCTGCTGAGTTTTTCCAGCAATTTGTTTTTTTTTATTAACCAAAGTTAACCCAAGAAATGCTCTGGGACTAACAAAAGGAAATCTGCCATTCTTACCTGGTTTGACCTTCTGTTTTTAATTCATACCCAGAATCTGGGTATTGTTGGCCGGGCCAGCATTTATTGCACATCCCTTGGTGTTCTTGAAAAGACTGTGGTGAGCTATGTTCTTGAACTGCTACAGTTCATTCGGTGTAGGTAGACCCACCCTACCGTCAGCGAGCATTCTCCAGAATTTTGACCCAGTCACATGGGGATATGTTTCTAGAACCAAATGGTGAATGGATTGAAAGGGAACTTACACAGGCCTCCCATGTACCTGCTGTCCTTGTCCTCTTGGTAGTAGTTGTGGGTTTGGAAGGTGCTGGTGAAGGAACTTCGTTGAATTTCCGCATTGCATCTTGTTGATGGTACACTCCCTCCCTTACGCACTCAATGCTTTCTACACACAGTTTAAGCAGAATGCTAGCGGAGCGGTGTCACCTGCCCCAACAGCCCAGGACATACCTGTTCTCTCTGTCACTGCTGCAGACGTCAGGTTGACCTTCTTGAGAGTCAACCCAAGGAAAGCATCTGGCCCAGGCAGAGTCCCCAGCTAAGACACAGATCCTGTGTGGTCCAGCTGGCGGACACATTCACTGACATCTTTAAGCTGTCCCTCCTACAAGCCGAAGTCCCCACCTGCTTCAAGTAGACCACCATCATCCCAGTATCAAAGAAAGGACAAGCAATGTTCCTCAACAAGTACCGCCCAGTGGCTCTGACCTCCATAATCATGAAGTGCTTTGAGCGGCTGGTCATAGCCCACATCAACTCTAACTTCCCAGCCTGCCTCAATCCCCTGCAATTTGCTTACCAAAGTACCAGGTCCACAGCGGACACAATTTCCCAAGCCCTACACTCATTCCTGGAACATCTGTATACCTATATCAGGTTCCTACTCATTAACTACAGATCCACCCTCAACACCATTATCCCCTCCTGACTAATCTCAAAACTCTGAGACTTACGTCTCAGCTCCGCCCTCTGCAACTGGACCCTCAGCTTCCTGAGCCACAGACCACATTCTGTGAAGATAGACAACAGGATCTCTTTGACGACAATCCTCAACACTGGCGTGCCACAAGGATGCATTCTCAGCCCCTCAATGTACTCCCTGTACGCCCATGATTGTGTAGCCAAATTTCGCATGAACAGCATCGACAAGTTTGCTCATGACACCGCCACAGGAGGACGCATATTAAACAATAATGAGTCAGAATACAGAAAGGAGATTAAAGGCTTGGTGAGGTGGTGTAATGCTAAAAATCTTTCTCGCAATGTCAGAAAAACAAAAGAACTAATCAATGACTTCAGGGAGAAACGGGAGGACGCACCTCTATCTTCATCAATGGAGCTGAGGTGGAGAGGGGCGAGAGTGTCAAGTTCCTAGGAATGACAATAACCAAAAATCTGCCCCGGACTTCTGACATAGAAGCAAGTGTCAAGAAGGCTCAACAATGCCTCTTCTTCCTCAGGCAGCTTAGGAAATTCAACATGTCCATAAGGACCCTCACCAACTTTTAAAGATGCACCATAGAAAGCATTCTGTCTGGGTGCATAATGGCCTGGTATGGCAACTGCTCTGCCCAGGGCAGTAAGGAGCTACAGAAAGTTGTGTGCCCAGCCCAGACCATCACAGAAACCAACCTCCCATCCATGGACTCTACTTAGACTTCTCGTTGGTGCAGAAAGGCTGCTAACATCATTAAATATCCCTCCAACACCAGTTATGCCCTCCTACAATGTCTTCCATCAGGCAGAATATACTTGAACATGTGCACCAACCGGTTCAAGAATAGTTTCTGTTCTGCTGTTATTAGACTGCCGAATGGACTCTCTAACTTCGAATAATGTTGGTCTTGCTTTGTGCACCTCCTGTGCAGCCGTAACCTTGTGTATCCCACTCCATCTAAGCACCCCATGATCTGTACGTCCTTGTTGGCTATGATCGGCTTGTACTGCTCGCAAAACAAAGCTTTCCACTATACTCGGGAATATGTGACTACAATAAATCAAATCAAATCATTCTGCATTAGTGGTGGAGAGAGTGAATGATTCTGGATGTAGTGTTAACCAAGTAGGCTGCTTTGACCTGGATGGTGTCAGACTTCTTGAGTGCTGTTGGAACTGTATCCAACCAGGCAAGTGGAGAGTATTCCATCACGCTCTTGTGCCTTATAGATGGTGGACAGGCTTTGGCACATCAGGAGATGAGTCACTCACTGAAGGATTCCTAGCCTCTGATCTGCTCTTGTACCCACTGTATTTATATCACTAGGCCAGTTCGGTTTCTGATTAATGGTAACCCCCAGGATGTTAGCAGTGGGGAATTCTGAGATGGTATCCCATTGAATGTCAAGGTGTGATGGTTAGATTCTCTCTTTTTGGTGATGGTTATTGCCTAGCACCTGATTCCCACAAATACAACTTAGCACTTGTCAGCCCAAGCTTAGATGGTTTTGCTGCAGTTAGACGTAAATTTCCTCACTATCTGAAGGGTCATGAATGGTGCTGAACATTGCATAGTCGTTAGCGGACACCCCCTCTTCGGACCTTTGATGGAGGGAAGGTCATTGATGAATGAACTAAAAAGATGGTCATTAGGATATTGCCCTCAGAAACTGCTGCAGAGATGTCCTGGAAAAGACGTCTAGCAACCTTTTCTGTCTTTAGTTTTGCCAGGCTAGGACTCCAGCCAGCAGAGACAGATCCCAGATTCTCATTGACTCCAGTTTTACTTGGACTTCTCAATGCCACAATGTATCAAGTTTAGCCTCCAAGCTGTTCTTGTTCTTGGTCCTTGCATTACTACAAACATTGTCCCCCCCTCCACCGACTTCGTCCAGTGTCTATCTATTTTAAGTAAACAATTAGAGATACGTTCTTACCTGCTAAAGATGCCATGTTCACAATAACTCCTCCTTTACCCCCATTCTCCTTGCTCATGTATTCCAGAGCTATGTATGTCCCTCTTATCACGGAGGTCTGGCATTTAAAAAATACAATTTGATTTAAAATCAATTAAGAGCTCAGCTACCTACTGATAAAGTGTAAATATGGGTTAGGTGTTGAGTGACAGGATTTATTCTATGTACATCAGCAGCACGGTGCCTCAGTGGTTAGCACTGTTACCTCACAGCACCAGGGACCTAGTTGATCCCACCCTCGGGCGACTGTCTGTGTAGAGTTTGCACATTCTCCCCGTGACTGCGTATTTTCCCTCGGGTGCTCTGCTTTCCTTCCACAGTCCAAAGATGTGCAGATTAGGTGGATTGGCCATGTTAAATTGCCCTTAAGTGTCCAGGGATTTGTAGGGTAGGTGGGTTAGCCATGGGAAATGCAGGGTTACAAGGATAGGGTAAGGGAATACGTCTGGGTGGGAAGCTCTCCAGAGTGTTGGCGTGGACTCAATGGGTTGAATGTCCTGCTTCCATTCTGTAGGGTTTCTATGATTCCCACATTAATCATGTAAATATATTTGTTTCCTGGCAATGAACACATATTTCCATAGTTTAGTAACTTGTCACATGCTATGCACAATATTTCCAGAGCAGGAATGAGTATATCAGTAATACAGGAAGACTACTACATAGAAACATAGACTATAGGAGCAGAAGTAGGCCATTCAGCATTTCAAGCCTGATCTGCCAGATGACCATAAGGAATAGGCTGATTTGCCTCTCAAGCCTGCTCCACCATTCAGTAGAATCATGGTTGATCTGACATTCCTCACGTCCATTTTCTTGCATTTCCCGATAACTCTTGATTGCCCTCCCGATCAAGCATTTATCTATCTCAACCTTAGATCTGCCCCCAGAACTCTTTGTGGCAAGGAGTTCCAAAGAATCACAACTCTTTGAGAGAAGAGAAAACTCCTCATCGCAGTTTTAAATTGGCACCCTTTTATTCTGAGACTATGCCCTCCATTCCTAGACTCTCCCATGAGAGGAAACATCCTCTCAGCATGTACCCTGTCAAGCCTCTTATGAATTCCCTGAACCAATGAGATCTCCTCTCGTTCTTTGAAACTTCAGTGAGTTGAGGCAGAATCTGTTTAGCCTTTATTCATAAGACAATCAATATGATTATGACAGTTGAAGCTCTTAGAGTAGAGAAGGTTAATGTTAATCAGTTTTTAAAATTATAAGAGCTTTTGTTATCAAGAAGAAATGATGTGATGAAAAGAAGCGATGTCTTTTAGGCTAGGAAATCTACCATTCTTGCCTGTTATCGCCGAAGTAGCAACATGGTTGACCCTAAGCTGTCCTCTGAGTAAAAAGGGATCGGCAAAAAAAAATTGCTGGCCTGAAAAGCAACGGCCATGCCCCTTAAATGAATGAATGAACGTACAAATAAAAAAGGAAAGTTTCCATCAGCAGCTTAGTCTTTTATCAGAGGGTACGTGTTGTAGATAATTCAAATAAAACAAACTAGTCAGGGTTTTTTTTACACTCAGGTAGTTATGATATCACTGAAAGTTTGGTGGCAGAGAATGCGATAAGGACTTTTATGGTGGAGTTGGATATATTTGAAAAAGAGAAATTTGCAGGGCAATGGAGAAAGAGCAGGGTTGTGGGATCACTGGGATAGTGCTCCAAACAGCCAGCACACACAAGGCAAGCTGATCATATCTTACAAAGCAGGATTTTTTTATAATTTTTGAAAAATTATACGCAATATGGATTAAAAGTTTCCTGTGCAGTGAGAGATCAGTGATTCGTCACTAGGTGATGGTGATTGCCACACAATTTCATCAGACTCTCTAATGTCCTTTAGGGAAGGAAATCCACCATCCTTACCTGGTCTGGCCTGCATGTGACCAATCCTACAGCATTGTGATTGACTAATAGCTGTCCTCTGCACAATTAAGGACAGGCAATACATTATGACTCAGCTGCAATGCCCATGTCCAGTGAACAAGTTAAAAAAAATCCTGACAGGAATAACTCTGTACATGGACATCTGATTGAATGCAGCCACAGCCTAGAATATTTTACTTCAAATGAAATGTGGTGGCACAGAAAATTAAATCAATAAGGTACTAATTTTCAACTAAGAATTAAGTGCCCAATGCCAAATTTTACTTATAGGTCAACATGTTAATGCACTGAACTATAGATCATACAGTGTGGAGTGTTGCCAATAGCAATTTTGTGAACTTGCTGCAAGAAAAAAAAATCTGTTTGAACTTTGACTCCATCTTGAATTATCTAGTACCAGGACTGAAATTGTATCCCGATTATTAAAAATAAGAAATGCATCAATTTAAATTGGTCCACACAACACCTCCAAAACAATTGAACAATGGATTGAAAATATAATTCTGTGCAATTACTAAACAATTTAAATTTGAAGTGGTGTAACTCTTGTAAGTAAAAGGTTATAACTGTGTGGTCAAGATCTTTAATTTCTTACCAAATTAACATTAATTGTCTGCTCCCAGTTGTTCTCGTTGTTTATTCCGGCATTGTTACACACTATATCCAAACTTCCAAAGAGATCAATCGTCTTCTTAAATGCACCTATAAGCAAGATAGAATCAGAGAATAGTACACAGGAGGCCGTCTTTGTCATCTGGTCTGAGCTAGCTCGACCAAACAACAATCCAGTTAGTCCCATTTTCTTGCCTATTCCTCATACTCCTAAATTTTTTTCCAAGTATTTACCACATTTGCTATTGAACTCCACTGTTTAATTGATTTACATTACACTTTCGAGCAGTATCTTCCAAAACTTAATAATGCTTTGAGTAAACATAAGGGCTTAGGTAAAATGTATAGCTACTGCAGAGTGGAAGAGATTTTCCTTATATTGAATGGTATTCTATGGTTCTTTTAGGGTCTTGTCTGCAAGCTGCAAAGCCAGAGTGTGTCCTCTTTTCCTCTTTCCAGAAAGTTCTGTTCAATTAAAAGCCAATTAACTGGACACTGCAGAACAATACCAGGATCAAGGACCTTGCTGGGTTGAGGCCCCTGTGCCAAGCTCAACAGTGACACTGGGGAGGCTGTGGCTGCTGCTGGTAATACACCCAGTCTATGCTGCTGATTGAAGTGGGACCCAGTCACAGCTGAGTGATGGTGGGAGGAAAGGTGATAGGGATGGGAATTGGCAGCAAAGGCAGGGGTTAGCTCTCAGCGAAAGGGATTGGGGTACCCTATCAAGCACTGAGAGACTAACAACAAAGGAATTCCCTCCCTTAATCTATTTCCTTAAATGAATAAGCCTTTGCTGGGTCAATACAAGCGGCAGTGGGAAGACACCTTTGAGTGTTCATTACTCGCCTCCTCTCGGGGCTCAAACAGCAGTAGGGTATGAAGGCCATGCAGGGGCTTTCTTACTCCAGATCTGCTTAGGGGAGAAGGTAGCGCTAGACATTCTGTTGCCTGACTAAAATACTCCAGCGGCACCAAATCTGCCATGGAAGAAAGTATTCCATTCTGGCTATTGTGCCAGAAGAATAAAATTATGCTTTAGTGAAACATATATGACTCTTAGGTTCATTGGTGACTTGACAGAATAGGTGCAGACAGGTTGTTACCCCTTGTGGGAGATATGGCGTCGCACATTTAAGACAGAGATGAGGAGGAATTTCTTTTCTCAGAGAGTTGTGAATCTGTGGAATTCTTTATTGCAGAGGGTTGTGGAACCTATGGTATATTTAAGGCTGAGGTAAACAGATCTTTCATTATACAAAGGTTACAGAAAAATGGCAATAAAGTGCATTTGAGGATGATCGGGTCGGCCCTAATCTTGCTGAGTGGCAGAGCAATAGTGGGCTGAATGGTCCACTCATACTTCTACATCTTATAGTCTTAATCCCAATCACTTTTAGTCTGTGCCCTCTCATTATGGAACCTTCTGCCAATGGAAACACGATCTAAACTATTCACTATCTAAACCAGTCATGCTTTTAAACACTCCCACAAACTTCCTTTCGCCCTTCTCTCAAAGAGCTTTGCTGGAAAACAGTCTTTTTTCATATTTTAGCAGTGTTCAATTGTTCTTGTGAAGTGTAAATGTCACTGCTCAATATAAATCAAAAAATATCAGAGAGCATGGATGAATTCTCTCATGAACCTGTTTTGCAATGTAGCTTTACTACATAAACAGTATGATATAGAGTCATAGAGTCATACTACATGGAAGCAGATCCTTCAGTCCAACCATGTTCCCAAACAAAACTAGTCCCATTTGCCTGCATTTGCTCATATCCTTCAAAACCTTTCCTATTCATGAACATATCCAAATGTCTTTTAAACATTGTAACTGTGCCCGTTTCCACCACTTCCTCTGGCAGATCATTCTACACATGAACCACTCTGTGTAAAAAAGTTGCCCCTCATGTCCTTTTTAAATCTTTCTTCTCTCACCTTAAAAATATGTCCCCTGGTCTTGAACTCCCCTACCCTAGGGAAAAATCCCTCGTTATTCACCTTATCTTCGCCCCCTCATGATTTTATACACCTGTAAGATCACCCCATTTTAATCCCATATATATATATCTCCTAAAGAGAAAAGGTTAACCAGGAAAAGAGTAGGGCTCATTAGGGACCAAGAGGGCAACCTATGTATGATGCCACAGGAGATTGGAACGGTGCTGAATAAATACCTCTTTTTGGTCTTCTTTACCCTGGAAAAAGAGAACGTAGGTACAGAATTCAGGAAAAAGCACTGTGAGGAACTTGCACAATTTGACATATGAGATGAGGGTGTACTTAACGAATGGAAGGACACTCGTTAGCCTGGAGGAACAGAGGGGTCTTGGGGTAATTATTCACAGATCCCTTAAGTCAGCAGAACATGTGAATAGGATGGTTAAGAAGGCATATGGGATACTTGCTTATATCAGTCGTGGCTAGAGTATACGAGCAAGGAGGTAATGTTTGAGTTGTACAGAGCATTGGTCAATCCACAGTTGGAGTACTGAGTGTCCTTCTGGTCACCTCATTGCAGGAAGAATGTGATAGCACGAGAGGGGATACAGACAGGGTTCACCAGGATGTTGCCTGGGATGGAGAAATTGAGTTACAAGGAGAGACTAGATAGGCTTGGGATTGTTTTCTTTAGAACAGAGAATACTGAGGGGGGACATGACCCAGGTGTATAACATTACCAAGGGCATGGGCAGGGTGAATAGAGAGCAACTGTTCCTCTTGGTTGAGGGGTCACTCACAAGACGGCATTGTTTCAAGGTAAGGGGCAGGAGATTCAGAGGGGATTTGGGGGGAAAAATCACTCGGGGGTGGTGGGAATCTGGAATGCACTGCCTGGGAAGGTAGTGGCGGCTGGAAACCTTACATCAGTTAAAAAAATATTCGGATGAGCACTTCAAATATCATAACATTCAAGGATATTGAACGAGTACAGGAAATTGGGATTAGTGCATTTTTCGTGGTATATATGGTCATTGCAGACTCGATTGGCCTAAAGGCCTTTTCTGCGCTGCAAGAATCTATGAATCCATCAGCATCTTTGATATTTTGAATTCCCATTGCATTGGACCGAGAATGCCGTCATTAACCTGGCTTTAGAGAGTCCCTCATTTTATGTAATCTTTATTCTACAGACCAGATACACATCACTTAAACAGAAATATGGCACCTTCTTTTAATAGAGAGGCATTAAAAAAAAACTTTCAGACTTTTTGAAATAATGTACACTTGTCAAACAGCTGTACTTATCATAACAGTTTAAAACATGAGTATTCAAAAAGGCACTTGAATTTATATAGCACTTTTCATGACCGCCGGTTATTTCAAAGCGCTTTGCAAACTCTCAAAAGTATTTTCCAAGCGTCATTGCTGTTGTAATTGTTGCGGCAAACAATTTGTGCACAGCAAGCTCCCACAAACAGCTATTTGATAATGATCAACTAATCCGTTTTTGAGACGTTAACTGACAGATAAATAGTCATCAGGACCTCTTCTCCCATAAATGGGAAAAGGAATCCGCAGCTTCCATCTGAAAGGGTCCATGGGCATTCAGTTTAATGTGTCACTCCTCACTACTGTACTGCAGTGTGAACCTCAATCTGTGTTTCAAGATCCAAAGAGTAAAGGCAAGCACAGTCCAGCTGTACCACAGCGAACACAAACTGCTTTATTCGTAATTTAACATTGTGTTAATAACGTCAGAGGGAATCATTAAACGTGAACACGTCACTCATCGAGATTACTTCTGGTCGGTATAAATACAACTAGATAAGCCTGAGGTGTGAAGTTGACATTTATGGAAGATGATGTTAAACAGCGTGCCTTGCTCAAACACTTACCTATTTACAATCAGAAACAAACATAAACTGTTTTAGCTCCGAATACAATTAGCACAACTCTGAAGTAGGACAAGCCCCGGTGCTGAGCCACCTACATTTTAATTCTTCCTCTGCTCCCACGTTGCATGCGATGAATAAACTGCGACCAGCATCAAATTCCCCATCCAGTGCCTTCTTGCAGGCTTCACCAGCGCTCAGGTTCAAATCCAGCAGAGCCACCTAGACATGAAGAGGAATAGGAGAGGGGCGGGCGGGAGAAAAGTGGGGAGGGGGAAGAGACAGAGACACACAAGAGAACAGAGAGAGAGAGACAGACAGGGGAACAGAGAGAGAGACAGTGGAACAGACAGAGGCAGACAGGAGAACAGAGAGAGAGAGACAGTGGAACAGACAGAGGCAGACAGGGGAACAGAGAGAGAGAGACAGTGGAACAGACAGAGACAGACAGGAGAACAGAGAGAGAGAGACAGTGGAAGAGCGAGAAAGAGACGGGGGAGAGACAGAGAGAAGGGGAAAGAGTGGGGGTCGGGGGAAAAGAGAGAGACGGGGTGGGGCGACAGAGAGAGAGAAAGAGGGAGAGTGAAAAGGAAAGAGAGCGAAGGGATGAGAAAGAGTGAAGGGGGAGAGAGAGGAGAGTGAAGGTGGGATGAGAGAAACGGAGGGAGACAGGAAAGAGAAGAAGAGAAAAGAAGAGAGAAGGGGGGGACAGAGACAGAGTTGGGGAGAGAGAAGTCGGGGGGGGGGGAAGAGAGAGAGAAGGGGAAAGAGTCGGGGAGAAGAGTCAGGGGGGCGGGTGTAGGAGTGTGGAAAGTGTTCACAGGAGACACAGAAGGGAGTGGGGAACGAGAGAGTAAAAACAATCAGTTTGAACCTGGCAAGCCATGAAGGGTAAGCAGCCGCGCTGGCTCGGAGAGGGGCAGAGCTGTACCTTCGCTCCGTGTCTGAGCAGCGCCTCGGTGAACGATCTGCCGATGCCCTGAGCTGCTCCAGTCACCAGCGCCACTTTCCCAGTCAGATCCATGAGAGATGGGTTAGCTCCCGAAGTCCCAGCACCGAACCGTCAGGCTGCTCGCTCACAGCCTGTCCTACACCCTGGAAACAAACAGTCCCTGTGCAAACTTTATCAACTTCTTCCTCTCTGTCTGCAACGAACGGTGTGTGCTCTCCTGATCTCTCCTTGGTGTTTATATCACATGTAATGCGTCAGGGAAGGTCACTAATCAACCCTTCAAAACCAAAACACATTTCTACCCCTCTCTCCCTGCACCCGGGGACAATGCGCAGTCCCACTTCCCTGTCTTTGCAGGACAGAATCTGATTTCATTTCCACTGTGCAGCGACCGAATCACTCACAGTCAGATAAACCCGACCAAAGACTTGAATCACTTGTTAAGAGAACCGAATTCAGGAAGCCAACTGACTCGATCATTACTGGAAGTGGTCCCACTAAAACCACCTACGGCCTTGAAATAAACCCACCTAACTTGTCTTCAAAATAAAATCTTTCATGCGGTGTGGAACCCAAAGAACAGCAGTTGTTTTCCCACGCCTAACTGAAAGGTGAGCTACCTCCCGGAGCTGTTGGAGTCCATGTGATGTAGGGACACCCACATGACGGCTTTTGGGGAGCTGGGGTGGCTGCTTTGACCTCACAAAGGGTTTTGGAGGTTCTTGAGTGTTGTTGGAGCTTCACCCTTCCAGGCAAGTGGGAAGTATTCCATCACAGTCCTGACTTGTACCTTATACATAGTGGACAGGCTTTGGGGAGTCAGGAGGTGAGCCGCACATGGTAGGATTCCTAGCCTCTGGTCTGCTCTGGTCGTCACAGTATAGATTGGTAATCTCAGTTGGCTGGAATGCTGGTTTCCAAATAGAGTGGGTTAAATTCCAGTACTGGCTGAAGTTACCATGAAGAATTCTCCTTCTCAATTTCTCCCCTTGCCTGAGGTGTGGTGACCACCAGTCCTAGCTCTGTAATGAGAGAGCAACCCTCTGGGACAACACACCTTTGTCTTTTTTTAATAGTAGTCACAGTGTGTATATATCTATATATTATAATATATTTATGTGGTTGGTTCAGTTTCTGGTCAATGGTAACCCCCCAGGGTATGGATGGTGGGGCTCTCAGTGATGCTAATACTCTTTAAGTGTCAAGGTGAGGTGCTTGGAATGTTTCTTCTTGGAGATTCCCTGTCACTTTAGAGGTACTTCCATTATTTGCCACTAGGCAGCCCAAGTCTGAATATAGTCTTGATCTTACTGCATTTGGTTATGAACTGCTTTAGTCTTTGAGGAGTCACAAATTGTACCGCATACTGTGCAGTCATCAGCAACCATCCCCACTTCTAACCTAGTGATGGAAGGAAGGTCATTGTTGAAGTGGAAATAAAAAACTGCTGGAAATCACAGCAGGTCAGGCAGTATCTGTGGAGAGAGAGCTGACAGCTCTGATGAAGATCTAGACTCAAAACATTAGCTTGTTCTCTCTGCATGAATGCTGCCTGACCTATTGTGATTCCCAGCATTTTTTGTTTCCAGTGCAGAATCCAGCATCTGCAGTAATTTGATCCGGCACTGTTTAAGTGACTGAACGTGGTGAGACCCAGTTCGCAACCATGAGGAATCATAGAATCCCCAGAGTATGGAAGCAGGCCATTTGGCCCATCAAGTCCACACCAATCCTCCAAAGAGTATCCCACCCAGTCCTATGCCCCCAACCTGTCCCTGTAAACTCCCATCTCTGTCTCTGTCTTGCTGCAGTGTTCCAGTGAAGCCCAATGCAAGCTTATTTTCAACTTGGGGACCCTACAGCCATCCGGACTTAATATTGAGTTCAATAATTTTAGGGCATAAACTCTCCCTTGTCCCAGCCCCCCACCCCACACACCAGGCCTTGTTACCACATAGCCTGCCATTACACACCCCCTGTTGTTAGTCGCTAACAGTCCCCATTAACAAATACTCACCCTCCCAGCCTGATCATTAACAACTCCTTTGTCTCTCCAACTGCTCTTCTCTCTCTTTGGGCTCTATCTTATCGTTTACTCCCTATCTCCCCAACCTCCCTATTTTCTGCATATAAACTGACATTTTCCCAGCCACCGTCAGTTCTGAGGAAGAGTCACCGGACCCAAAACGTTAACTCTGTTTTCTCCTTCACAGATGCTGCCAGACCTGCTGAGCTTTTCCAGCAACTTTGTTTTTGTTCCTGTAAACTGGCATTTCTTGTAGTTAACCCACCTAGCCTGCACATCTTTGGACTGTGGGAGGAAACTGGAGCACCCAAAGGAAACCCACGCAGACACGGGGAGAACATGCAAACTCAATACAGACAGTTGTCCCAGGCTGGAATCAAATCCAAATCCCTGGCACTGTGAGGCAGCAGTCCTAACCACTGAGCCACTGTGCCACCCAATGCTTAACATGCATGCAGACTTGTTGCAGCTTCGCTTGGTTGAAACCCCATTTTCCTGTATTTTTCCTGGTATACTCTCATGCACTCTTCATGGTCCAGTTCAGTCAATTTATTTTTGGTTAAGTTGGGAGGAACAGCAATTACCTTGAAGGTACGGTACAGGGACAGATTGTTTGGTCACTATTGTCTGGGTTATTTGCACCTCCTTTCACCTCTCGAGTACTGGGATTCCACAAATGACATTCAGGCTGTGCTACTTCCTCCCAGCATCTGACAGAACACTCCAACCCCTCAAGCTCCACATTCTTGGAGTCCTGGGCTAGCTTCCAGACTACGCAATTCCAAGTCAGTAAGCTGCTTCTGGCTGCTGGTGTTGTAGGTCAAGTGACCTTTCAGAATGGTAATAATGCCCTGAGGTTCAAATAGGCTGGTTGCTGTAATCTGCTGCCTTGGGGTTAAAATTCCCCTGTTTCTTCCAGATTTCTTGCCTTTGCTATTTTTGCTTTCAATGTACTGAATATTGACACCTATGTAATCAAGCAGTGAACTGGATATGGAGTGGGACTTGCAGTTTTAATTTGCAGGAATCTCAGAACAGGAACTACAGTGAATCCAAGTATTCCAAGTCTGATAGGATCATTTATCCAGCAAACCTTGGGTGTGGGATAGTCACAGAAGATGAATTATATGAGGAAAATTAATACCATTCATTTAGTGCAATTGTGGTTGTTAGGCATGACTGGCTGAGGAAATTATCCAACATTGTAAATTGCAGCAGGAATTTGTGGTTTTAAAATGTGCAGCCTGGTTTAGATTTCAGTCGGAATGCACAAACAGTCAACAAATTTGGTCAAAAGAGAGGAACAGTTTAAAGTAACATTCAAGACAGTGTGATATGGCTCCAATATACTCTCAACAGAGATGCTGTGACCAGATGGTCAGTCTGACCAAACATAAATGAATTGAACTGAGCAATGACCGGAACCAATTATGAAATGAGATAAAAGCTTGATTCTGACACAGGGCTCCATAATGTTTCTTTGTTGGAGTGCTAAAAACTCGCGAGGCAGGAATCCCAAGACCATCAGACTTTATGACATAGGGGCAGAAGTAGGCCATTCGGCCCATTGAGTCTGCTCCACCATTCAATGAAGTTGTGGCTGATCTGATAAGTCTCAACTCCACTTTCCTGTCTTTTCCCCATAACTGTTAATGACTGGAAATCTGTATATCTCAGTTTTAATGGCTGTTACGGTGCAGTGGTAGTGTCCCTACCTTTGAATCAGGAGACCCAGGGTCAAGACCCATCTGCTCTAGAGGTGTATAATAATATCTCTGAACCTGCCTGCAAAGGTGGGGTTGTGTGCAGCACATAGTCTTGAGATTGTTATGGTTCAACCAATTGATGAAATTGTAAAAATTATTTTTCTGAGTTGCTCAGTGCATAGAGATGTCCTGCATAGAAACACACCCATTGGTCCAACTCGTCCGTGCCAACCAGATTTCCGAAATTAAGCTAATCCCATTTGCCAGCATTTGGCGCATATCCCCCTTAACCGTTCCTATTCACATACCCATAAACTTTCTGAAATTTACTATCCAAAGAATCTCTTAATTGGCTTAATTGGTTAATTTGTGCATGAATAAAATATACTTATTAAGTCACTTACTGAATTGCTGGATTGGCTGAAATTTATAAAATTACAGATACAGGAATCAGAGTAAGATCAGATGACATTTGGGAGTGAGCATGACACGAATGGAGCTGTCACTACAGCTTGCAGGGGTGATCCTATTACCCAGTTTCTGAACTTCATGTGAAAACAGTGAGGAAAAACAGTTTTCAAGTCTGTTGTCCTAACAGACTTCTATTCTGTCACAGAAATGGTCAGGTTACTTCTGATAGCTTCCCATTGTTGTAATGTAGGAAACCCAGCACCCAATATGTGCACATCAAGCTCTCGTAACCACTCATCACATAATAACTGGCATTCATTGCCTGTCCCTAGCTGCCCTTGAGAAGGTGGTGGTGACCTGCCTTCTTGAACCATTGCGGTCTACATGTTGAAGGAATGATGATATATTCCCAAGTCAGGATAATGAGTTACTTGGGGGTGAACTTGCAGTTGGCGGCGTTTCCATGTATCTGCTGTCCTTGTCCTTCTGGATGGAAGTGGTTGTGGGTTTGGAAGGTGCTGTCTGAGAAACCTTGATAAATTTCACATTAAGAATACCTGTCATGTTGTATGGTATTATCAGCATGATAAATGAAATAGACTTCAGACAGATTTAGTAGTTCAGGACTGGGCATCCATGAGGTGTTGTGGGCCGTCAGCAATAGCTGAATTATACTCTAACATACTCTGCAACCTCATGGCCTTGTATAGGGGTGTGATTTTTCACTATTCACGGCAGTTCTGTTGACACAGTGGAAGTTTGTAAGTTCAGCTACTTGATCTGGCTGACTTCACACATTGCAAAATGCCTGACTGCACAGAACACATTCTATTTTATAATGAATTATAAAATGTGGTGTATGTTCAACACTGCAGTCTGTATGAAACATTCAGCGTAAAGCCAAGTTCTTTATTTGAGGGAAACAGTAATGTAGAGGCAGTAAGCTGGAAGGGTGTCTAACCAGATGCCAGTAAAGTCTGCAGGCAATCTCTGCTCTTTGCTTAATTTTTTTCATAAATTGTTTCTCAGATTAGGGTGTCATTAACAAGGCCAGCATTTATTGTTCATTTCTTGTTGCCTTTGCAAGGAAGGTGATGGGTTTCATCTTGAACCACTGCAGTCTATGATGTGTAAGCATGGCCATGTTCTGTTGGGCAGGGAGTTCCAGAATTCTGAATCAGTGATAATGAAAGATGTCTAAAAAAATCTGAAATAGGATGCTATAGGCCTTGGAAGGCAACTGAAATCTGCATTTGCTTTCCCAAGTGGTAGATTTTGAGAGTCGAGCAGATTCCTGTCAAATGCAAGAATTTTCTTTAATGAATATGAAAATAGAATTGGATCATTCATTTGATGTCCATTTTTCAACATGCTTAGTCCTTAACTCTTGATCTGACAAGCCTACAAGACCAGAACCAATGTACACAACAAGATACTTGGATCCCAGTTTCCAAAAGCTTATTCAAAAGTAAAATTATACTGAACAGACTTTAAGAAATGTCTTTACTGCTCTTTTGCTTGTGTTTTTACATTCAAGGTTTGGTACCGTCAATGCAATAGGCTTTCTGTTTCTCTCTGGTTTTCTTTTAGAGAATCTCTTGACTCCTCAACATATGTATTTACCTCGAGGATTTCCAATTATTTCTATGCCTTACTGTGTATGTAATTCACTTTGAAAACCCTTTTTGACCATCAGGCAGAGTTAAATTGGCCCAAACTATGCTCTGACCATTGCAAGACTAATTCAATTTGTTTCAGTTACGATTCCAAAGTGATAGCATATCTATGTGATCAATGAACATAGTCCTATTCATAAATTAAAACAGAATGTGCTGGACAAACTCAGCAGGTATGGCAACACCTGTGGAGAGAGAAACTGTGTTAACATTTCAAGTACTTTACTATTCTCTGGAGAACTGCCTTATTCATGCTGTACAAAACCCTGTTCACTTCCACTCATACAATGTACATATTGGAGAAACTGCTATTCATTCCATTGAAACAACTGGATCAGATTTGTCAGAATCAATCCTCCCGAGTCTTAATTTTGTAGGAGTTGCTGGAGTTTCCAATGCTTTTTGTCTAAACTCCTTGTACTTTCATCATGCTTTAAAACTATTGTTCAAATTTCTACATTAATAAATTTGATTAGCCAGTATTGTAAATTAATTAGTATATTTATAACTCAATCACATGGATAACCTAACTCAATCACATGGATAAGCTAATCAAGGTTTCAGGATTCATTGTGAGTGATTGATTTAATATAGAGATGTAAAATAATCTAGTTGTTTGCTTAATGTGTTAGTGTCCCAGAGTGAAGTTAAATCTAACCATCTATGTCTATCTACAAGCATTTGAACGGTATCCTCACTCCGCTTATGTATCTTTCTTATATATCCTGACTGGAGTTATAAAAATACAAAAGTTTGATTACACGTACCAGCAGATTCAAGAGCAGCTCCTTCCCTGCTATTATCAGACTTTTGAATGGATCTCTCAAATGTTAATTCTGATTTCTCTCTTTGCACCTTATCTGCAGCTATAACACTGTATTCAGCACTTTGTTCTGCAACCTGATACACTTTGCATGGTACAATCTGCCTGTATAGTACACAAAACTACATTTTTCACTCTATCTCAGTACATGTAGCAACAATAAGTCAATCAATCAATAGAGTTGTCTAGCATAGAGTCATAGAAGCTTGCAGCATAGAAACAGGCCTATGCCCTGCCATTTTAAGTACTTATCCAGATACATCTTAAATGTTGGAAGAGTATCTAATACATCCTGTCAGGCAGCAGATTCTATATATCTCCTACCCTCTGGGTGAAAAAAAATTTCCTCAGATCTCCCCTAAACCATTTGCTCTTCACCTTAAATTTATGCCTTCTGGTCTTATACTGCCATGGGGTAGAGATTGTATACCTTAATCATATTCCCCCTCAGGCTCCTCTACTTCAAGGAAAACTAACCCAGCCTATCCAGTCTCTCCTTGTAACTGAGACTCTCCATCCTAGGTAACATCCTGGTGATTCTCCTCAGCATTCTCTCCAGTGCAATCATATCCTTGTGACAGTGTGGCATCCAGAACTGCAAACAGTATTCCACCTGGGGCCTAATCAATGTTTTATAAAGTTGTAACAACTTCCTTGTTCCTATATTCTATGCCTCTGCTAATGAAGAAAAGTATCCCATATACCTTCTTCACCACCCTGCTCACCTGTGCTCATACCTTCAGGGATCCATGGATGTGTACACCAACGTCCCCTTGTTCCTCAGTGGTCTCTAAGGACCTACCATTCATTGTGTATATCCTTCCCCTTTTAGACCTCCCAGAATGCATCACCTTGCACTTATCAGAATTAAATTCCATCTGCTATCTTTCATGATTGATTTATCATTATTAATTGAGCTTACATCGACTATTTTTGTCAAGTTTCTATCACCATAATGCCAGGTAGTATTTCCTAAATACCTTTCTTAATGGCCTGACTCTGCCTTCTGGATTATTTATGCTTGACTATTGCTCCCTCACTAGCAAAAAAAAGGGTTCTCCACACCAATTCTATAATTTATTTTCAAAGAACAATTCACCAAATCTCAACTCCAGTGAAAACATGCCTGTTCATGTAGTCTATTTTCGTAGTTTGACCCTTGAAGTCCTCGCAACGCCATCATTGATTTAGTTCTGAGGACAATCCATCCTTTTCGAGATCTAAATCCCAGTGCTGCCCAACACCCCAGATATAGTCCCTTCAGAACATTGAGTCACTATAGCAAAATTTTGACTCTTTTATATTCCAATTCCCTCACTATAAAGCTTAATATTTCATTAGCCATTTTATTTTTTGCACTCATCCACAACCTAATCATGATCTGTATAAATCCACGCCTAAAAATCTTTAGGCCTTCATTGCTTCTTTGTTTTTGTTTTCTAGTTAATAAATATCCAGATCATTTTTTATTATTTAAACATAGATGACCTCGCAGTTAGCTGGGTTGAAGTGCGTTTACAACTACTCACTGAATTTATCTTTGTCTCATTGCAATTTATAGTTCCCAGCTACACTAACTACAACACTACAATCTTTCTGTCACCAGCAAAGTTAAACAAATGGCTCTCTGTTATATTAGACAAATAGTTTTGTTTGGTGAAAGGCTGAATATGCTATTTTCACACTGAAATCAAAAATTTTACGTCATAACTTTTGCGTCTATTTTTATTTAAAGTTAGCAAATACTGTTCTTGGCTGTCATTCACACCTCTTTTAGACTTTGAGATAACAAGGTGTGGAGCTGGATGAACACAGCAGGCCAAGCAGCATCATAGGAGCAGGAAAGCTTGACGTTTCGGGGCCTAGACCCTTCATCAGAAATGGGGGAGGGGAAGAGGGTTCTGAAATAAAAAGGGAGAGAGGGGGAGGCGGATAGAAGATGGATAGAGGAGAGGATAGGTGGAGAGGAGACAGACAGGTCAAAGAGGAGAAAGGTGATGTGGCTGTAGTCCCACTGCAACTCTCTCATAATCTCTTCGGCCTTGAAACTGCTCGACCATGTCCTGAAGCAAACCAGGTACTACAGCCACATCACCTTTCTCCTCTTTGACCTGTCTGTCTCCTCTCCACCTATCGTCTCCTCTATCCATCGTCTATCCGCCTCCCCCCCTCCCTATTTATTTCAGAACCCTCTTCCCCTCCCCCATTTCTGATGAAGGGTCTAGGCCCGAAATGTCAAGCTTTCCTGCTCCTATGATGCTGCTTGGCTTGCTGTGTTCATCCAGCTTCACACCTTGTTATCTTGGATTCTTCAGCATCTGCAGTTCCTATTATCTCTTTTAGACTTTGGACTGGTTCCTTATTGTCCCATTACCATTTCCTTCTGCCTTGACTATCATCCCTTTCCAAACTTGGAGAAGTTTGTAAAATTATTAGGGGCATGAATAGGGTCAATAGTCCCAGGGTAGGAGAATCCAAAGGTAGAAGGCATGGGTTTAAAGTGAGAGGGGAAAGATTTAAAAAGGACCTAAGGAGCAACTTTTTCATGCAGAAGATGGTGTCTGTATGGAATGAGCTGACAGAGGAAGTGGTGGAGGCTGGTACAATTACAAAATTTAAAAGGCATCTGGATGGGTATATGAATAAGAAGGATTTAGAGGAATAGGGGCCAAATGCTGGAAAATGGGGCTAGATTAATTTAGAATATCTGGTTGGCATGGACGAGTTGGACCGAAGGGTCTGTTTCCGTGCTGGACATCTCCATAATGTTATGACTTAAACTCTCCTACCTTGCATTCTATCTCAGAAATTCCCTTCTCTTCTCTCCTGTCTGCCTCTTTCCCTCCCTTTGCAGTTGCTTTCAACCTGTTACAGCTGGTGATTTTTCCAGTACTGATCAAAGGTTTTCATGGTTTAATGCTAAATCTATTACACTCTTCACAATGCTGCGAGACCTGCTGAATGTTTGGGGCATTTCTCTTTCATTTCAGATTTGAAGAATCTGCCATCGTTTTTCTTTCATGCATGTTTCATTTCTGCTGTCTTCTGAAAATGAAAATCCATTTTGCCAATTTCACTTTGGAGTGTTCTCGATAACATGATGCAGTGCCGAATTTGGCCACTTGATGGTCTGTGATCTGGTTTATCTCGTCCAACCCAACTGCAGGAATCACAAAACACGTCCTAGTGACGTGACCCATATATGGAATTTACATGCACTATTTGCACACTAAGCTGACATGAAAATTCAGAATTACTTCAAAGTTAGCAGTGAAGGTACAGCAATATATTTCCATGTCAGGGCGGTGTGTGCCCTGAAAGGGGAATTTTTGGGTGATGGTGCTCCCATGCATTTCATAGAGTCATTGAGATCTACAGTACAGGCAAATGCCCTTTGGCCCATTAAGTCTGCACTGGTCAAAAACAACCATCTAATCATTCTAATTCCATTTTCCAGTACCTGACACATGGCCTTGTATACCTTGGCACCACAAATGCACATTTAAATACTTCTGAAATGTTATGAAGGTTTCTATCTCTACCATCCTATAAGCAGTGAGCTCCAGATTCCCATCATCCTCTGGGTGAAATTCTTTTACTCAAATCCCCTCTAAGCCTCCTATCCCTTACCTAACATTTATGTCCTCTGGCTATTGATTGTCATACCAAGGGGAAATCTTTCCTGTCTAACCTACCTACGTACCTCATAGT
The DNA here is from genome assembly GCA_024137785.1 of Ginglymostoma cirratum. Taxonomy (NCBI): domain Eukaryota; kingdom Metazoa; phylum Chordata; class Chondrichthyes; order Orectolobiformes; family Ginglymostomatidae; genus Ginglymostoma; species Ginglymostoma cirratum. The sequence continues at coordinate 9,612,996 of JAHRHZ010000266.1, forward strand.
GTTAAACAGTTCAACCATGTTCCCCTCAGTCTCACTTGCACCCTCCATCCCAGGAAACACCCTGGTAGAAACAAAAAGAGGAATTGCTGGAAAAGCTCAGCAGGTCTGGCAGCATCTGTGAAGAAAAATATCAGAGTTAACGTTTAGGGTCCGGTGATTCTTACTCAGCACTCAGTTCCTCATTTACAGCATCAGGAGTTATTTTGTTTTTTATTGACCTATAACAATTGCTATAACCATATCTATAATTATAACTTCACCTATAACCTGGTGTTGTCTGGCTTCTGACTTTATCCATCCCAGTTCAACACCAACACCTCCACATCAAGAGAAATCAGAGTTAACGTTTCTAATCCAGTTTCCAGCAATGTCTGTTTCTGTTTCTGATTTACAGCATCCAAAGTTCTTTTTGTTTTAACACCCTGCTAGATCTCCCTTACACCCTTTCTGGATTAATCTCATCCCTCCTGTGTAATGTGGATTCCAAATCTGCACGGAATATTCTCGCTGTGACCTAAACAGTATTTCATTCAGTTTCAGCTTGGGGATTCAGAGGCTGTGTCAAATATTTCATGACATGGGGTCAAATGTCATCATAGCAATTTGAGAAGATTCACTTCAACTAGTTATTAAATATGGAATCAAATTCTTGTCTCAATAACAAAACTACTGATTTGTCCTAAATTAATGTGATTCATGAATGTCGTTTAGGAAGAGAGATCTGACATTATCACCTGGACTGGCCTACATGTGACTCCAGACGCCATAGTAATGCGATTGACTCTTGGTAGCCGTCAATAATGGGCAAGCAAGATACTCGTGTTCATGAGAGGAAAGGGTGCTAACTTTTTTTTCTCTATGATCAGGGTGTTATTAGCAAGGCTAGCATTTATTACCTGCCCCTAACCTCCCATGTCATGATGGTGATAAAACATCTCTTGATCCACTGCAGTGCATGCACATGGTGTTGGTATGTCCTTCATAATGTTAAACGTTTCATCTACGTTCCCCCCGCAATCTCCTCAGCTCTAGAGAAAGCAATACCAGTCTATCTATTCTCTCTTCATAACTGAAACTCTGCAGCTCATGTGTCATCCTGGTAGATCTCTTCTATACTTTTTCTAGTGCAATCTCATCCCTCCTATAATGTGGTTTCCAGAACAGCACAGAATACTCTAGCTGTGGCCTTACTGATGTTTTATACATTTCCAGTGTAAGTTCCCTGCTTATAAACTCTATGCCACAACTAATAAAGGAAAATATTCCATATACCTTCTGAACCACTTTATTCTACCTGTCCCATTACCTTACAGGATGAGTGGACATGCAGAAGGCCACCCTGATCTTTGGTGCTTCCCAGGTTCATAAATTAATTTGCTTTGCTTGTTCTGCCCGAATGCATCATCTCAAATATATCCAGTCTGAATCCCATTTGTCACTGACCAGCCTATCTATGTCCTCCTATTACCTAAGGCTATATATTTAGCACCCCAATACCATTTGTATTATGCACAAACTTATTTATCAGCCCTCCTACAATCATATTTAAATAATTCATATGTACAACAAACAGCAAGGGCCCCAACACTCACCTTCTGGGACCCCACGGAACACCGACTTCCAGTAACAAAACAACCCTCAACTGTCATCCCCTGCTTCCTACCACTCAGCCAATATGGATCCAATTAACCAAATTTCCTTCAATCCCATGGGCTCTTACCTTTGCCATGTGGGACCTTATCAGAAGCCTTGATGAAGTCCAAGTAGACCATATCAAATGCATTGCCCTTATCTACACATCTGGTCACTTTAAAAAAACTCAATCAAGTTGATCAGACATGACGTCCCCCTAACAAAACCATGCTGACTGTTCTTAGTTAATCCCTGCCTCTCCCAAGCACAGATTAATTCTGTCCCTGCTTCCAATAGTTCCCCCACCACTGAGGTTAAATTGACTGGCCTGCAGTGTCCTGTTGCCTGTTTCCTGTTGCATCCGTTGTCCCTGTTCTTCTAGGTGGTAAAAGCCATTGGTTTGGACGTTGTGTTGATGGAGCCTTTTTGAGTTGTTGCAGTGCGTCTTGTAGATGGTGCACACTGCAATACCTGTTCACTGTCAAGGAGAGAGTGAATTGTTAAAGTAGTGGATGGGGTTTTCACCAAATGGGTTGCTTTGTCCTGGATGATGGTGAGTGTTATTGGAACTGCTATCACTTAAGAAAGTGTAACATTTTCGTCTCACTTCTGATGTCACCTTGTAGATGGTGAACAGGCTTTAGTGTCAGGAAGTGAGTTACTCTCTGTAGGATTTCAAGCCTCTGACTGACTGTTGTAGCCACAGTATTTATATCACAAGTTGGAGATTTAAGTGATGGAATGCCAATGAACACCAAGGGATGATATTGAGATTTTCTTCTGTTGTAGATAGTCAATGCCTAGGGCTAGTGTGGCATAAATGTTACTTGTAATTGTAAACGTGGATGTTGTCCAGAACTTCCTTCATGTATGCATTAGCTACTTCACTCACTAAAAAATTGCGAACGATCCTGTACAATTATTAGTAAGAATCCCCACTCTTGCCCTTAATTTGGTTGGAAGCTCATAGCTAAGGTAGTTGGGCGAACTTGACCCAAAGACACTGCAACAAAGAACTATCCAGCACAGGAACAGGCCCTTCGGCCCTCCAAGCCTGTGTCAACATATTTTGCCCTTCCATAGTAAAGCTGTCTTCACTTTTAGGATCTGTATCCTTCTATGCCCTTCCTATTCATGTATTCACCCAGGTGCTTGTTGAATGCTACTATTGTGTCTGCTTCCACCACCTCCTCTGGCAACGCTATTTAGGCACTCATCACCCTTTGTGCGAAAAACTTGCCTTGCACATCTTCTTTAAGCTTTACCTCTCACACCTTGAACCTGTGTCCCCAAATAATTGACACTCCACCCTTGGAAAAAGCCACATACTTTCCACTCTATCCATGCCATTCACAATATTATTAACTTCTACCAGGTGGCTCCTCATTCTCCTGCATTCCTGTGAAAACAAACCCAGTCTAGCCAACCTTTCTTCATAGCTAAAATCCCCCGTACCGGGAAACATCTGGTGAACTCTTTCTGTACCCTCTCCAAAACGTCCATGTCTTCCTGGTTGCGTGGTGACCAGAACTGTATGTAATATTCCAAGGATGGCCTGACTAAAATTCTATAAAACTGCAGCATAACGTGGCTATCTTTATACTCTAGCCCCTTCCAATGAAAGCAAGCATGCCATTAACCTTTTTCATTACCGTATCCAACGGTGCTGCCACACTAACCTGAGGTAGCCCTGTGCAGGATCCGAGGGCTGACGTGATTGTCTTCCTACAGCCACGGTGGGTACTGCATTTGGGTGAGATACTTCTTACCGTTTCAAATGAGAGTACATGATGTGGTACTATTCCAAGAAGAACAGATGAGGTCTCCTTCTTGTCAAGGCCAATATTTATTCCTTAATCAAAATCGGTAAAAGAGATTTTAATGCTCGTTATTGCACTGGTTTTTATGGGAGCTTGCCATGCACAAATTTGTTGCTGCATTTCCAGTATTACAGCAGCAGCAGAAGAACATCAAAGAGTACTTCACTTTCGATAAAATACTTTTTTGATGGCTTTAGTTTCTAAAAGGTCCTTCAGCAATGAATCCTTTTCTTCTTTCTACTTTTGCTGCATGCGCAGATAAAGAGGAATTGTCTTCGCTTTGTTTTTTATGTATGCGAGTGAGCCATTCTTTGGACATTCCTCCCTGAGCTTTTTAATCTTAGTGCCTCCTTTTCTAAGGCTTTCACAGCTGCTGGGCTGTTGTATGCCAGCACATCTCGGAGAATTCTGCTGCTGGTCAGAAACAGTTGGCAGACTGCCAGAGCTGCACTGGTTTATAGTGTTTGGGAACTCCTTTAGATTCAAGATCTTTGATAGTTGATGATGTTTCCACCTCCTCCATCGTACGTCCCTCCCACACTACTGGCCTTCAGCTGATACTGCTTTAGTGAGGAACACCTAAAGTCATGGGGATTGCAGACCAGCAAATACAGCTGTTAGTCATTAGGAACGCTTTGGCGGGAGGGCAAGGGGAGCTGGGGGATGGATAGGATTTGATTGTGAGATAACAAGGTGTGGAGCTGGATGAACACAGCAGGCCAAGCAGCATCAGAGGAGCAGGAAAGCTGACGTTTCGGGCCTAGACCCTTCTTTAGAAAAATTTGATTGTGCTGTGCTTGTGAGAGTGTTTACTCTATCATGTAACCAGCAGTTTGCCTATGCTATTTCATTGCTCATTACAGCATGTTAACACCTTGTATGGTACAAAGTCTGACTAAGCTGCATCAACATCATTTATCTTATCATTTTGGATGAGTGAATAATTCACCCAAATGCTAGTGGTTACATTCTAATTCATTTTTTCTTTCACTTTTACTGTTTCTAAATTAAGGAATTTTATATATAAAATAGCCAGTAATGAATTCACTAAAAAGTTTGAGTGAAGCTTGTGAGAGCCTGATTTTAACTCATTCACTGACGCTAAGAGTTGTTAAAGTGAAGAAGCTGACATCCCATGTAATAAATGGTACCTTTGTGGGGATGTTAAACAACAAAGTGAGGGCCTAAGCATTGGAAGGATATATTGATATGTTTAGGTGAAGTAGGGTGGACAGAGGGTCTTGTTGACCAATGAAGCAATATTTCATAGAATCCCTACAGTGTGGAAACAGGCCCTTCGGCCCAACAAGTCCACACTGATCCTCAGAGCATCCTACCCAGACCCATCCCCCTATAACCCACCTAATCTACACATCCCTGAACACTACGGGCAATTTAGCATGGCCAATCCACCTAGCCTGCACACCTTTGGACTGTGGAAGGAAACCTGAGCACCCAGAGGAAACCCACACAGACACAGGGAGAATGTGCAAACTCCACACGGACAGTCACCCAAGAGTGGAATCGAACCCAGATCCCTGGTGCTGTGAGGCAGCAGTGCTAACCACTGAGCCACCGTGTTGCCCTTTATTGTTATAAGAACATCAGAAATGG
>JAHRHZ010000266.1:9618461-9641142 GCA_024137785.1 Ginglymostoma cirratum
ATTTTCTGGAGAAGGGTCTAGGCCCGAAACGTCAGCCTTCCTGCTCCTCTGATGCTGCTTGGCCTGCTGTGTTCATCCAGCTCTGCACCTTGTTATCTCAGATTCTCCAGCATCTGCAGTTCCTGCTATCTCTGTCGCATAACCTGCTTGTTTTTAAACTCTATCCCATCTTGTTGAGCCAAAAGATCTGTTTTTAAGGCAGTTTGTCAACTGAGTCAGTATGGGTGGAAGTCAGAAACAGGAAAGGAGCAGTCACTTTATCGGGAGTTTTCTATAGACCTCCCAATAGCAACGGAGACACTGAGGAACAGATTGGGAGGCAGATTGTGGAAAGGTGCAGAAGTAATAGGGTTGTTGTCATGGGTGACTTCAACTTCTCTAATATTGACTGGAACTTCCTAAGTGCTAATAGTTTGAATGGAGCAGAATTTGTCAGGTGTGTCCAGGAAGGATTTCTGATTCAATATATAGATAGGCCAACTAGAGGGGAGGCCATATTGGATTTGATGCTTGGCAATGAACCAGGCCAGGTGTAAGGAGAGCATTTTGGTGATAGTGATCATAACTCCCTGACCTTTACTATAGTCATGGAGAGGGACAGGAGCAGAGGTTATGGGAAAGCATTTAATTGGGGGAGGGGGAATTACAATGCTATTAGGCAAGAGCTGTGGAGCATAAATTGGGGGCAGACGTTCTGAAGGAAATGCGTAACAAAAATGTGGAGGTTGTTCAGGGAGCACTTGCTACAAGTGTTGGATAGGTTTGTCCCACTGAGGCAAGGAAGGGATGGTAAGGTGAAGGAACCTTGGATGTAAAGACATGTGAAACATCTAGTGAAGAGGAAGCAGGAAGCTTATTGAGGCTACAGGAAGCAAGGATAAGACAGGGCTCTAGAGGGTTACTAGGTAGCCAGGAAGGAACTGAAGAATGGACTTAGGAGAGCCAGAAGTGGGTACGATAAAGCCTTGGTGGATAAGATTAAGGAAAATTTCAAGGCATTCTATACTTATATGAGGAACAAGACGATGCCCAGAGTGAAGTTAGGACTGATTAGGGGTAGTGGAGGGAACTTGTGCTTGGAGTCGGAGGAGGTAGGGGAGGTCCTTAATGAACACTTTGCTTCAGTATTCCAGTGAAAGGGACCTTGACGTTTGTAAGGACGTGTGAAACAGGCTGATATGCTCAAACAGGTTGGTGTTCAGAAGGAGGATGTGCTAGAAATTTTGAAAAACATAAGGACAGATAAGTACCCTGGGCCAGATGGGAAAGACCCATGGTTAACCGGGAAACGAGGGAAGAGATTGCTGTGCCTTTGGCAATGATCGTTGCATCCTCACTGCCCACTGGAGTAGTACCAGATGATTGGAGGGTGACAAATGTTATTCCCTTGTTCAAGAAAGGGAATAGGGATAGTCATGGGAGTTACAGACCAGTCAGACTTACTTCTGTGGTGGACAAATTATTAGAGAGGATTCTGAGAGATAGTTTTTATGATTATGTGGAAAAGCACAGTTTGGTTAGAAATAGTCAGCATGGCATTATGAGGGGCAGGTCATGCCTCACAAGCCTTATTGAATTCTTTGAGGATGTGACAAAACACATTGATGAAGGTAGAGCAGTGGATGCGGTGTATATGGATTTTAGCAAGGCATTTGATAAGGTTCCCCATGGTAGGCTCATTCAGCAAATAAGGAGGCATGGATTCAGGGAAATTTGGTTGTCTGAATACAGAATTAGCTGTCCAATAGAAGACAGAGGGTGGTAGTAGATGGAAAGTATTCAGCCTGGAGCTCGGTGACCAGTGGTGTTCCACAGGGATCTGTTCTGTGACCTCTGCTCTTTGTGATCTTTATAAGTTTACTTGGATGAGGAAGTGGAAGGGTGGGTTAGTAAGTTAGTAATATGACATGAAGGTTGGTGGAGTTGTGGATGGTATGGAGAGCTGTTGTAGGTTGCAATGGGACATTGACTGGATGCAGAACTGGGCAAAGAACTGGCAGATGGAATTTGACCTGGAAAAATGTGAAGTGATTCATTTTGGAAGGTTGAATTTGCACACAGAATACAGGCAGGATTCTTGGCAGTGTGGATGAACAGCGGGATCTTGGGGTCCATGTCCATCGATCCCTCAAAGTTGTGACCCAAGTTGATAGGGTTGTAAAGAAGGCGTATGGTGTATTGGCTTTTATTGGCAGGGGGATTGAGTTTAAGAGCCATGAGGTTATGCTGCAGCTCTATAAAACCCTGGTTAGACCACGCTTGGAATACTGTGTTCAGTTCTGGTCACCTCATTGCAGGAAAGATGTGGAAGCTTTAGAGACGGTGCAGAGGAAATTTATGAGGACGCTGCCTGGACTGGAGGGCAGGTCTTATGAGGAAAGGTTGACGGAGCTAGGGCTTTTCTCATTGGAATGAAGAAGGATGAGAGGTGACTTGATAGAGGTGTACAAGATGATGAGAGGCATAGATATAGTGAATAGTCAGAGACTTTTTCCCAGGGCAGAAATTACTATTACAAGTTGGCTAATTTTAAAGTGATTGGAAGAAGGTATAGGGGAGATGTCAGAGGAAGGTTCTTTACACAGAGAGTGGTGGGTGTGTGGAATGGGCTGGTGGCAGTGGTAGTGGAGTCAGATACATTAGGGACATTTAAGCGACTCTTGGATAATAGTACAATGAGGGGTATGCAGGGTAGTTTGATCTTAGAGTAGGATAATAGGTGGCCACAACATCATGGGCCAAAGGGCCTGTACTGTGCTGTTCTGTTCTATGTTCTATGTTTGAAATCAGTGTAAGATCTTTTATAGGGCAGGGATATCACTGTCCATCACTACGAGCTGTGAGGAAGGTGGTGACGATCTGCAATAGTTAATGTGGTGAAGATACTCACTTGGCACGATTATATTGGGAGTTAAAGTATTGATCCAGTGGTAATGAAGAGACTGTGATATAGGTTAAAGTTGGGATTGTGAGTTGAAGAGGAATTTTGCAGGCGGTGGAATTCATATATGTCTGTTGTCTTTGTCTTTTTAGGCAGTAGAGGTCATGGATTTGAAGTGGTGCCGTCAAAAGCTGAATGAGTTGTTTCAGTACATTCTGGCACATGCTGCTGCCACGCTGAATGGAGTTAAAGTTTAAGGTGTGGATGGGTTGCCAAACAAGTGGTTGGCTTTGTGTGGTATGACGCTGACCTTCCTCAGTGTTATTGATCTGAATCTGTCCAGGAAAGTGAAGAATATTACACCTGATTTGTGCCTTGTAGATGGTGGCTATTCTGCTCTGCTGTGCCATTCAAAATGATCAAGATTAATAAGCTTCTACCTTAACACTATTTTCCTGCCCAAAGCCATGCCCATTAAATTCTTCACACAATGGTCACTGTTGCTGTGCACACAACAATCATACAATCACTGAACTGTTGCAGAGCAGAAGGAGGCTATTCGACCCCATCGTGCCTGCACAGGTTCTATTACCTAGTTCCAATCTCCGGCCTTTACCTCATATCCCTGCACATTATTTCTCTGCAACTAATTATCCCATGCCTCTCCTGAATGTTTCAATTTAACCTGCCTCCACCACATTTCCAGGTATTGCATTCCATATCCTAACTACAAATGTTTTCCTTGTACATATCACCCCTCGCTTCTTTTGCATTAATGTGACAGCAATTACACATCCCACAAAACCCATTGACAGCAATGATTACTTAATCTGGTATTAAATGTGTTGGATGGAGGAAGAATGTTTCTCTGGAAGTTAGAAGAACTCTTGGCTCTCTTTTAGCTTGTGCCATGGGATCTTGAATATGAACCTAGTTATAGATACTTGTAGGGCAGATCTCCAAGAAACCCTGTCCCAAAGGATAAAATCTTTAACATTCCTGCACTGAAATGTAATTCTCAGTTATGTGTTTCAGTCCAGCAATGAGGTCTGAAACTATAATGCTTAGATTCAAAAGAAAAGAGATTCACACTTGTGTTGAACCTTTCCAACCTCAGGGAGTTCCAAAGCACTCCATTGGCAATGAAAAATATTTGAGCTTTTGCCATATCAGAAATCTGTAGCCCATTTAAACACAACAAGAATTACAATCAGTGACACAATAACGAGATAATTCTTTCCAGTTATTTGTTTGTTGTTAATTCATTCGTGGGACGTGAGCGACGCCAGCTGACCAGAATTTATTGCCCATCCTGTTAAGTCCATAAGACATAGGAGCAGAAATTAGGCCATTCAGCCCACTGAGTCTGCTTTACCATTCGAACATGGCTGATAAGTTCCTCAGCCCCCTTCTCCCGCTTTCTCTGTGTAACCCTTGATTACCTTGTTAGCTTGATAGATGGATAAATGTTGACCAGAAACTAGTAATAATTCTGCTCTTCGACTTTCAATGTTGCTTTGGGATATTTAATTTCCAACTGAGAGGGTAAATTCAGTTTAACGATTTAAACTCCATTGCACTAGACACTCATCTACTAATAGAATGCCCACCCTGTTTTTGTGCACAAAGCCCTGAGTGAACTTTGAAGCCAAAACTCTCCTACTCAGATGTAAAAGTGACATCATTGTGCAGTTGATCCAACATTGACACTCCTGGAAGGAACTATTTATTTGCTGGTGATTAAAATAAAGATGTCAGAATGTGCAGATTTTCTCTCTTGTCAAATGGAAATGACCTTACCCAGATTTTTCAGGACATCTATAAAGGGGTGTGGAAACAGATTCAATGGTAAGACCCAAAAGGGAATTGATGTTTGAAACAGAAAAACAGGGAAGATTGTGGTAATAGAGCAGGAGAATGGGACTAATTGGTGACCTCTGTGTTCTATCAAAATTGCTATTTGTGGGATGTGGTGAAACACATGTAGTCATTCTTTTCCATTAGGGAGAGGCAATTGGTTTTGGATAGCTTGAAGGTAAATACTCCACAAGCATGGGGAAGGTTGAGGAGGTAGACCTTTATAATCTACCACAGATAATATGAAAATTGAACCCACACTATTGGCTTATATTCTACACAGCACATTAATTATCCACCCAACTGAGCTAACTGACCCCCAATTAAGCAAAAATAGGCTGCTGCAATACCCACATTAAACGATAATTCATGAAAGATACGCAACTTCATTTCTTTCAGACAGCCAGTACAGCATCAATTGGCAAAACTCCTTCTCCTAACCTGATTAGAAGCTTTCATCAAGACCAGAGTTGCTTTGACTGCTGGGTACACAAGTAAGCTTGTAGTTCTTTCAAAGTTCCATTTCATCTTCTCAACTGCACTCTGATACTATTTCTAAATGTAAGATAAAACTGAAATATTGTTGTACTTCCTTTGATGGGTCCCCTCACAAAAGCCAAAAGCAAACATAGAGGTGATGGGGAAGGGTGCTGCACAGTCAGTTCTGGGATAAAATTACACTTGCTCTGTTAATTTTCTATCTTACTCACTCTCACACAGACATACTGAGTGGCATAAATCCAAAACACATTGTACTTCACCGCGAAAGCGCAATTCAATATGGTAACCAGCAGTTGAACATGTCCATCATTCTTTATTAGACGTTTTTCTAATAAACATGTTTGGAGATGTTAGTACACACCTTTTGAGTAGGTGGGACTTGAACCCAGGATTCTTGGCTCAGAGGTAGAGACACTGTTTCTGCACTACAAATGTCCTCTTCTCTCTTTGCTGTGAGTAATCCTAAAGGGCAAATGCAAGATTTATGTGTGTTTGTTACAAGTACCAAGTTGGAGGCATGCATTTAGTGGTAACATTAACAGAATCATAGAGTTATAGAGATATAAAGCACGAAACAAACCCTCGGAATACTGAAGTGATTAATCCACCTCCTGACTTCCCAAAACCTGTCCACCATCTATAAGGCACAAGTTCGGAGTGTGATGGGATACTCCCCAATTGCCTGGATGGGTGCAGCCCCAACAACACTCAAGCAGTGTGACACTATCCAGGACAAAGCAGCCACTTAGATTCATAGAGATGTACAGCATGGAAACAGACCCTTCGGTCCAACTTCTCCATGTCGACTAGATATCCTAAATTAACCTAGTCTCATTTGCCAGCATTTGGCCCATATCCCTCCAAACCCTTCCCATTCATATACACATTCAAACGCCTTTTAAAATGTTGCAATTGTACCAACCTCCACCACTGCCTCTAGCAACTCATTCCATACACGCACCACCGTCTGCATGGAAAAGTTACCCCTTTGCTTCCTTTTAAATCTTTCCCTCGTCACCGTAAATCTATGCACTCTAGTTTTGGACTCCTCCAAACTGGGGAAAAGATCTTGTCTATTTGCTCTATCCATTCCCCTCATGATTTTATAAACCTCTACAATGTCATCCCTCAGCCTCTGACACTACAGGGAAACTGTTCCCAGCCTATTCAGTCTCTCCCTGCAGCTTCCAGCCCTGACAACATCCTTGTAAAGGTTTTCTGAACCCCTTCATCTCAACGGGAGATTTTACCGGATGCTTTAATATTGTGGTATTGATTTATTTGAATTATTTATTGTTGTGTTATCTTGATGCAAATACGGTGAATAGTGTTGCGTAGTGTCACCATTCTCTGGCACCATCTTAAAACACAGAAAAGTAAACCAGAGCATAGAATGTAAAGTCAGAAAAATGAAGAAATAAAAGAAGTGTCTAACTTTACAGACCTTCTTGTTAAGTGTTTCATCATGGACCATGGGCCTGGTGGCCAGGCATGAGGCCCCAGTGACGCACTGCTGCCACTGGGACAAAAGTCACCACTCGTCAGCACCATCTCAGCAACACCAACGTAACTGGCACCATCTTGGTTACACAATTGATTACAAAACTGGAATGAGAAAAACAGCAGAAATAAAGAAAACGAAACCAAAAAGCCCGAGAAACGTCCATATATTAAAGTCTTATTTAAGTCTTATCTCAATGCAGGCACCCATGACAAGCCACAGCTTGGAGTCTCAGGAGGAACTGAGTGCTTGCTTCTCGCAGTAAATATGAGCGTTTTTGAAAAAAAAATGTAAGGCTTATAGGTCAGTGCTGTAACAGAACTGAAAGGAAATTGGATAACAAATGCCTGGAAGGGGCAGTTAACGCTGAAATGTGAAAGAAAAAGCAATTAGAAACACAGATATGCAAAAGCCCGAAGCTTTTCATTTGAGAAACTGGCCACGTTTGTGTGTATGTGTGTGCAGGATGTGTGGCATGGGGCCAGGTCTGTAAGCTGCATTATTTCATTCAAACTAATGCACTATTGAGCTGAACTCAGGCTGTTCTTTAATATTTAGGGACTCCAGAATGACAACCAAAGGAACAGCGGATGCTGTAAATCTGGAACAAAAACAGAAGTTGCCAGAAAAGCTCAGCAGGTCTGGCAGCATCTGTGAAGAAAAAAATCAGAGTTAACGGTTCATGTCCGGTGACCCTCTGAGGAAGGGTCACCGGACCCGAAATGTTAACTCTGATTTTTTCTTCACAGATGCTGTCAGACCTGCTGAGCTTTTCCAGCAACTTCTGCTTTTACTCCAGAATGAGATTAGTTTTGGAAAATGGAGCATTATTTTACTATGAGTTGATAATTACAGCTGATTTGTGTGCTCTTACAGTAAATTGGCTGGGCAAAAATGTACCACAGAGGCATTTTACCACTTGGAAGGAGACTGCATTTATACAGCATACTTCTCAAGTACCAGCTATCCCAAAGTGCTTGACAGCAAATTATACACAGTCATGATTATAATGTAGGAAATGTGGCAGGACACTGGAGGCAACTTTGCTGCTTTTCTTTGAATTAGTTCCACGGGAACATTTACTTCAACCTGGGCATACAGACTATAGTTTGCCATGTCATCTAAAACATGGCACTTCTGACAATACAGTACTCTCTTGGTGCTGCCCTATTGATTTTATTGTGCTTAAGCTCTCAAGTAGGATTTGAACCTAAACCCTTGTAATTCAAAATTGAGAGTGCAACTGAGCCGCAACCCCACAAAATCAAAACTGGTCATTAGTTTCTATGTCATTCACTCCACTGGAATGTTATGTTGGTTGACACATTTTAGAAAGTTTGATGATGGTTTTATGCCATGAATGATTTTATCTTGAGCCTTATTTGATTTATTCTTCCCGACTTTGCCAATATGCCAGGTCTTCCACCTTGCATCCTGCATAAACTACAGCTCATTCAAAACACAGTTCATCCCGACTTGCCTTATTTCATTTACCTCAATGCTTTTGATTGCAAAGTTCACATCCTTGTTTTCAACTATTCCCATAGTCACGGCCCTCCATGTCTTTGTAATCTTCTCTAGCTCATGATTCAATGTCCTTGGCCCAACTGTCTTTTGCTGCTTTATCAATCATCTTATCTCTACCATAAGCTCAGAACTGGGGATGTTAGCTAATGACAGCTCCATTTTCAGTGTCATTCTCAATTCCTTGGATATTGAAGCAGTCCATATCCAAATGCAACAAAACCTGAAAAATATCCAGGCTTGTGCTAGCAGGTGACAAGTAACATTTGTACTATGGTGACATGGTAGCTCAGTGGTTAGTACCACTGCCAAATAGTGTCAGGGACCTGGGGTTGATTCTACCCTCAGGCGACTGCACATTTTCCCTATATCTGTACGTGTATCTTTTGGGTGCTGCAGTTTCCTCCCACAGTCCAAAGATGTGTAGTTAGGTGGATTGGCCATGTTAAATTGCTAATAGTGTTCAGGCATGTGTAGGATAGATAGGTCAGCCATGGGAAATGCAAGGCTTCAGGGAAAGGATAGGGTCTGGGTGGGATGCGCTTTGGAAGGTCGTTGAGAACTTGATGGGCTGAATGGCCTGCTTCCACACTGTAGTGATTCTATGATACACATGAACCAAGCAAAGTCCATCTCTAGCAAGAGAGAATCTAACCATTTCCCCTTGACATTCAATGGCATCACCACCACAGAATCCCCACCATCAACATCCTGGTGATTACCGGAGTGACATTCACATTCCATGAGCAAATATATAAAGAAAAGTCAGCACTTGGTTTAAGAAACAAGTATCTTAAAGCAATGTTGTACCTTTAATTCAATTGATGTCAAGTTCCATCAGCTTCAAAGTGCTATCAATGGGATTATGTAAACAGCATATTGCTGCCGGGCAGTTGGTACTTGTCTACTTTATGCATTACACAGCTCTTAGAGGTGTGTGGCAAGACATAGTGACAAGACAAGGCTGCAGTAGGTTTGCCGGAAATCTCTTTTTTGAGGTATAGACACATTTCCCACCTGCCGAAGAATTTCTGGAATAGTTTCACTTTCACAATGGGGGCCTACCTTTCAGAGCTTGAGCTCGTTGCATGGCTTTCATTAAGTCGATGCTGAATGTTATTTCTTTGAAGGTTGTTTAATTCATGTGGCAATGGTTAGGCTGAGGCTCTGGAGACCCCCGACTCAATTAATGCCTCGTAAAGGATTTGCAGCATTTGAGCTTTGCTGCTGCTACACTGACAAGTGGCACCAGAGCACTTGATTTTCATTAAAAAAAAAGCCAAAATTAAGGGACAAGATCCTTTATGAATATGGGGCAATGTTTGATGAAAAAATGATTACACCTTGAACGTAAAGGTTAAAAGCTTACAGATTATAGGTATTGGGTGACCAGTATGGAATAAGTTAGCCCAGTTGGCTAGATGACTGGAGTATGGTGCAAATTAACACCAAGAATATGGGTTCAGTCCCTGTATTACATGGAGTTCATTGCGATTGTTTCCTGTCCTTGCCTCAGCAACATTGTGACTCAACATTTATGAGAAAACTAAGTGCAGGGAGTGAGAGAGAGAGAGAGAGAGAGAGAGAGAAAGATGGAGAATTGATTGTATTCCATGCTTAGAAGCAGAGAAACAGTTACCACAGAGGTCTTTATAAAGTAAAAAGAGTCAAGTAGAAAAACAATAGAAAGACATATTAAAGGCTAAAGCTCACAAGAACAATTGCCTATGGTAGAGTTTATTGTTTCAATGTACATTTGCCCAGCTACAATGACATTTGAAGAAATTCTTAATTGAGGTGACATGTTTATGTGCTGGAGTTGTTCAAGTAGTTTGGCAATGCTGAGCTCCAAATCCTGCTCTGACACAGCACAAAAGAAAAATAAATGCTTAAAATTCTTAGAATTTTGGATGTAAAACGTTAGAATGGTTATAGCACAGAATGAGGTCATCATAAGCTCATCGTATTTGTGCTGGCTCTCTGAATGTACAATTCAATCTCATGCCACTCTGCTGCCTTTTCCTTGAAGTCCTCTCGTGATTTTGAATAGCTCTATCAAACTTTGACACCATCATCTCTTTTCTGTTCAAGGGACATTGTTCTAACTTATTCATTATTTCTATGTTACTGAAGCCATTTATTGCTCGAACCATTCACTATTTTACACAAGAGCTTGAACATTAAGGCTTTAAGTGACCTCAACAGGGTTTTATCGCAACGTTTCTAGTCTGGTTCTATCACTAATTCTTTACTCCAAGGTGATCTAGATCCACGATATCCTTCCCTTCTCAAGACTATGGTCTGTATAAGCAACTTTGTTGAAGGACTCCAAAGGGCTACTCAAATTCAAAGTAAAACAATGATAAAATCTCTCTCTCTAAATTACAGTTGTTCCCCTTAAGATTAAAGAAAAACCCTCCCCTGACCTTCTGAACTGGAATTATTTATGTTGTTTGATTAAAAAGAAACCAGGCCAATGTGCACAGAAAATCATTCATTTTAAAGCTCGGTTTGAAAACTGTTGTAAATAAATTACCATGGCCACAGAAACACTTACAACTTAATTATTAACTTCAGACACATAGAAAACCCACGTGTTACTAGCTTAAAAGCTCGAAACCAAAATTTACGATAAATTATGTCAAAAATATGTATAAATCACAGACTATATCACAGTCGACACACTAACAGTTACATAAAAGCTCTGTAAGGCAATGCATTATTCACTCTTGCATTATATTAATTACTCTGAGCCATGCATTGTGTTTTTTTTAATTCTACTAGCAAATGTAGGGTAACAAGGTGTAGAGCTGGATGAACACAGCAGGCCAAGCAGCATCAGAGGGGCAGGAAAGCTGACATTTCGGGTCTGGACCCTTCTTCAGAAATCTGAAGAAATCTTTTCTGAAGAAGCGTCCAGACCCGAAACATCAGCTTTCCTGCTCCTCTGAAGCTGCTTGGCCTGCTGTGTTCATCCAGCTCTATACCCTGTTATCACAGATCCTCCAGCATTGGTAGTTCCCATTATCTCTGAAGCAAATGTAGGGTGTTCGGTTTTTATAATGCACTCATGGGACATGGTTGTCGCTGGTTGGTCAGAATTCATTGCCGCTCCCTAGTTGCCTTTCAACTGAGTGGCTTGCTAGGTTGTTTCAGAGGGCAGTTAGGAATCAACCACATTGCTATGTGTCTAGAATCACAGATAGATCAGACCAGGTGAGGATGGCAGATTTCCTTCCCTGAAAGACTTTAGTGATATTGGTTAGCAAAGTAGGTTGCATAGTTGGTCTTACAATGGGTTGAATTCTTACACTGGCTGAGGTGAACATGAAGGAGTCTCCTTCTCAACCTATCCCCTTGTCTGAGGCATAGTGACCTTCAAGTTAAACCACCACCATTCATCTCTGTCTCTAAAAAGAGATTAGGATTACGGTGACTTTGCATCATTATTAATTTACTAACTGCTTGTGATGAAGTCCTGTGTGCTGGCTTTAACCCATGGGGGTGGACTGCATGTCGATGGAGTAATCTGTATCCTGGCTGAAGAAATACATCATGAGTTTGAGAACAACAAGGTAGGATGGAAATTCTATTTACTTTTCTATTCATTTGTGGGATGTGGTCATCGCTGGCTGGCCAGCATTTCTTGCCCCTCTCTAGTTGCCCTTGAGAAGGTGGTAGTGGGCTGCCTTCTTGAACTGCTGCAGTCCATCTGCTGTGGGTTGACCCACAATGCCATTAGGGAAGGAATTCCACATTTTTGACCCAGAAACAGTGAAGGAACGGTGATATATTTCCAAGTCAGGATGGTGAGTGACTTGGAGTGGAACTTGGAGGTGGTGGTGTTCCCCTATATCTGCTGCCCTTGTCCTTCTAGATGGAAGTGGTTGTAGGTTTGGAAGGTGCTGTCGGAGGATCTTCAGTGAATTCCTGCAGTGCATCTTGTAGATAGTACACACTGCTGCATCGGTGGTGGAGGGAGTGGATGCTTGGGGATGTGGTGCCAATCAAATGGGCTGCTTTGTCCTGGATGGTGTCAAGCTTCTTGGGTGTTGTTGGGACTGCACCCATCTAGGCAAGTGGGGAGTATTCCATCATACTCCTGACTTGTGCCTTGTAGCTGGTGGATAGGCTTTGAGGAATCAGGAGGTGAGTTACTCACCACAGTATTCCTAGCTTATGGCCTGCTCTTGTCGCCGTTGTGTCTATGTGGTGAGCCCAGTTGAGTTTCTCATCAATGGTAACCCCCAGGATGCTGATAGTGGGGTTTCAGTGATGATAACACCATTGAATGTCAAAGGGATGGTGGTTAGATTGTCTCTTATTGGTGATGGTCGTAGTCTGGCATTTGTGCGGCACGAATGTCACTTGCCACTTATCAGCCCAAGCCTGGATATTGTCCAGCTCTTGTTGCATGTGATCATGGACTGCTTCAGTATCTGAGGAGTCATGAATGGTGCTGAACATTGTGCAATCATTGACGAGTATCCCCACTTCTGACCTAATGATGGAGTGAAGGTCACTGATGAAGCAGCTGAAGATGGTTGGGCCTAGGACAATACCCTAAGGAACTCCTGCAGAGATGTCCTGGAGCTGAAATGATTGACCGCCAACAATCATGACCATTTTCCTATGTGTCAGATGTGACTCTAACGACTGGAGAGTTTGCCCCCGATACCCATTGATTCCAGTTTTGCTAGGGCTCCTTGATGCCACACTTGGTCGAATACAGCCTTGATATCAAGGGCTGTCACTTCCACCCCACTTCTGTTAAAAATCTGAAACTATACCTGAGTTGCGAAGGATATTATTTTAATAATCACAAAACTGCCTCCCAGATTCCCTCATTATGAATTGGTAGAGGTATCACCTCAGACAACAGCTTGTTTTTACTCACAGATGAAGAAGGGTTCAGAAAAATACATCTAGCCAGAACTGCGAGTTGGACAGTGATGTCATTAAAAATCAATTAGTGAGACCTGAAACAAATAAGACCTAATATGATATACAGTCAGAGCAAAGATTAAGTATAAAAAAGGGACATTGTAAAAAAACTTGCTACTGCAACTGACGAGAACAGTTTGTTCAGTTGCTACAAAATCGCATCAGAAGATCTGGTGAAGGATTGACTACCTGAGACAGATCCTGGTTTGTGGGATTTCCAAACAACAATTTCTAGTTTGTGATGAGTAATTTGCTGATGTTAGGTGTCTCGAATTGCCCCCCAGATCCTTGGTTCTAGACGCTGGATTGTTTAGGAATGTGAAATGAAGAAGGCAGTACATAGGTGTTTTGGGGCAAAAGTAACCTCTGTGTTTATTTAAATACAAAAAGGTAACAGCAATGCGACAAATAAAGGCAAATGCAATAAACAGTGAAATGGACACAATCAACGACACAGAGGATAGTAAGTAAACAGCAGGTTTAATCACAGGAACTTTAATCGGGTTTCCTACCCTTGGGGTCCCATGCACTGTCACCATCTGCCTTTCTTCCCTGCTAGGTAGTTTGGAAACTCTGGGGACTTGGGAGTTTAAGCTCGCCATTGGGAAAAATGTAATTTTGAAGTACAGCCGGCTATTGAGGTTCTTGCTGTTGGTTCTCTTAGTTCAGAACAGACCTGTGTGTGGAAGCTCTTGTTTGGATAATGCCTGGTTTAGCTTCGCTCCTGTCAGACGTCCTGTGTTGCAATGATGCTCTTGGCTTGGCTTCCTGATTCAACTTCTCTGTTCAGCCTCTGTGGTTCTTGATTCTGAAGCTGCTTTTTGGGGATGGAAACTGTGGGGAAGCTGTTTATGCAGAAGCTTGTTGTTGAAAAAGGCTGTCTCTTGGTGAGATCGGGCCTGGCAGTTACACAGATTGTCTGCTCCATTATGTCCTCTCAAATCTGTGTTGCCATCGTGTTTCTGGTGTTCCTTTTGAGGCCAATTGGCTTCCTGTTGGATAAGAGTGTCTATGAATGTATTTTGATTGAAGTTGAATGTCCAGTAACTGTGTGCGCCCCCATACTGTCTGCGCTGGGTAGCCTAAGGTGTAAATGTTAGTTTCAGTCTAGAGTGTTAAGTTTGGTTGATTGTTCTCTTATAGTGAAAGTGTAAATTGGAATTCCAGGCTGAACAATACTGCTGGAGAGAAATCATTCTAGATCTGTGTGTATTTGTTACAGCCTGAGCTCAGGATTTTATCCAGCATCATAGACATTAGGAAAGTCCAGGGTCTTGTCCAGTATTTTAGATGATGGAAATTTTTGTTCAATCCTACATAGTGTCATTGTGAGTACTTAATAGTGCAATGAAAGCGTTCTACATGAAGTAGAACTGTGTCTAAGTTGAGGTGGATATTAATACCTGAGCCAGAAGATTCTGGCCCAAAAAGAGTATTTGAAATGGGGTGCCAATCAAGTGGACTGCTTTGTTCTGGATGGTGTCAAGGTCTTTATGTGTTATTGAAACTGCAGTCACCATGCTGGCAGACAATATTCTATCAGCCTTTTGATTTTTGCCCTTGGATATAGTAGTGAGACTTTAGGAAATCAGGAGGTAAGTTATTTCCCACAAATTCCTAATCCTTCACCTGCTTTTGTTACTAAATACCTAGTGTTTAAATACCTAGTTCAGTTGACTTTCTGGTCAATAGTAGCTCCCAGGATGTTGATGGTGGAAAATTGATCTTATATTCTTATTTTCTTATGAATGGGTACATGTCATCACAGCTCCAGGGCATCTCTGCAAATATTCCTCAGGATTGTGTCACTGGCCCAACCACCTTCAGCTGCTTCATCATGACCTTTGCTCCATCATAAGATCTAGAGTGGGGATGTTTGCTGATGATTGCACAATGTTCATCATGATTTGTGATTCATCAGACATTGAAGTCTAAATGCGACAAGACCTGAACAGCATCCAGGCTTGGGCTGAAAAATGACAAGTGACATTTATGTCACACAAATGCCATGTAATGATTATCTCCAACAAGGTGGAATCTATCCATCATCCCTTGACATTCAATGATGTCACATGCCAGAATCCTCTACTATCTATATTCTGGGAGTTACCATTGACCAGAAACTGAACTGGACTTGCCTTATAAATACAGCAGTAACAAATATAGGTCAGAGGCTAGGAATACTGCAGTATGTAACTCATCTCATGATTCACCAAATTCTGTCCAAAATCTACAAGGCACAAGTCAGGAGTGTAATGGAATACTCCTCACTTGGTTCAATGATTGAAACTGCAACAACACTCAAGAAGTTTGACAGTATCCAAGGCAAGCGGTTTGCTTAATTGGCACCACTTCCACAAAAATCCATTCTTTCACCACCAACACTCAGGAGTAGCATTGTGTATGATCTACAAGGTGCACTGCAAAACATTCACCAAGTCACCTAAGATAGCAAATTCTAAACATATGAGCACTTCCATCTTGAAGGGCAATTTCATCAACCACACAGGAGGCCTTGCAAATTCCTCTCTCAGCTGCTCAGCATCCTGACTTTGAAATAGATCGTTATTTCTTCAGTATCACTGGGTTAAAATCCTGGAATTTCCTCCCCAACAGCATTGTGGGTCTACTTACAGCGCATGGACAACAGCCATCCAAGAAGGCAGCTCAGTGTCAACTTTGCATGGGTAACTAGGAAGGGGCAACAAATGCTGACCCAGTGAGAGATCCCCATATCTCACGAATGAATCAAAAAAAATACAAGAGATGATTAAGTTCTTTCTTACAAGTGACATAGCTTGGAGCCTGTATGGTGTAAATGTTATTTTCCAATTATCAGTCCAAGCCAGAGCGTAGCAGAATGAACCAGTTGAACCTGGGACACTACATTGTGCTAACTAGAACTCCTGCAACAATGCCTCAGGGTTGAGATAATTGGTCCCTCACACGCATAATTGCCTTTTTTGTGGTCGGTAGGATTGCAGTCTGAGTAAACCTTCCCCTCTAATTCCAATTCTTGTTAGTTCATTGATGCTACACTTGGTTAAATACTGCGTTGATGTCAAAGATAGTTGCTGTAACCTCACCCTGTCATTCGGTTCATGTTTCATAGAATCATAGAATCATAGAATCCCTACAGTGTGGAAACAGGCCCTTCTGCCCCACGAGTCCACACCGAACCTCAGAGCTTCCCACCCAGACCCATCCCTCTGTAACCCACCTAGTCTACACATCCCTGAACACAATGGGCAATTTAGCATGGCCAATCCACCTGACCTGCGCATCGGCTGTATTGAGGTCAAGAGCTGAATGACCCTGAACCAAACTGAATATCAATTGAGCAGGTTATTCTTTAGTGCTGTTTCACAGCGTTTTCACAGCACTTTTATTAATGGTTTAGAATTGCTTGTTGGGGCAAGAATTGGTTGCCTTAGATTTGCTCTGCTTTTTATTTGGACGAGGTACTCCTGGACAGCTTTACACATTTTGATGCCAAGGTTGTAGCTGTACAGGAACAGTTTGGCTATAGGTGTGTCTAGTTCTGAAGCAAACTGTGCTGAGTGCTACAGTTGGGATATAACCTCTGCTGTAACTTGTGTATTTAGTCATGACTTTGTATCTCTTGAAATAGCTGCAGGCTGGCATCTATGATGCTTAAGACCTAATTGACGGGGTGAAATTGAATCAACCATAACACCATAAGACGTAGAAGCAGAAATTAGGCCGTTCAGCCCATCGAGTCTTCTCCACCATTCAATCATGGTTGATAAGTTTCTGAACCCCATTCTCCTGCTTTCCCTCTGTAGCCCTTGATTCTCTCAACAGTCAAGAACTTATCTATCTCTGTCTTACATATACTCAATGACCTGGCCTCCACAGCCTTCTGTGGCAGTGAAGTCCATAGATTCTCCTCTCTCTGGGTGAAGAAGCTTTACCTTATCTCTGATCTAAAAGGTCTTCCCTTTACTCTAAAGCTGTGCCCTTGGGTCCTGGTCTCTCCTAGTAATGGAAACATTTTCCCAACATCCACTGTGTCCAGGCCATTTTGTATTCTGTAAGTTTCAATTGATTCCCCTCATCCTTCTAAAATCCATCAAGTATAGACCCAGAGACTTCAAACGTTTCTCACATGTTAAGCTTTTCATTTCTGGGACCTCCACTGAACCGCTCCAGGGCAATTACATCATTCCTGAGATAAGGGGCTCAAAACTGCACACAATACTCCAATTGTGGCCTGACCAGAGCCTTATAGAGCCTCAGAAGTGAGTCACTGTTTTTATATTCAAGTCCTTTGAAAATAAGTGCCAAAGTTGCATTTGCCTTCCTAATTGTGAACTCAACCTGCAAGTTTACCTTGAGAGAATCCTGGACTAGATCTCCCAAGTCTCTTTACAGTTCACACTTCTGAATTTTCTCCTCATTTAGAAAACAGTCCATGCTTTTATTCTTCTTACCAAAGTGCATGGCCTCGCACTTTCCCACATTGTACTCCATCTGCCACTTCTTTTCCCACTCTCCTAAATTGTCCAAGTCCTTCTGCAGCCTCCCTACCTCCTCAATACTACCTGTCCCTGTCTCTATCTTTGTATCATCTGCAAACTTAGCCAGAATGCCCTCAGTTCCTTCATCTAGATCATTAACGTATAAAGTGAAAAGTTGTGGTCCCAACACTGACCCTTGTGGAACACCATTTGTCACCAGTTGCCATCCTGAGAAAGACCCTTCTATCCCCACTCTCTGCTTTCTGTCAGACAGTCAATCTCCTATCCATGCTCGTTTCGTACATCTAACCCCATGGGCCCTTATCTTACTCAGCAGCCTCCTGTGGGGCACCTCGTCAAAGACCTTCTTGAAGTCCAGGTTGATAACGTCCATTGGCTGTCCTTGGTCTAACCTGTTCATTACTTCCTGAAAGAATTCTAATAG
Source organism: Ginglymostoma cirratum (assembly GCA_024137785.1). Classification (NCBI taxonomy): domain Eukaryota; kingdom Metazoa; phylum Chordata; class Chondrichthyes; order Orectolobiformes; family Ginglymostomatidae; genus Ginglymostoma; species Ginglymostoma cirratum. The sequence goes on from JAHRHZ010000266.1 coordinate 9,636,596, forward strand.
ATTTGTCAGACATGACTTCCCCTTGAAGAAATCATGCTGTCTTTGCCCTATTTTACCATGGACTTCCAAGTAATCAGAAATCTCATCCTTCACAATGGACTCCAAAATCTTACCCACGACCAAGGTTAGGCTAATTGGCCTGTAAATTCCTGTCTTTTGCCTTACGCCCGTTTTAAACAGGGGTATCACGTTAGTCACCCATTGGCACTACTGAAATTTCAAATGCAAATGCTTCTTCCTTGTCTTTTGCACTGACTTCCTAGTTTCTACTATCCTTTAGCTTGAGATATGTGTAGAGCCTGCAGTTACTTGTCCACTGCATTCCCAATTGAGTGCAACAATACTACAGAGCTTTGATCTGATCTTTTAGTTGTAGAATTGCTCACCTCGGTCTTTAGAATGATACTTCCACTGTCAAACCTACTTCTTGTGTTGTAGCTTCATCAACTTGGCACCTTGTTTTTACAGATGCCAGATACTTTTCTACATCACACTTTCCATCTTTCTTAAACTTTAATTTCAAAGGTTGTGGATGACACAAAACTCAGTAGAATTTTAAACTGAGTGGATGATAGTTGAGAAGTTCAAAAGGCTATTGACATATTGCATAGTCAGGGAGTAGGTGGCGCATGAACTTCAACTTGAAGAAATGTGATACGGTACTTTGGTACAAAGACCGTAGAGAAATAGTATAAAATGAAAAGTACTATTCTAAAGTGGGTGAAGGAGCAGAAACACTTGGGTGTATGTATACATAGCTCAGAACTGGTGGAGAGAGCTGTTAATAAACCATAGTTATCTAGGCCTTGTTAATAAAGACATAGAATGCATTAACAGAGAGGGAATAAACTATTTAAGAGACTGGTTAGACGTCACCTAAAGTATTGTGTACTTTTTTGAGCACCACACACAATAGGAAGGATGTGAATACTTTGGAGAAAATGCTGAAGAGGCTTACAAGAATGTTTACAGAGGTGAGACACTTTAATTATAAAGATAGATTGGAGATGTTGGGACTGTTTTCCTTGGTGAAAAGACTGCTATGATACAGCTTTTCAAAATCACTAGGGAACTGGACAGAGTTTACAGGGAGAAACTATTCTCGCTCATAAATGGATTGAAAACAGAGTGCAAAGTTTCAAACAGTTTTACAAAATAAGCAAATGCAAGATGAGAGGAAACTTTTTCACACAGCAAGTGGTTTGGGTCTGGAATATGCTGCCTGGAAGTGTAGTGGAGGCAGGTTCAACTGAGGCATTAAAATGGGGATTGGTTGATTATGTAACAGTCATAATGTGCAGGGCTATGGGGAAAAGACAGGAGATTGGCACTTAGTTAAAATGCTCAGACAGTTGATGCAGACTTGATGGACCATGTAGCTGCGTCCTGCAACTTTGTAATTTTGACACATAATTGCAATGCATTGTCTGTGAAAGCATGATCGGATGTTGTAATGCTGGTCCTTCCCACAATTACATGTATACCTATGGCTTCTTAATCTTTCAAAGGAACGCTTGCCCTGTGAATTGGATCAGGAAGGAAATGTTTAAACTGCTTCTTGAAATCAAGGCATTGTCCTACAAAGCCAAGTTATTTATGCCTTGCTCTGAATGCAGACTGTCTCGATTCTGCAATTTGGTTCCGCTTAACAATGTCAAATTGCCCATCCTGTGCACTCCCCAGCTATCTCTTTTCAGTCAGATTTGCATTTACCAATGTAGTCAACGCAAAAAAGAAATTCCTGAGATAATTAATCCTCAGAAGTGTATTTGTCTTTATCAAATCAACATTATGGCTATTAATTATGGCTTATGTAAGTGTTTTGGGCACAGAATTTTTACTTTGTTTAATCTCTGAAGACTTCTGACCTCTTTTTGATAATTAAATATTTCCTCCCAACAGCACTCATGAGTCAGAGTATAATGTTACTTCTCAGCATGCAACTCCAAGAAATTCACTTATTGGGATTACTTCAGCAGCCTGTTTCTATTAACTAGTTTCAAATATTCCCCAACTCACATCATTGAATTTGACCTGCTCATAAATTGGTATTTGCACTTTGCACGCGTAATGCAAAGATTATCATCAGGCCAAAGGTTGGAAGCTTTAAAATACAATGGCTTTATCTTTGGGCAGCTGATTATCAGGCATGTACACATGCCCTATTGCAGTCCATGGCACTAAGTTGGTGGTGTATTAGCATGGATGCATTGTTAACTAACCTTCAGGAACAGAGAAGTCAAAATAGATGGACCATTTTCATGTAGGCAAACTAAAATTAATGGAGTGTCACAGGGATCAGTGTGTGTACACACACATACATATATATATATATCAGCAATTTATGATCTATGTTAATGACTTAGATGAAGATAGACTATATAGAAGTCCAATTTTTTTTAATTCATTCATCGGATGAGTGCGTTAGCTGGGTAGGCCAGCATTTTTGCCCATCCCTAATTGCACAGAAGGCAGTTAAGAGTCAACCGCATAGCTACAGGTCTGGAGTTACATGTAGGCCGGACCGGTTTCCTTCCCTAAAGAGCATAGGTGAACCACATGGGTTTCTCCAACAACCAACAACAGATTCATGGTCATCATCAGACCTTAATTCCAGACTTTTAAAAAATCATTTAATTCAAATCCTACCGTTTGCTGTGGAAAGATTTGAATCCAGGTGCTCAGATTATTACCTGGGTCTCTGGATTAAAAGTGCACTGATAATACCACGAGGCTATCACCTCCCCATTTGCCAATGGCACAAGGGGGCTTGTGAAGAGAAAATGAGGAGTCTGCAAAGGAATATAGATAAGTCAACTGAGTGGTGAAAACATTTGCAGTTGAAATGTAATGCTGGAAAATGTGAGTTCGGCAGGAAGTACAGAAATGCTGAATATTATTTACTTAGAGAGAAGCTACAGAATGTTGCAGTACAGAGAAATCTGGATATTCTACTAAAGGAATCACACAAAAAGTTATCAAGCAGATGCAGAAATAATTAGGAAAGCAAATGAAATATTGCTTTTGTTGCAACAAGGATAAACGTAGGGAATTCTTGCTGCAGTTCTGCAGGATATTGGTAAAACCACACATGAAATACTGTGCACCCTTTTTTAAGGAGTTTATACTTGCATTGGAATCAAATTGGTCAGACATGACCTTCCCTTAGCAAAACCATTCTGAATGTTCATGATGAATCCATGATTCTCCAAGTGCAGATTAATTCTGTCCCTCAGAACTGCTTCCAATATCTTCTTCACTGAGGTTAAACTAACATTCTAACAGTCTCCAACGAAGACAATATGGAACTCTGGAGAAGTTTATTAGTCTGGAGAGTATGAAACCTGCTAGATAGCGCAACTGAGATGGAAAACAGTGCTGTACTTATAGGGACTCGAGATAACAATTGTAGGAGAAAGAATGAGAAGGATATATAATAAGTTAAGCTGAAGAGAAGTGGTTTGTGGAACATAAACACAGATGTCGATCCATTAACCCCATTACCCTATTCACGTCCTGTATGTGTGTGGACATAGACTGTGCTAAATACACTTGATAATTAGATGAAGGGAACCTGCATTAGATTGATTTCTTAAACATTTTTCTTGGGGTGTGACCCTTGCTGAGAAAGTTGATCTTTAATGTTCAAAGTTTAATGAGCTTAATCTCCCAATATATAATTCATGAACTATCATCCAAAACTCAGGTTGCAGTTGACCTTTTAAATTTAATGGTAAATTAAGGAGACCTGCAATTTGGACTAGTATTATTATTTTTTGTACAGCCTGTTCTGCCATAACATGATAGTTCCTCAACCTTTGTTCAGCACACACCTTCAACATAGTAACAGAGTTTTGCTCAGTACCATCATTCTCACTCCAAAAGGAATTATGTCAGAGATTAAATTGGGCGGCACCTAATCTGCTGATGCTGTATGGTGACGGGTGGAGGATGAGGAGTTCAGCTCCTGATCCTGACAGTATCAGATGTGTCAAATTTGCATTTTAGAAATAGTGTTCCCCTATTTGTCAGTCACATTATAGACAATTTGCATTCCTGGAACATACGTTATAGCAGAACTGACTGTACGCGCTATAAATTATTTTTATTTGCATGATTTTCAACTGACCACTTGTATTATTTTTATCACAATCAAAATTCAGCACATACTAAAATGATGATTTTCAATAATCCAATGTCTGGCTATTTATCTATTAGTCTATCTATCTATTAGTCTATCTATCTATCTATTGATAGGCTGACTTGTGAGCAGGGCAGTTTAGACTCAAAGATAGTAGGAACTGCAGATGCTGGACAATCTGAGATAACAAGAGCTGGATGAACACAGCAGGCCAAGCAGCATCAGAGGAGGAGGAAACTTGACGTTTCAGGCCTAGACCCTTCTTCAGAAATGGGGGAGGAGAAGGGGGTTCTGAAATAAATAGGGAAAGAGGGGGAGGCAGATAGAAGATGGATAGACGAGAAAATAGGTGGAGAGGAGACAGATAGGTCAATGAGGCGGGGATGGATCCAGTAAAGGTGAGTGT
>JAHRHZ010000266.1:9651142-9662277 GCA_024137785.1 Ginglymostoma cirratum
GGCCTAGACCCTTCATCATTTTCTGATGAAGGGTCTAGGCCCAAAACGTCAAGCTTTCCTGCTCCTATGATGCTGCTTGGCCTGCTGTGTTCATCTAGCCCCACACCTTGTTATCATGGTGTAGTGGTAATGGCATTAGGCTAGCAACATAATAATTAGTGAGGGAACTTAGCAATTGGTAAGGCTCGAATCCTACCATGGTAGGTGGTGAAGTTTGAATTTAATGACAATCTTGAATTAAAGAGCTAACTTAATGGTGGTTTTGCAACTGCTGTCAATGGTGGCTGAAATCCATGTGGTCTAATGATGTGTTAAAGGAAATTTGCTGTCATTATTTGGTCTGACAAACAAGTAACTCCAGACCTATAGTGAAATGTGGTTGATCCTTAACAATAGTATGAAAGGCTGGCCTAGCCAGTAATGCCTGCATCAAATTTTTTGAAAAAAGCACCCTCAAGTCAATGAGCTACCACTTGAAGCACACTATATGACAGTGATAGCATCATTATTTGCCGCTTTGCCTTGCGTTTTCATTACACATCTAGTTTACATTCCATTCATCATCAACTTGTTAGGTTTAAATCTTTCCAAGGATGTGGACCATTGATTTTAAGTGGCTTTGAAGACAGCTTGCTAAAACTGAAAAAAAACGATAACCTTCAGACACTTCCAAACAAAAACTCTGCTAACAGTAGGGGCTGTGCTCACAACTGATGTACACCAATGTAATATTGGAACAGTTCATCACGTGACACTGACTCTCAAAGTGTTATCGACCAACACAACAAACCATGTAACATTTTCTCACCTGCCATTATGTAAACATGCAAATATGGTACGAAAGCAAAACAAGAAAATGAATAATGAATCTATATAACCTCTTTCTTGGCCAAAGGACATGCCTAAAGCATTGTACATCCAATCATTTAGTTGACCACTGATGACATGTCTGGAAATGTGGCAGTCAATTTGCTCACAGCAAATTCCCACTAACAACAACATGGGAATGACCAAATCATTTTTTAAATGAAGTTGATTAAAAGATAAACGTTTGAGAGGACACTAACAAGCCTCCCCTGCTCCTCTTCGAAATGGTGACATGCGATCTCTTGTGTCCGCTGGAGAAGATCACTAGGGGCTCAGTTTAACATCTTCACCACTCACGAAGTTGGCATTCCAATATTGATATACTCACTTTGTACTGGAATTTATTTTTGTGTATAAGTCTTGGAGCAAAATTAAATCCACAACCTTTCGACTCAGAGATAAGACTTCTGCCAGCAGACCCACAGCCAATTGGTACACTTTTATATATTTTATTTGCACTTGATACTTTTATAACCAGTGGTGCAAATGTGTGAATAACTATAGCTTTTCCCCAATGCACATTTTTTGGAACCTTGAATGAATTGTTTCTCATAGCAACGCTGGTTGGGTTTACTCAGGTTACAACAACAATCCAGTTCAATCAATGGGTTTTATAACCCCATTTTGATGAGTACAGTTTCATTCAGTTCAGACGTGCCTGAGTATTAACAGTCTCACCACTAGTTCAGAAAGGAACAGGTTCACAGTCCCACTTTGAAAATTGTCAATTCAACTTCTTGTTTCCATTGTAGCACTCAGGAAAACAGAAGTTTAATTTATTGTCGCAGTATAAATGGAAAATGATAAAACCTGGCAGTGTTGACAGTGGCAATACTGAAAATACTGAGAAGGCAGTAGGTTAACCATCCGAGAATGACGATTAACTAAGGAGTGAGACGTATTGACCACAGTTTGAGGCACTAGTTAGAATGCTGCTGAGAAAGCAAGAAGTTTTCACAGTGAGTGTGTTTAATTTTAACCTGTTTATCAGTCACAAGGGAGCTTACAATATCATCTAGTCAGGCCATATGGTTTCAGATTCCAGCATCCGCAATTCTTGGGTTTTTGTTTTGGTATAACTCAGTTCCGTGTTTTCACTGCTCGTGTGGCCTCATGCCAAACTCATGCTTTAGAAGAGGCCCTACAACAAAACTCAGTAAACTTTGCAGAGACAGCAGAAAATGCTATGACATGCCCATTCTGATAATCCCCAACACAGCAATATTGAGTTGTGGATTTATGTTGTTTTGATGCCCTGGCTGGATAGCAACTGACCTGTTTGAAGTCTTATCTTGGTTGATATATTTGTAAGAATCATCACCTGATGGTTGCCTATCTCCAACACTCCATCTCTTTCAATGGTTCAAAACACAGCCTCCATTCAGTATTAATATCTTTGACTTTGTGCCAAGGTGTAACAATTAACTTCGATGGTACCATTTGAAGGAGAGCAGAATGTTCTCCATCTATTCTGATTGTTGAGCCTCCATCCATCAAAGCCTCAAAAAACACATGGCTTGGCCATCGAGGAGCTTGAGGTATACCAACTGACTGCCATCTTTGCAGACACCAACCCCTCAGTGATGTTTCACTTAGAAACTGTTATAAGGTGCTACACAAGTGATAGTTCAATCTGTTGCAACACTGCAAGTTGCTGTAAATAAAATTAACATTGGTGGCTAGTTCAGCATCATTGACGGTGGGCAGATCAGCAATCAGTTATTTAGTTGTGGCAACTCCATCACCTAAACAGATTACAGCCCAGTCACTGATGTTCACTTGTAAGGCAAAATCGTTAAATGAGCATTAAATGCCAAACACTGCCAACACTGGGTGGCACGGTGGCTCAGTGATTAGTACTGCTGTCTCACAGTGCCTGGAACTTGGATTCAATAATATTCTTGGGCAACTGTCCGTGTGGAGTTTGCACATCTTCTCCCTGTGTGTGTGTGGGTTTCCTCCGGGTGCTCCGGTTTCTCCCCACAGTCCAAAGATGTGCAGGTTAGGTGAATTGGCCATGTTAGATTACTCATAGTGTCCAAAGGTGTGCAGGCTAGGTGCATTAGACACGGGAAATTTAGGGTTATAGGGATGAGGGGATGTGTCTGGGTGGGATGCTCTTCAGAGGGTTGGTGTGGACTTGATGTGCCAAATGTAGTTTCCGTTGTGTAAGGGTATTGGGACCCTGGAGGAACATTGCGATGATGTTGCTGGAGCTGCACATCACCAAGTATAAATGGACAGAGTGATTGAAGTTAGAACACTTTGCACAGACACTGGAAGCAGCATTTTAGAATCTGGAACTCTGCACCTGACCACCAAATGGACACACAAAAGGAATCAATTCATTCTTAACTGATGTAAGTTGGAAATAAAATCAGAAATTGCTGCAAAACCTCAACAGGTCTAACAGCATCTGCAGCGAGAAAGCAGAGTTAATGTTTTGGATCCAGCAACCCTTCTTCAGAACGATAAGCCAGAGCCTGGTATGTCTATAGTCACTGTGTACTTAATGCTAATCTATAAGAAACAGTGCTGATTTGAGATCCAAACCTGGACTCAGTCCTTGACTTGCCTTCTCATTATTAGTCTATGAAGAACCAAAATTTGTAGTGCGACATCAGGCCACAGGTTAATAAGAGTTTATTGCACCACTGCACTCAGGTGCAAGTTACATTAGCAACATGATACAAACACTTTGAGAAAACCAAGGATAACAGGTCTGTCCTTTTCAGGATCTCAAGGTATTCTGCCTTTCACCATCCAAGTCCTCATAAGATCTTCATAGTGTAGTTTAATGCATTAACCCTTTCAGAACCATTCACTTATAGCTCAAAGGTAGCCCCCCACTAGGACAGAGCAGATCAGAACCAGTGGGCAATAAGGGCTCAACAATACCTCCTGAGCTCTTTGGAGGAGATGGATCCCCCACATCATAAAGCCAGCTACAAACGACCCTGTAGCAAATGATATCATAGAATACATGGGCATGGCAGTATGTTATTGCCTTGTGTCGCTGAGGAATTATCCTGCCATCTGACATCAGAGGCGACCTGATCGAGGTCTACAAGATTATGAAGGGCATAGACAGGGTGGACAGTCAGAAGCTTTTTCCCGGGGTGGAAGAGTCAGTTACAAGGGGACATAGATTTATAGTGCGACGGACAAGGTTTTAAGGTGATGTACGAGGTAAGTTTTTTACACAGAGGGTGGTGGGTGCCTGGAACTTGCTGCCAGGGGAGGTAGTGGAAGCAGATACTATAGTGACTTTTAAAGGGCATCTTGACAAATACATGAATAGGATGGGAATAAAGGGTTACAGTCCTCAGAAGGGTAGGGGGTTTTAGTTGTGAGGGGCAGCATGTTGCTGCAGGCTTGGAGGTCCGACAGGCCTGTTCCTGTGTTGTGATTTTCTTTGTTCTCTGTTCTTTGAAAGCTGTGGGTGGTTTGACCTTCTGCTTTCCATCCTCATTCCAACCCCACACTTTGACACTCCAAACTTTGCCGTTTATAGTTCCTGTTTTAAAACGCCCAAGAATTGCTGACTGGAAAGTCAGAGATCACCAAGGAGGAAGATATGAAGCAACAGCACAGTGCTAGGTCAAGAAATTCCATCACTTGATCTGATGCTCAGCTGCCAGCTCAAATATTGACTCTGCCAGTGCCTTATAGGGTAGTGTTCAGATAGGATCTGCAAGTGATGAGTCAGAGAGTACATATGGGCTATAGCAAGATCAGGAGCAATGAATGGTTCACTGGAGGCAGAGGTCACAGATAATTAAGAGAATGGATAAGATTATCAATGGGACACCATTAAGGACAATGCTTATGAACATGGATATCAAGATTCTCAGTGCAATGGTCATTCTGTCAGACAGCTGCCTGTTATGGTCAAGGAACATGTAGAAGTGCAACTCCATCTGAGTAAAGAATACAGTGAAAAGTTTATATCCTTTGCAGTCACTGTTCCATCTCCCCACAGTGTTGCAGATTCTGGGTCACTGCAACTTTTGTAACCTTTGTGTTGTCTTGGCCATTGTTATGATCTCAGCTGATGACAATACTGAGATAACAAGGTGTGGAGCTGGATGAACACAGCAGGCCAAGCAGCATCATAGGAGCAGGAGAGCTTGACATTTCGGGCCAAGGATCTAGGTAGACAGGGGTGGTTAAGTAGGCATTTAGCACGCTCGCCTTCATTGCTCTGCAGTGGTTCTGGTTTGCGATCAGTAATCTGCTGATTTTTAGGTGGTTCGAAGCATCCCCAGATCCCTGGTTCTGACACCGGACTTGCTTAGGAATGTGAAATGAAGAAGGCAGTAGTCAAGTGTTTCAGGGCAAAAGAATGTCTGCGTTTATTACATACAAAAGGTGAGTATATCACAAGAAATAAAGGCAAATGCAAAACTGTGAAATTGACACTATCAATTATACAGAGGACAGTACTTAAATGCACAATTAAATTAAACACAGGTTAAATACTCTTTGAAGATAAACAGTAGTTTTAATCACAAAAACTTTAATCAGATTTTCTAACCTTGGGGTTCCCTGCACTGGCACCATCCACCTTCCCCTCCCTGCTAGCTAGGATGGATACTTTGGGGTCTGGAGAATATAAGCTCAACACTGGGGATAAATGCAATTTTGAAATATAGCTGGCTGTTCCTGCTTGCCGTAGCTGTTGCTTCAATGAAGACTTTGAACGGTGTAGGCCTTCAGTCTGGGCTGAGTCTGCTGATGCGGTCGGATGCATGGGGGATTTATCGAGTGAATACTTGGTTTTCTTTATCTTGTGGTGGTTTTTGCTGGCCGGTTTTCACCTCAGGCCTTGTGTCTGAGGTCTTGTTCTGGTCAGTGGTTTTTGGAGGTCATTGGTTGGTTGCCGTTGGTTCCCCTGATACAGGACAGGCTTGTGTCAGTAGATTTTGGGATTGCCATTGGGATCCCTCTTCTGGAGATGGCTGTATCATTCGCTCTCGGGGCGGTAGCTGTTTCAGATCCCTCTCCTGGTGGTAGCGGTGGGGTTAACTCCAGGGGTGAATTGCTTTTTTGGGTCCCACTTCTGGAGGTAGCTGTATAAATCACTCTTGGGGAGAAAGCTCTCCAAGGTGAGGCAGGTGCCTGCAGTTATACTAATTGCGGGTCTCCTATCTTCGCGCCATGTCTGCGCTTGCCACTGTGTTACTACTGTTCTCTTTTGAGGCAATTGGCTTCCTGATATTAAGAGTAGGTGAAAATGTATTTTGATTAAGTGGAATATCTGGTAGCTCTGTGCATGCATATTGATTGAGTTGAATGTCTGGTATCTGCAGAGGCCTCATTCTGTCTGGGTTGGGTGAGGTTTAGGCCTGGTTAATTGCTCTTTTAGAGTGGATACGTGATTTGAGTTTTCATGCCAAACGATGGTTCCAAGCAGTTATCTCTGTCTGTATAATTTTCCCAGAGCATAGCTCAGCTGCCTTTTTTAAACCAACTTTTAAAAGCGATTTGAAACGTAGGATACAGGATTTTGGTCCAGTATTTCAGAATGTGGGAATTTTTTGCTCAATCCCATAGCTCAGATCATTGAGAAGGAGTTGGAACATCACGTTGAGGTTGGACAGGATGTTGGTGAGGCCACTTTTTAGAGTACTGTGTATAGTTTTAGTTGGCCTGTTATAGGAAGGATATTATTAAATTGGACAGGTTTCTAAAAAGATTTACCAGGATATTCCAGGGACTGGAGGTTTTGAGTTATAAGGAGAGGCTGAATAGGCTGGGACTTTCTTCACTGGAGGTTGGAAGGTTGAGGAGTGATCTCACAGAGATTTATGAAATCATGAGGGGCATTGATAAAATGAATAATACAGGTTTTTTCCCGAGGAAGTGGCAGTTCAAAATCAGGGAACATAAATTTTAGGAGAGAAGAGAAAGTTTTAAAAAGACATGAGGGGCTTTTTTTAACGCAGAGTAGTTTGTGTACAGAAGCGGTGGACGCAGGTACTGTTACGACATTTAAAAGACATTTGGATAAGTTCATGAATAGGAAAGGTTTGGAGGGACAAAGGCCAAACTCAGGCAAGTGGGACTAGTTTAGTTTGAAAACATGCTCAGGAATAGTTGGGCTAAAAGGTTTGTTTCCATGCTGTTTGATTCTATGACTACTTTAGATGCTGCTGGACTTTTGGTGTTTGGGACTACAGTTATCAAATATAGGCAGTCAGCCATTCTCATGAGAGTTCATTAAGTTTTTTGTGAAGCAGAAATTTACATATGATGTATTAATTAATTAGACAAAATAATATACAACTCATGGCCAATTAAAGTTGGTTCACTGATACCTGAGGACAAACAGACAGACAACGCAGAATGTGTTGATCTTCATTTTTATTCATTCATTGAATGTGGACGTCACTAGCTGGGCCATCCTAATTGCCCAGGGGGCCAGTTAAGAGTTAACTCATTGCTGTCGCTCTGGAGTGACATGTAGGTCAAGTTGGAGATAGTAAGAAGTGCAGGTGCTGGAGTCAGAGATAACACAGTGTGGAGCTGGAGGAACACAGCAGGCCAGGCAGCATCAGAGGAGCAGGAAAGTTGACGTTTCCCTTAGCCGTGTTTCCCTAGGCTTGACGTTTTGGGTTGGGACCCCCAAGGGATCCTAGAGGGAAACACATCCGAGGGAAACGTCAACCTTCCTGCTCCTCTGATGCTGCCTGGCCCACTGTGTTCCTCTCGCTCCACACTGTGTTATGTAAGTTAAGTTGATGCACTGAACCCCTGCTTAACATTCTGGTGTAGGTACACCAACAGTGTTGTTAGAAGGGAATTCTAGGATATTGTACTATATTTCAGGAAAGAAGATATACTAATTTTATTTTATTTATTTATTGTCACATGTGTCTAAGTACAGTGGAAAGCTTTGTTTATGATCAGTACAAGCAGTACAAGCAAGGACATACAAATGAGCAGCATGGTGGCTCAGTGGTTAGCGCTGTAGCCTCAAAGCGCCAGGAACCCAGGTTTGATTCCACCCTCCGGCGACTGTCTGTGTGGAGCTTGCACATTCTCCCAGTGTCTGCATGGGCTTCCTCCGGGTGCTCCGGTTTCCTCTCACAGTCCAAAGATGTGCAGGCTAGGTGGATTGGCCATGCTAAATTGCCCATAGTGTTCAGGGATGTATAGATTAGGGAGTTGGGTCTGGGTGGGATGCTCTGAGGGTGTGGACTTGTTGGGCTGAAGGGCCTGTTTCTACACTGCAGGAAATCTGAGAAGATCACAGGGTGAAAATAACACTTAGACAGAGGTATACAAGTTACATCACACGGGGCCTTACGATAGGCAAGATCAATGTTGGGAAAGAACAGCATTGTTTGAAGTTAGAACAGCATTATTTGAGTCCATTCATCAGTATAATAATGGAAGGGAAGAAGCTGTTCTTGAACCTGCTGGTGCAGGGGTTCAAGCTTCTGCGACTTCTACCTGACAAAAGAGGCTGTAGGAGAGCATTACTGGGGTTTGATGGGTCTTTGATGAGTTGGTAGACTTTCCATGACAATGAGCCATGTAAATGGAGTCTATGGATGGACAGTTGGCTTCCGTGATGGTATGGGCTGTGCACACTACCTTCTGTAGTTTCTTACAGTCCTGACCAGAGCAGTTGCCATACCAGGCCATTATGCACCCAGGCAGTATTCTTTATGGTGCATCTATAAAAGTTGGTGAGGGTTTTTATTGACATGCCAAATTTCCTGAGCTGCCTGAGAAAGAAAAGGTGTTGTTTGTGCTTCTTTGACCATCACGTTTACATGGGAAGTCCGGGACAGGTTGTCAGTTATCATCACTCTAAGAACTTGATGCTCTCCACCCTCTCAACCTCGGCTCTGTTAATGTAGATGGGTGTATATTCTCATCCTTTCTTTCTGAAGTCAATGATCAGTTCTTTCGTTTTGCCGAAATTGAAAGAGAGGGGTTGTTCTCATTGCACCACATCACGAAGCCCTTTATCTCCTTTCTGTATTCTGACTCGTTCTTGCTAGATATCCATCCTGCTGCGGCTGTGTCTTCTGCAAACTTGTAGATGGTGTTTGTTTGGAATGTGGCAACATTGTCGTGGGTGTACAGGGAGTACAGTAGGGGGCTGAGGACTATTTCCAATCAAGAATAGTGTGTGGCTTAGAGGGGAACTTCCAGGTCCAGGTGTTCTCGTGCATCTACTGCCCTTTCCCTTCTGTGAGAAGTAGAGGTTGCAGCTTTGAAAGGTGCTATTTAAGGACACTTGGTGAGTCGTGGCTATGCAGCTTGTGGGTGTCACACACTGCTGCAACTGTGCATCACTCATGTAGAAAGTGAACGTTGGAGGTGTTAGCTGGAGGGCAATTCAAGCACGCTGCCTTGGTTTGGATGGTGTCAAGGTTCTTGAAAGTTTTTGGTGCTGCACTCATCCATCCAAAGGAGCAATAGTCCATCATACTCCTGACTTAGGCCTGTAGATGGTGCACAGGCTTTGAGGAGTCAGGAGATGAGGTATTTGCTACAGAATGTCCAGGGTTTGGCCTGACCCATAGCCACAGTGTTTATTTCAGTCCAGTCTCTGATCAACTTTAAATTCCAAAATGTTGACAATGGAAGATTCAGTGATGGTAATGCCATTGAATGTCAAGGGTTAGTCTTTTTGTTGTTAAAGATGGTCATTGCTTTTCTATTGACCCCATCTTTTCATTTCTATGCATTTTTGTTTGTGGAAATGGGAAAGGATTGTTTTAAAAGCCAAGTATTGTGGAAAGGATTTCTGCACTTCTTAGAGACATAGAAAATAGGTTCAGGAGTAGGCCATTCAGACCTTCTATCCTGCACCACCATGTAATACAATCATGGCTGATTGTACAATCTCAGTACCCCATTCACACCCTCTTCTCATACCCCTTGATATCTTTAGCTGCAAGGGCCACATCCAACTCCCTCTTGAAAAGCTAACAGTTACCATCATTCATTATAAGTACTGCTTATGTTGTTATTTGATCAAGCAATAAGGGGAGACAGAAGATGAGCTGGGACCGGAGAATTTGTACAAAATGAGAATTGGCCATTGACGAGTAGCCGATTCATTTGTGGTGTAACAACAATCATCAATGACAAAGGCTTTCTGCCTGCAACTATATGATTGGCTTGCAGGCAGTTGAACTGCTTTCAGGTATAAACGAGGCGAACAGAAGGCTTCAGACTTCTGGAAAGGAAGGTGCTGTCTTTGCCACTCCAGTAAAAAAAAAATCTCAAGCCTGAAGAAAGCTGGTTTATTTTCCCTCATCGGTTGTTGTAAGCTGTTGCTTTTAATCAATAAGTCAGAGACTTTATAAGGTGTGGGCCAATCGCTCAGAGCCTTCTACAAGCAAGTGAAAGTAGCTGGACAAGAGAAATATCAACAAGCAGCAAACCCTGACAAGGCAAAGGAATATCTTAGTGAACCATGTGGACAGGCACAATTGAACTATTTTCCTAGTTTTCCCCTCTACCCACAAACCAATGTTTTTATCGATTGCCTATTTCCGTCCATTTGTGTGTGTAAGCAAGTTTTTTTCAGGGGTTTAGGCCTCTGACTGGTAGAGTTATTTTTTGATGGCTGGTAAGTGTTTGCCTGAAGCTAAAATCTATTTGTTTGTAATAAATGGTCATTGTTGTTAAGGACAGAAATCTGGTCTATGCTTTCTGTCAACCAAGACAACTAAAGTGGGAATGCTTTGTTCTCTTACAAAATCTCTAACATTTATGACAACTCCACTTCGATTTCCAGTGCACTACCCCAGTGAGACGTAGCACCTGACACTTGTATTGTGTAACTATTACTTGAAATTTATTAGCCTAAGCTGAATGTTGTCAAGGTCTTACCGCATTTGTCCACTGATTGCGTTAGTATCTGATGATTCATAAATGAGCCCGAACATTGTTACTTCCCCATCTCTGATCGTACAATAAAGTAAGATTCATTGATGAAGTAGCTGAAGTTTTTGACCTTACGACACTACCCTGATAAACTCTTACAAAATGTGGGAATCCTCCAAGTTGACCACTAAAGGTGTGGGACAAGTTTTCAATACAGAAGTGCACAGCAGCAGCATTGCTATACTGCAGAACTAAAAGTCTTTGAATTCAGGAACATCAATATTCACAGATAATAGGTACTGCAAATGCTGGAGAATCTGAGATAACAAGGTGTAGAGCTGGATGAACGTAGCAGGCCAAGCAGCGTCAGAGGAGCAGGAAGGCTGACGTTTTGGGCCTAGACCCGAAACATC
>JAHRHZ010000266.1:9662677-9730838 GCA_024137785.1 Ginglymostoma cirratum
GGAAACATTTTAACAAATCCATTGTTTGGGGAACTGACAGGACTGTCAGTGATCTTCCTTTTATCCAGGTGAGTTTTAGCAGTTTGTTAGAGTCATAGAGATGTACAGGACGGAAACAGACCCTTCGGTCCAAATCGTCCATGCTGACCAGATATCCTAAGTTAGTTGAGTATCATTTACTAGCATTTGCCCCATAACCCTCTAATCCCTTCTTATTCATGTACCCATCCAGGTGCCTTTGTTGTACCAGCCTCCACCACTTCCTCTGGCAGTTCGTTCCATACACACACCACTCTCTGTGTGAAAAAGTTGCCCCTTAGGGTCCCATTTAAATCTTTCCCCTCTTACCTTAAACCTATGCCCTCTAGTTCTGGACTCCCCTACCCTGGGGAAAAGACTTTGACTATTCACCCTATCCATGCCCCTCATGATTTTATAAATCTCTATAAGGTTACCCCTCAGCCTCCAATGCTCCAGGGAAAATAGACCTAGCCTATTCATCCTATCCCTGTAGCTCAAACCCTCCAACCCTGTCAAGAGAAATAATATTTCCAGGAACACTTACTTTCAGAGATGTACCAAATAGAACAGTCAGATATCTTGGAGAAAATCTTTCTTGATTTACAAAACAGACCACATTTGGAGTATTATGTAGAATTTTGGTCTCTTTATTTAAGATGTGGAGGTGCCGGTGTTAGACGATAGTGCACAAAGTCAGAAATCATATGACACGAAGTTATAGTCCAACGAGTTTCTTGAAAACACAACCATTTGGAGCGTCACTCCTTCTTCAGGTGTTAGTTAGAGGTGTGCACAACAATCTATATTAATCATATTAATCAATTAAAACCTTCTAACTGATTAAAGATTTAACAGCATCTTAGGTTTGTTTAATGCATCAGTTGGGTGACCCTTTGATCTTTTACTTATAAATTCCGTCTCTGATGCCACCTATCTTATTGACACCTGCAGAAGGAGCCAGGCTCTGAAAGCTTGTGTTTTCAAATAAACCTGTTGGACTGTAACTGGTGTTGGGTGATTTCTGTCCTTATTTCAGGAAAGATGAAATCCATTTGAGGTAATTCAGAGGAGATTAACTTGACTGATACCAGTGACCAAGGAGATTATTTTATGAGGAAAGCTTGGATAGTCTGGTCCGGTATCCATTGAAGTATAGATGAAAAGTAAGTGATCTTGTTGCGACAAATGAAATTCTGAGAGAACTTGACAAGCAGGATACTAAAAGGAAAATTCCCCTTTGTCGGAGAAACTAGAACTAAAGAGTACTGTTTAAAAATCAGAAATCTAGGACAAAGTAACCCACTTGATTGGTGCTAGATCCATAAGCATCCACTCCCTTCCAACACTGATGCTCAGTAGCTGCATTGTGTACTATCTACAAGATGCACTGCAGAAATTCACTAAAGATCCTCCGACAGCACCTTCCAAATCTACGACCACTTCCATCTAGAAGGACAAGGGCAGCAGATACATGGGAATATCACCACCTTCAAGTTCCTTTCCAAGCCACTCACCATCCTGACTTGGAAATATATCGCCGTTCCTTCACTGTTGCTGAGTCACAATCCTGGAAATCCCTCCCTGATGGCATTGTGGATCAACCCACAGCAGATGGACTGCAGCAGTTCAAGAAGGCAGCTCATCACCATCTTCTCAAGGGCAATTAGGGATGAACAAGAAATGCTGGTCAGCCAGCGACCTCTATGTCCCACAAATGAATAAAAGAAAGTCTTCTTTTTAAGGTGGAGATGAGGAGAAAGTCTTTCTGTCAGAAGGTTTTTGAGTCTGTGGAGCTTTCTTCCTGACAGGATGTGGAAGCAGACTTATTGAATGCATTTCAGGGAGAGGTAAACAGTTTCTTGATTAACAAGAGAGTCTGACAATTTGGACGGAGGTGAGAAGTGAAATTGAGTCCATAATTAGATTAGCCATGATCATATTTACTGACAAAGCAGGCTTGAGGAGCTCAGTGACTTACTCCTTTCCCTAATTCATAAGATAGTCCACACATAAATCATCAAAGTTTATTCTTTCTGTGTCTGTCTGCACAAATGTCCGATCTCACAGACTGCAATGCAGCTTGAAAAAATTAGCTGATTACACTGATCGCGATTGTGACTAAGTAGATGGTTCTAAATGCATTTTCACTTGCAGGCCGACCATCCACTTCTGTCACTGGTCCAGGGCCGATGACAATTCCATGTATATTTCTTTGCTGATAAGATACATGTTTGTTTGCTGAAAGGTTAATTGCTTCAAGCTGATCATAAGACAAGTTGGAACTGTTTACTGGAAAGTCTGAGAACTTGTCTTTATTATAAGTGGCACCTCCAACATCTGATGAGATTACACTTCTCCTTATCACAGAAAGCTGGCAATGAAGTTGTTGAGTGTACACTTCATGCTTTATTGAAGACCTGTTTCTAGGGGACTCATTATTTTACTTTAAACAAAGATGTTAGTCATGAAAAAATTACTTCAGGCAACAATCTTTTGGATTTGGTACAGTGACATGTGAATTTATAGTTGACACTCCCTGCCGTACACTCTTAAAGGGGATAAGGTGCAATTTGAAATTTACCATTTTCTGTCGTTGATAAGACTCCATTGTGAGGGCTGTGACTACTAAAATTGACTTTGGTTATGGTTCTTTCTTAATTTTTAACAAGATTTTCCAGTGCAAAATGAGAAAATATTTCAAACCTATTTCATCCGAATATATTTGGTTCCTGCATCAGGTATACATTGCCCCATAGTCTGTGACCATAATAAAGTGTCCATTTCTGTCACAGGTCCCTGGTTGATAGCCAATGCCAGTATAAGTTTTTGCTGATAATACACATTCACATTGAAAGGCTAATTGTTTCAATAAATTTGTAAATGATTTGGAACTGTTATGCTTTGTTGAGGGAGAAAGCATGCTAGACTCTGAACAAAACTTTGTTTTGCATTTTGAACACTGTGTCTTAAATCTGCTAAGCCTCAGTGCGCTTTCAAAAGAAAGGTAGACTGGATGCAGGGAGCCACTGAGTGCATTATGTGTTTATTGACACCAGTGTTAATGTGACCTTCTGTTCTGCTTTTGCCCTTGACTGGGGGCCAAGAGAACCCTTACAGATTATTTTTCCCCTTATGACCCTTGCATTTTTTTCCTGTGATTTCCTGTCTCTGTAAAGAAATCACATGACTGGAAGATTGTTTTTGGTGGTGGAGGAAGGAAGTGTCTGGTGCCTGTTTTTCTAGCAACTTGGGTATTGCTGCAAGGCCAGCATTTGTTGACCATCCTTAATTACATGCAGGCCAGACTGGGTAAGGACAGCAGACTTCTATCCATGAAGGGCATTGGTGAACCTAACAGGTTTTTACAGCAATGAATGATAGTTATTACACTTGTCAGTACGTTTATATTTCAGATTTACTTAATGCATTTAGATTTAACCAGATGTCAGGTGGGAGTTGAACCTGTGACCCCAGAATATTCTCTCTCCAAAGATATTGCCATACTTTAGAGTTTCTCCAGCAATTTCTGTTTTTGTTTAAGTACTACCACTCCATTGACGTTATCACTATGACACTATTTTCCCAAATTCAGACATCATGCTGAGGGGATGGACCAGCTCACCAGCTTTTGTATATTTCTATGGCCGTATGACCATAATATGATCATTGTCATTAATTACATACAAACAGCCTTGTAGCTTATAGTGTACCTCATGACACTGTCTTTTTGCCCAGTTTGGACTCATTATCATTCATCAACCCACCCATAAGAAGTGTGGAGCAATCTAAGTCAGTCAATTGCTGCTTTAGCAGGCTCTTGCCAATTGTCTGTAAAGTTACAGAAAGCAGACATAGTTGATATAATCAAACACTCCTTATTGATTAATAACAAGCTCACTAATCCATAGGTCAGATTTTTCTGGAAGTGCTCACCTCCAAGGTTCATTGAAATCTTGCTCCAGGTATAAATACAAGAGCTGAACGTTGTGAAACGAATCCTCACTGTTGCTCACCATGGTGTACCATCCACCTAGTGCATTTACTGCCACCACACTCTTTCTGAATAGTGATTTACAGCCCCGCTTAGTCTAACATGGAAGATGAAAACCTCTCAATGCTCTAACAAGAAGATGGCCCTGCCTTAAGCAACATGAGGCAATACTTATATGATAATAATGAATACAATCTATGGGAGGCGATGGCCTAATCGTATTATCACTAGAATGTTAATCCAGAGACACAGGTTCGAATCCCACCTACATGTGATTCCAGACCCACAGCAAAGTGGTTTACTCTTAATTGCCATCTGGGCAATAAGGGATGGGTGAATTAAAAAAAGAAGTTACATTGTTTTGGTAGACATTGTGACTGAGAACACGAGGGATACCAGGTGGTAGGGTCATCTACTTCAAGATCAAACCTGTATGCCTGCCCGAGTTCATGTGACTTTATCATGTTGGGTGGTGCTTAACGCTCTCCTCAATAT
Source organism: Ginglymostoma cirratum (assembly GCA_024137785.1). Lineage (NCBI taxonomy): Eukaryota > Metazoa > Chordata > Chondrichthyes > Orectolobiformes > Ginglymostomatidae > Ginglymostoma > Ginglymostoma cirratum. The sequence continues at coordinate 9,667,185 of JAHRHZ010000266.1, forward strand.
TAACCCGTTAAGACTTTTATTTCACACAACAATAAATTCCAGAGGAATGGTGAGGTAACTGTCTTTAACATCACGACAGAATTCAATCAGAAATGGCACCAAGCATATTGGTTAAAAATGAGATCAATGGCTGGGTCAAATAACAAACTCTCAATTGACTGAAATCATACCTGACATAAATGAAGATGCTTGTGGTTGTTGGAGGTCATCATCACAATATTTGGATGTATCGACATAATTTCCTCGAGGCACTGTCCTTGGTCAAACGATCTTCATTATTAGGACAACAGTGGTCTGTTCGCTGACAACTTGACAGCCACATTCGCAGCCAATCCAGTGGGGATTCAGTTCATGACAACATGACAGCATCTAGGCTTACTGTCTAGGAATGGCAAATAGCATATTTAAAGAATAAGTGACAGGCAATTGCCTGAACAAGACTCAGCCCCTCCCTCTCCATTGTCTGTTCACAGTGTGTACAATCTACAGCCAGCATTACAGAAACAATCTAAAGTTATTCCCTTGGCCCCTTCCACCTTGTGACTTCTAACATAGGAGAAAGGCTGAAGTAGAAAAATCCTGTGGTAATACCGTCATATTCAACCATCCCAATAATTAGCATGTTGGACTGATTTAGTGATCTATTGCAGTTTCCTCATCTCACGGATAACAATCTTTGAATAACCTAGATAAGACCATTGCAGGAACACAATCAAAACAGGGAAAGCAGCATTTCAAGGGAAAAGACCCACCCTCCTTCCTCAAGATAAAAAGGGATGGCATCCAAATGCAACCTTGCAGGCATCAAATACATAGTCAAGGAGTCAATGCAATATTGAGTTTTATGCTGTGGTGGTAATTATTTGATCTGACCTGTGATGCTCATTCTTAAGGGTGAACTCAGTCTGAACTCTTTGGGTGTAACGTTTGTGTAAAGTTTGTGTAACTTTGCTGTATAAAGTCAAATTAATCATAAAGTAACATAACCTGGTTAATAATCAACTGCTTCATTATTAACATGTGAACCGAGCTGCTCACTGAATGATTAAGTTGCGAGGCAGAAGTGAGTTAAAAGGAACAGATCAAAGTTTTGGAGTTAAATATATTAAATGGAGATTGAAGTATTCTGCAAACTGAGTTACATAGCGATAATGCTGTGTCTTATTCGTACAAAATCCACTGTGTGAATCTGCTTAACCCTTTGCAACTAAATCAATGAGGCAATTAAGAAAATAAGAAAGGAATTTTCCTGCTCCTCTGACGCTGCCTGGCCCACTGTGCTTGTCCAGCTCCACACTGTGTTATCTCTGACTCTAGCATCAGCAGTTCTTACCATCTCTGATGACATTATAATGTGTCTTTCACACTCCAGAATCTCCCAGCACTGTTAATAGCCACTGAAAAGAGGGCTTTTGTGGTGCCGTGACCGTGTCCCTACCTCTAGGTCGGAAGGCCTTGGTTCAAGTTCCAGAAGTATGTCATAACAAATCTGAACAGGTTGCTTTAAAAATATTTACAGCTGCTGAAGTCATTTTGAAGCATTTTTACTATGGTCATACAGGGTAAATTATTCATAGCTTAACGAGGGAAGGGGGACCTTGAAAACAAGCCCACACAGCAGGAGCAACACAAGTTCAATTTAATCTGTTGATTTAAACCTTACCTCCATTTTTTGCAGCAGCAGTGGGAATGGTGAGAGCGAGGACCAGGGGGCTGCCGGGAAGGTAAGTTCTTCATTTCGGCAGTGGAGCTGAATGGGTGCGGTCGAATTGCGCTCTGGAAAGGTGAGTGAACTGATGTATTTGGGCAGTTTTGGATACTGTTGGGGGAAATGGCTCACCAGGGGAAGGCAGCAGTAGCCAGGCTCATGGCACCGTGGCTGGCTCTGCTGTACAGAAGGGCGGGAAAAAGAGTGGAAGGGCTATAGCCATAGGGGATTCAATTGTAAGGGGAGTAGATAGGCGGTTCTGTGGTCGAAAACGAGACTGCTGAATGGAATGTTGCCTCCCAGGTGCATGGGTCAGGGATGTCTCAGATCGACTGCAGGACATTCTGAAGGGGGAGGGTGAACAGCCAGCTGTCGTGGTGCATACAGGGACCAATGATATAGGAAATGAATGGGATGAGGTCCTACAAGCAGAATTTAGGGAGCCAGGAGCCAAGTTAAAATGTAGGACCTCAGAGGTGGTAATCTCAGGATTGCTTCCAGTGCCATGTGCTAGTCAGAGCAGAAATGAAAGAATAGGCAGGATAAATGAGTGGCTTGAGAGATGGTGCAGGAGGGAAGGGTTCAGATTTTTGGGACATTGGGACTGGTTCTGGGGGAGGTGGGACTATTACAAATCGGACGGCCTACAACTGGGCAGGACTGGAGCCAATGTCCTAGGGAGTGCTTTTGCTAACGCTGTCGGGGAGGGTTTAAACTAATGTGGCAGGGGGATGGGAACCAAATGAGGAGGTTAATGGACAGTAAGGAGGTAGTAACTAAAGCCTGTAAGGAACTAGATTATGAAGTCAGTGTGACTAAGGGGAAGAGTAGGCAGAGAGCAGATGATGAACGCAAAGGGACAAGTGGTTTGAGGTGCATTTGTTTTAATACGAGAAGTGTAGTAGGTAAGACAGATGAACTTAGGGCTTGGATTAGTACCTGGGAGTATGATGTTACTGCTATTACTGAGATTTGGTTGAGGGAAGGGCAAGATTGGCAACTAAATATCCCAGGCTACAGCTGCTTCAGGCGGGATGGAGAGGGAGGTAAAAGGGGTGGAGGAGTTGCATTACTGGTCAAAGAGGATATCACAGCTGTGCTGAAGGAGGGAAGTATGGAGGACTCAAGCAGTCAGGCAATATGGGCAGAGCTCAGAAATAGGAAGGGTGCGGTAACAATGTTGGGGCTGTACTACAGGCCTCCCAACAGTGAGCGTGAGATAGAGGTACAAATATGTAGACAGATTATGGAAAGATGTAGGAGCAACAGCGTTGTGGTGATGGGAGATTTTAATTTTCCCAACATTGACTGGGATTCACTTAGTGTTAGGGGTTTAGATGGAGCAGAATTTGTAAAGGAGCAATCGGGAGGGTTTTATAGAGCAGTATGTAAATAGTTCAACTCAGGAAGGGGCCGTACTGGACCTGGCATTGGGGAATAAGCCCAGCCAGGTGGTTGAAGTTTTAGTAGGGGAGTACTAAGGTTTTGGGGGTTCTTAAGAAGTCTGTTTTGTTGATCTGTCCTGTTTGTTTAAGGATTACTTGGGGAATAGTGATCACAATTCCATAAGTTTTAGAATACTGATGGACAAAGACGAGAGTGGTCCTAAAGGAAGAGTGCTAAACTGGGGAAAGGCCAACTATAGCAAAATTCGGCAGGAGCTGGGGAATGTGGATTGGGTGCAGCTGTTTGAGGGTAAATCCACATTTGATATGTGGGAGGCTTTTAAAGAGAGGTTGATTAGAGTGCAGGACAGACATGTCCCTGTGAAAATGAGGGATAGAAAGGGCAGGATTAGGGATCCATGGATGACAGGTGAAATTGTGAGACTAGCAAAGAGTACAAAGGAAGCAAACATAAGGTCTAGGTGACTGAAAACAGACAAAGCTTTGGAAGAATATCGGGAAAGTAGGACCAATCTGAAACGAGGAATTAAGAGGGTTAAAAGGGGTCATGAAATATTTTTAGCAAACAGGGTTAAGGAAAATCCCAAAGCCTTTTATTCGTACATAAGGAGCAAGAGGGTAACTAGAGAAAGGGTTAGCCCACTCAAGGACAAAGAAGGGAAGTTATGCGAGGAGTCAGAGAAAATGAGTGAGATTCTTAATGAGTACTTTGCGTCGGTATTCACCGAGGAGAGGGACATGACGGATGTTGAGGTTAGGGATAGATGTTTGATTACTGTAGGTCAAGCCGGCATAAGGAGGGGGGAAGTGCTGGGTATTCTAAAAGGCATTAGGGTGGACAAGTCCCCAGGTCTAATGGGATCTATCCCAGGTTACTGAGGGAAGCGAGAGAAGAAATAGCTAGGGCTTTAACAGATATCTTTGCAGCATCCTTGAGCAGGGGTGAGGTCCCGGAGGACTGGAGAATTGCTAATGTTGTCCCCTTGTTTAAGAAGGGTAGCAAAGATAATCCAGGTAATTATAGACCGGTGAGCCTGACGTCAGTGGTGGGGAAGCTGCCGGAGAAGATACTGAGGGATAGGATCTATTTACATTTCGAAAAAAATGGGCTTATTAGTGATAGGCAGCATGGTTTTGTGCAGGGAAGGTCATGTCTTACCAACTTAATAGAATTCTTTGAGGAAGTGACAAAGTTGATAGATGAGGGAAGGGCTGTAGATGTCATATAGATGGGCTTCAATAAGGCATTTGATAAGGCTCCCCATGGTAGGCTAATGGAGAAAGAGAAGTTGCATGGGGTCCAGGGTGTGCTAGCTAGATGGATAGAGAACTGGCTGGGCAACAGGAGACAGAGAGTTGTAGTGGAAGGGAGTTTCTCAAAATGGAGAACTGTGACCAGTTGCGTTCCACAGGGATCCGTGTTGGGACCACTGTTGTTTGTGATATACATAAATGATCTGGAGGAAAGTATAGATGGTCTGATTAGCAAGTTTGCAGATGACACTAAGATTGGTGGAGTAGCAGATAGTGAAGGGGACTGTCAGAGAATGCAGCAGAATATAGATAGATTGGAGAGTTGGGCATAGAAATGGCAGATGGAGTTCATTCCAGGCAAATGCGAGGTGATGCATTTTGGAAGATCCAATTCAAGGTGAACTATATGGTAAATGGAAAAGCCCTGGGGAAAATTGATGCACAGAGAGATCTGGATGTTCATGTCCATTGTACCCTGAAGGTGGCAACGCAGGTCGATAGAGTGGCCAAGAAGGCATACAGCATGCTTTCATTCATCGGACGGGGTATCGAGTACAAGAGTTGACAGGTCATGTTACAGTTGTATAGGACTTTGGTTCAACCACATTTGGAATACTGCGTACAGTTCTGGTCTCCACATCACCAAAAGGATGTGAATGCTTCGGAAAGGGTGCAGAGGAAGTTCACCAGGATGTTGCCTGGTATGGAGGGCGCTAGCTATGAAGAGAGGTTGAGTAGATTAGGATTATTTACATTAGAAACTCGGATGTTGAGGGGGGACCTGATTGAGGTCTACAAGATCATGAGAGGTATAGACAGGGTGGATAGCAAGAAGCCATTTCCCAGAGTGGGGGACACAACTACTAGGGGTCATGATTTCAAGGTGAGAGGGGAAAAGTTTAAGGGAGATACGCGTGGAAAGTTCTTTACATGGAGGGTTGTGGGTACCTGGAACGCTTTGCCAGCGGAGGTGGTAGAGGTGGGCACGATAGCGTCATTTAAGATGTATCTAGACAGATATGTGAATGGGCAGGGAGCAGAGGGATACAGATCCCTGGAAAATAGGTGACAGGTTTAGATAGAGGATCTGGATCGGCATAGGCTTGGAGGGCCGAAGGGCCTGTTCCTGTGCTGTAATTTTCTATGTTCTTTGTTCTTTGTAAAGCTAGTCTCCATTGACCTTTGAACAAGCCACTCTGGCCCTGGGTTTCTGATTAAACGGGTGATTGATTCCTATTCAGTAGTTGCCTTCAAAGCATAATGGATACAATAGATAAAATGCCAGATATGGGGAAAGAGGATGGAGAGGAAAGGGATAAGCCAACCATGGTTAATCAGGGAAGCTAAAGACAGTAACAGATTGAACAAAAAACGCATAGGATTGGCAAAGATTAGTGGTAAGAGACAGAATTAGAGAAATTTTAAGAATCAATAAAATACAACCAAAAAAAGAGTACAAAGGTAATCTTTGAGGATACACTTGCAAGTAATGCCAAGTTGTACAGTGATAATTTCTTCATCTATATAATAAAATAGAAAGGAAGAGAGAAGCCAATGTGAACATAGGCCCCTTAAGAGAATAAGGCTGGAGAAATGATAGTGGGAAACCAGAAAACGGCAGAGGAGTTGAATAAATACTGGCATTGGAGGCAAATCCAGAAAAGGTTCACTCTGGGTATGAAGGGAGTGTCTAATGAAAGGAGGGTTAGGACTGTATTGTTGAAATGTAGAAGAATGAAAGGCCACCTTATTGAAACAATTAAGATACTCAGGGGACTTGTCAGGGTAGGTGCGTTGAACTTGTTTCCCTCTGTAGGAAAGTTTAGGACAAGAGAGCTGAATCTCTGAATATGAGGTTGCCCATTTAAGACAGAGATGAGGAGGAATTTGTTCTCCACTGGGTAGTTAATCTGGTGAATTCTTCACTGCAGAGGGCTGTAGGGGCTGGGTCACTAAATATATTCAAGGCCAAGATAGACAAATTTTTACGGGAAATTGAGGGTTGTGCGGAAAAGACAGGAAAGTCGAGTTGAGATCAGATCAGTCATGATCTGATTGAACGCAAAGCAGAGCTGATGGGCAGAATGACCTACCTCTGCTCCTAAGTCTTCCTTCTGGTCTTAAATAATTTTTTTCCCCTTTCACCACCACCAGAAATCAATTAACCCCTCCGCTACCATAATATTCTGCAAACAAGTGTGGTGAGGTTTTGCAAGATGACTGTGAATTGACTCTGATCCAGTCACAGCAGTAAGTGATGCTCACTGTAGAACATGTGAATTAGCTTTCAGCAAAAGTGCAACAGGGAAATAGTGCATCAGGAGCCCATTTCTCACAGTGGAGTGCCTGATTTTCTCCCTGATAATGGTAAAGAGAAGCTGGCATGGTATAAATCACCTTTGACAGCCGCCAATTGCACCCCTTTTTATTTTTCAATCAATTTGTATCTGGAGGATATTTAACATGTAATGAAGGTAATTTGTTTGGATAACACAGTTGGCACTCTTACTCAGGCACTTCAGGGGATTCAAGCAATAATCAATTTGCAAAGCGCTTTCAATTTCTTTCACTGTGTGCTGCTCCATGCTTCCATTTCCTCACTTTCCCATGTCAAATCTGCATTGATGACCTCTGCTTGTGCCCATTTCTAAATCTTGTGTACCTTGCCAGCTGTAACCAACTTTCATGTGTTCAATTCTCCCGTGTTTTTATTTTATAGGTGAGCATAGATCTTGCTTTAAGCTTAAATGTCTTGAAACTGAGCAATTTGTCTGTTTCTGTGTAAACACTTAATAGATTCTGATCAAGTCTGAATAAAAACTGAAAGAACTGCGGATGCTGTAAATCAGGAACAAAAACAGAAGTTGCTGGAAGAGCTCACCAGGTCTGGCAGCATCTGTGAAGAACAGAACTTCTGAGGAAGGGTCACCGGACCTGAAACATTATCTCAGATTTTTTATTCGCGGATGCTGCCAGACCTGCTGAGCTGTTCCAGCAACTTCTGTTTTTGTATCTCTTCAAGTCTGGTCTGTATTGCTGGTTTCACAACCTGAGAATGTCAGAAAGCACTTTTGAGACAATGAAAACTAAAGTGTTAGTACTGTTTAAATACAGGGGAATACAGCATCCAATTGGTACACAGCAAGATCCAACAAAAACATATATGGCAATGTCCCAATAATCTGTTTCTTTGTGATGTGGGTTGAGGGATAGTTATTAGCCAGGAATGGGAGGAATTCTCCGATCTTTCAATAGTTCTGTGTTATATTTTATGTCTGCCTTTGCTGCAACGGGCTTTTTAAAAATTTTGGGAGGCTTTGTTTAAATTTTAAAGTGCCCAGGTTGACACTGACTGGTCAGAGCATTGCTTTAAGAAGTGAACCAGTGAATGAATATCACCTTACTTCGAACAAGAGTCACTGGACTCGAATCATTATCTCTGCTTTTTGTTCACAGATGCTGCCACATCCGGTGAGTTTCTCCAGAAATTTCTGTTTTTGTTAATAGCACTTATTTCAGTAGTTAACTGTCAATCAGCATTGACAGAGTCATAGATTCATGCAGCACAGAAAAGGCCCTTCGGCCCATCGAGTCCGCACCAACGTAACTACCACGAAAGACGTGGCGATCCTAATTTCCTCCACTTGTCCCATATCCTTCCATATTATAATATTTGAAGTGCTCATCCAAATATTTTTAAAGGTTGTAAGGTTTCTGGCTTACACTGCCTTCCCAGGCAGTGCATTCCAGATTCCCACCACCCTCTGAGTGAAAGCGATCATTTTCTCAAATCCCCTCTGAATCTCCTGCCTTTACCCTAAAACTATGCCCCCTCATGATTGACCCCTCAACCAAGGGGACCAACTGCTCTCTATTCACCCTGCCCATGCCCCTCATAATTTTGAACAAAAACAAAGTTGCTGGAAAAGCTCAGCAGGTCTGGCAGCATCTGTGGAGGAGAAAACAGAGTTAATGTTTTGGGTCCAGTGACCCTTCCTCAGAATCCCTCATAATCTTATACACCTCAATCATGTCCCCCTTCAGTATTTGTTGCTCTAAAGAAAACAATCGGGCCTATCTGGTCTGGCCCTATTGCTCAATTTCTCCATCCCGGGCAACATCCTGTTGAACCTTCTCTGTACCCTGTATACTGCTATCACATCCTTCCTGTAGTGAGGCAACCAGAACTGCACACAGTACTCCAGCTGTGGCCTGACCAGGGCTCTGTACAGCTCCAACATTACTTAGAGATAACAAGGTGTAAAGCTGGATGAACACAGCAGGCCAGGCATTATCAGAGGAGCATGAAAGTTGACGTTTCGGGTCTGGACCCTTCTTCAGAAGTAGGGGAGGGGAAGGAGACTCTGAAATAAATAAAGAGAAGGGGGGAGGTGATGATGAAAAGTGGATAAGGGAGCAGATAGGTGGAGAGAAGACGGACAGGTCGAGGAGGCAGGGATGGAGCCAGTAAAGGTGAGTTTAGGTAGGGAGTTGGGATGCGGGTTTGTCAGTTGAGGGAAGACGGACAGGTCAAGGAGGCGGGGATGAGGCTAATAGGTAGGAAGTGGGTGTGGGGGTTGGTCAGTGAGGTGGGAAGAGTGGATAGGTGGGAGAAAAGACGGATAGGTCAAGGAGGTGGGGATGAGCTGGGCTGGTTTTGGGATGAGGTCAGGGATGGGGAGATTTTGAAGCTTGTGAATTCCACATTGAGACCATTGGGCTGCAGGGTTCCCCAGCGAAATATGAGGTGCTGTTCCTGCAGCCTTTGGGTGGCATCGTTGCGGCACTGGAGGAGGCCCAGGATGGAAATGTCATCAAAGGAGTAGGAGGGGGAGTTGAAGTGGTTCATGACTGGGAGGTGCAGTCATTTGTCACAAACCATGCATAGGTGTTCCACAAAGCGGTCTCCAAGCCTCCGCTTGGTTTCTCTGATGTAGGGGAAGCTACATCGGGAACAGTGGATACAATATACCATGGTAGCAGATGTGCAGGTGAACATCTGTTTAATGTGGAAGGTTTGTTTGGGGCCTGGGATGGGGGTGAAGGGGGTGGTGTAGGGGCAGGTGTAGCACTTCCTGCGGTTGCAGGGAAAAGTGCTAGGGGTGGTGGGGCTAGTGGGGATTGTGGAGCAGATGAGGGAGTCATGGAGACAGCGGTCCCTCTGGAAGGCAGATAAGGGTGGGGAGGGAAAAATCTCCTTGGTAGTGGGGTCGGATTGCAGTTGGCGAAAGTGGCGGAGGATGATGCGTTGAAATAGGAGGTTGGTGAGATGATATGTGAGGACGAGGGGGATTCTGTTTTGGTTGTTTTTTGCGGGGAGGGGGTGTGAGGGATGAGTGGGGGAAACGCAAGAGATGCGGTCGAGGGCATTTTTGATCACTGTGGAGGGGAAATTGTGGCCCTTGACAAACGAGGGCATCTGGGATGCCCAGGAGTGGAATGCCTCATCTCGGGAGCAGATGCGGCGGAGGCGAAGGAATTGGGAATAGGGGATGGCATTTTTGCAGGAAGGTGGGTGGGAGCAGGTGTATTCTAGGTAGCTGTGGGAGTCGGTGGGCTTGAAATAGATATCAGTTTCCAGGTGGTTGTCAGAGATGGAAACAGAGAGGTCCAGGAAGGAGAGAAAGGTATCGGAGATGGTCCAGGTGAACTTAAGGCTGGGGTGGAAGGTGTTGGTGAAGTGGATGAACTGTTTGACCTCCTCGTGGGAGCACAAGGCGGCACCAATACAATCATCAATGTAACGGAGGAAGAAGTGGGGTTTAGGGCCAGTGTAAGTACGGAAGAAGGATTGTTCCACGTAACCTACAAAGAGGCAGGCATACGGTACCCATGGCCACCCCCTTTGTCTGTAGGAAGTGGGAGGAATTGAAAGAGACATTGCTAAGGGTGAGGACGAGTTCGGCTAAGCGGATAAAGGTGTCGGTGTAGGGGGACTGGTCGGGCCTGTGGGACAGGAAGAAGCGGAGGGCCTTTAGGCCATCTGTATGGGGAATGCAGGTGTATAGGATCCGGACGTCCATGGTAAAGACGAGATGTGGGGAACCAGGGAATCGGAAGTTTTGGAGGAGGTGGAGGGCATAGGTGGTGTCACGGATGTAGGTGGGGAGTTCCTGGACCAAGGGGGAGAAAATGGCATCAAGATAGGTGGAGATAGGTTCGGTGGGGCAGGAGCAGGTGGAGACAATGGGTCGACCTGGGCAGTTGGGTTTGTGGATTTTGGGAAGGAGATAAAAATGGGCGGTGTGGGGTTGGGGAACTATGAGGTTGGAGGCTGTGGGTAGGAGGTCACCTGAAGTGATGATGTTTTGGTGGTTGGGGGTGGGTCATGATCAAGGGGGCAGTAGGAGGAGGTGTCAGAGAGCTGGCTCCTGGCTTTAGCGATGTAGAGGTCAGTGCACCATACTACAACTGCGTATCCCTTGTGCGCTGGTTTTATAGTGAGGTTAGGGTTTGAGTGGAGGGAGTGGAAGGCTGCACGTTCTGTGGGGGAGAGGTTGGAGTGGATGAGAGGGGTGGAGAGGTTGAGGCGATTATCACACTCCGCACTTTCATTGTTCAAACAAGCAAATCCCAGCCTACTTCTTTCCTGCTTTTTCTTGGGAAAGCTGGTGAACTGCTCTCCTCTCTCGAAGTCACCTGCTGTATGCACAGCAAACTGACTGATGTCGCTGACCTCGTGCGAAGCAACTTAGAAGGTGTTCATCTTTGAGAACTCATTGCTGCCGCCACCAAGAAACCTAACCTGATTCCACTCTTCCCTCAGCTCATCTGCTGCTAAAACTTCCATTCATGCCTTTGTTACCTCTATTTCACCTCTCTTCTGGCTGGTTTCCCATGTTCCACTTTCAGTAAATTTGAGGCTGTTGAAATATCAGTTTCCAAACTCGCACTATCTCCTGCTTGTTTTCGCACCTGTGCTGGATAACTTACATCGGATCCTGGTTCAGCATCATTTCAGTTTTAAAGTGTACAAAACCTTCTTTGCAAATTCTTTCAGAGCCTTGCCCTCGTCCCCTCCCAAAACCCAAGGGAATCATACAAGAGCGGGACTCCTGGGCTTGGAGGTAACATAATAGATGGTCAATTAATGAACAGAAAGCATAGAAGAGTGAATAAGCAGATTGCAACACCTCCAACTGCACGTTAGTCTTTAAACCTTACACCATATTGAATTGGAAATATGGTGCTGTTCCTTCGGTGTCACCGGATGAAAATCCTGGAACTCAGTCACTAAAAAAAACTGTGGGGGCCCCACACCACAAGGACCGCAGCAGTTCGAGAAGGCAGCTCAGCATCACCTTCTCAGGGCAATAAATTGTTGGCCAGCCATCAACACCCACATCGCATGAACGGAATGATAAAACAAACATTTAGAGCCACAGTCATCTTTACAACTACACCAGCTGTAAAGCACCCAGAAAAGTATAATTATCAAATCAGAAAGTCACCTTCAGGAGGCAACAAATCCCTCAAAATGCTGTCTTTGGCTGATTTTTCTTGCTGGAAACTGGGAGGGTTCAGGAAGTATTCATGCACACAAGCACACTAAATTCACAGAACGGCGCCTTTTGGCATATTTAAGTAATGATGATTATTTAATTAATCAGCAGCAAGAGATGATATTCAGCACCCCAAGATTTTTAGTATCAGTGCAGTTTTGGTGGCACTCTTTACTATTCATTCATGGGATGAGGGTGTCGCTGGCGAGGCCAGTATTTTATTGCCCATCCCTAATTGCCGAGAGGGCAGCTAAGAGCCAGCCGCATTGCTGTGGGTCCAGAGTCACATGTAGGCCAGACCAGGTAAGGATGGCAGTTTCCTTCCCTAAAGGACACTAGTGACCCACATGGGTTTTTGTGACAATCAGCATGGCCTAGATATTTTTTCTTGTATTCAAATTCCACAATCTGCCATGGCAGGATTTGGAGTTGAGTCTCCAGAACATTACCTTACAAAGGGGGGTGTCACATGACAAAATCCATTACCCAGCACCCATTTCTGTATGTCCACAAGCACGCAAAATGCATGCCTGTTCCTATTCTATGGTCCCTTCAAGCAGAAATAATTGCAGGCAGGAAATTCGCTCTTGCAAATAGCCCACAAAGGGTTCCTCTGTTCTGCAAGTATTCTCTAATGGTATGAGTTAATGGAAAATGATTTTGCTTTATGAAAGCAATCCGAAATTGTTTCTAATGCTTTGGAACTGCCTTGATTATTAAAGGTTCAGCCATGTGCTGACATGTCTGTACAATTTGTCTGAGATATGAAGGGAGACTGTGGCCAAATGATGAAGGAGGTCCGTCTCTCTCTCTCTCTGTTTTACACAGCTTTTTTTTTCTCCTTTGTATGTCCGATGCGACATATGTGTTTGAGGCAAGCCAATTGAACATAAAAAGGTTAAATAAATGGATCAGCAAACAAAACAAAAGTGATATAGAGGGGAACTGACCTCAGCAAATCCCACAGGAAGAAAAGAGAAGGCGATCAAAGGAACAAGAGAACAAACGTGGAAGAACATGTTCAAATGACCTTCAGAGAAGCAAGGAGAGACCTACGTCAAAGGCGAACAGGAACAGCAAGTATTTTCTTCGACATTTCAAATGTACACATAGAATCCCTACAGTGTGAAAGCAGACCATTTGGCCCGTCTAGTCCGCACCAACTCTCTGAAGAGCAGCCAACCAGATCCGCCTCCTATTGCCATAACCCTGTATTTCCCTTGGCTAATCCACTTAGCCTGCACATCCCTGGTCACTGTGGGCAATTTAGCTTGGCCAATCCACCTAACCTGCACATCTTTGGACAATGGGAGGAAACTAAAGCACCTGGAGGAAACCCATGCAGACACAGGGAGAATGTGCAAACTTCACCCAGATAGTTACCAGAGGGTGGAATCTAACCCTAACCCTAACCCGTGGCACTGTAAGGCAGCAATGTTTGCCCCTCACCCATCCCCTTTAAGGCTCCTATCCACCTCCTGGTATTGGTAGTCAAACACTTGCTCCCCCATCGTTCTCTCTTTTATGACCTCTGTTCTTCCATCCCACAATATTGCTCTCCATTTGACTTCCTCATCGTCCCCAGTCCTCGTTGCTAGACTACACGCCTCCCTCCCCTCCCACTTCTTCCTGGCACAGAATTCCCTTCTCCTGCAGCCTTGCCTGACGAGCTCACTGACTGACTGGAGGTCCAAATCCATCAGAACCCAGACTCTAGCCCTGGGAACTAGTCGCTTACTTTCAAATGTTTACACCAAAACTCCAAATTCTTGTGTCCCTGCGACTTTCTTACTGATCTACTCGTAGGGGTCAAGTAAGTAAAAGTGCAACCCATTTGTTTTATTTCTATCTCATGTATAATAATGGAGTCACTTATGTAAACAGACTGGAGACAGGAGGGACTCAACATTGTCAATGAGGGTTGGTTAGCTGAGTTGGCAGGTTTATGATGTAGAGTGAGGTTACCAATCTCAACCTCTACCCTATGGTGTCCTTCAGACTCAGATATTGTAACTGGTTCAAATCAAAAGAATGCTCCCACTTGACATTCATCCTTTCATGATCATAGAAACATACAGTTCAGAAGAGGGTCTTTGGCCCATTAAGTCTGTACTACCAAAAATACACTAACTATGCATTAGGTCCCAATCCTTGAAGGCTATGACACCTCAAATGCTCATCCCAAGTGCTTGTTAAGGTTTGTGAGTTTACCCACCTCAACTACCCTATCAGGGAGTGCATTCCAGACCTTCTGAATGAAAAACAATTGAGTGAAAGGAGCTGAGAGAGCGAAAAGGTACTGCAGATGCTGGAGAAACCGAGATAACAAAGTGTGGGGCTGGATGAACACAGCAGGCCAAGCAGCATCGTAGGAGCAGGAAAGCTTGACGTTTCGGGCCTAGACCCTTCATTAGGAAAAAAAGTTCTTTTGCCTCAACACTAGCGAGTTTTCTGATGAAGGGTCTAGGCCCGAAATGTCAAGCTTTCCTGCTCCTATGATGCTGCTTGGCCTGCTGTGTTCATCCAGCCCCACACCTTGTTATCTCGCGTGAAAGGAGCTATTAGTGATCACTGTGCAGTGTCACTGAGCAGAGAAGAGTGGTAACCAGTATTTTAGTAATAGGTTATTGTGCGTTAACTTTGCAAACCAATCATGTAGGTGACTCTCATCTGCTGTCTGGGCAATTAGGGATAGGCAATAAATACTAGCCTAGCCAGAGATGCGCATGTCCCATGAATAAATAAAAAAACTACAGTCATATTGATGGGAGTTTTAACCTGAAAACTAATTTTCAAGGAAGTGTTTTCCACCTTTAGATCTGGTAACGAGGTTGCAACACATACAGTCATTCTAATTTTATTGTGGTGAGTCAGATTTTTCGAGTGTAGTTAGAGCTTTCTCATCTATTTCCAGAATCCATGAGGTGCCTGCCTCTCCTATTTTGGCATCCACATATAATCTTCTCCAACCAAGCCTCCTACCTCCTGATTCACCAGTAGGCCTCCAAATCCCCAGCCCCGGCTTCCGATCACTGCCCAGCTGACCTGGCCTTTGATGCCATTTCCCTCCGACCCCTGACTACCATTCAATGTGTGACCTCTGATAACACCTAACCCTTGGCTCCGATCATTGTGGTTTCCTCTGGGAACCCATTAACAACAAATAAAGTAAGCAGAAGGTCTAGAGGCTTGTTGATTGATTTGGAAACTCTTTAACCCAGAATTTATAGAGTTGTTCCTCAAGTTCCACAGAATGTAGCCTCTGGCACACTTTAGCTGGTCATTTTCCTGTTTGCAAAGGCACAAGTGATAGCTTCTTTTTCACCATTTGATATGCTTTACATCTTTTTTTTTGGCTATATGTCGGTTACGTCAAGTTTTTGCAGTTTTTTTGCCTCAACACTAGCAAGTTTTCTCACCATCTCTTACTAAAGCCAACTCATTAACTACCTACCACATCCCTATAACTCCCTTTTCCCCAGTTGCCACCCCAATTTACCAAGTGCCGTCCCCAGAAAATGACATCCTGGAATTGACAGGCATCCTTGGTCACTGGGCATCTGAACAAGTACCATGGACCTCATGAAGTTGCCTTTTGTAGACCCTGACATTTGCCCTCAACATGGCAAGCAAGAGAAATTTGATGCCCTCCTTTACAGGCAGGAACCTCAATCGGGTAGCAGAGGGGTTGGTGCACAGGTGGGGTGCCCTCTTGCACCGGGTTCGGCAGAGAAAGCCATGACCCAGACCATGCCTATCTGCTCCAAGCTTGCCACCTGAGTCAGTGCAGTCTGAGCCATGCAGGAAGGAGGTCAACTACGTTCGACAATCCACCAGTGTAAGTGGCACCATCATCTTTCTGATGCCACACACTCACTCTATCTCTGTTTCTGTACCCACCTTGCACCAAGGTTCAGGCTCCACCACTCTCAATTCTGACTCTCACTCACTCTCAACCAACACTGCTAGCCCTGCATGCCCTCTGTGCTGCCCACTCACTCACTCCAGACACTCCCCACTTGCACCAGAAGTATCAGCTGTTGCCACCCACTTTCATTTCCTTTACTGCCTGCCTCTCTCTCGCTCCGGGAAGAAGGCAGCCTACAATAGGGCAGAAAGACTCAAGGAGCTTGTGGGTTGTCTGGCATTTGATTGCCCGTCACTCCAAGAGAGCATCCTGACTTTGACCACCCTAAGTGGCAGACTGACCGTGTCTAAACCTTTGGACTGATATCAGAGGTTCTACTTGACTTACAGTGATTGAGCAAAGTTTACTAAAACTTTTGACTTCTTTGTGTCTGTACTAAATGGCACAACAATGTAATAGTATTGTGAACCTACTAAAACTAAATGTTGTCCAGGTCTTTTTCTCTGTGTTAGTGAACTACTTCAGTATTTGAGGAATCATGAATAAGGCTGAAACTTTCTCAATCATCAGCAAACATCTCTACCTTGCATCTCATTTTCTTTTATTCTTTCACAGGATGGGGGCATCGCTGGTTGCACCAGGCAGCATTTATTGCCCATCCCTAATTGCCCAGCGGACAGTTTATGAGTCCACCACGTTGCTGTGGGTCTGGAGTCACATGTTGGCCAGACCAGGCAAGGATGGCAGTTTCCTTCTCTGAAGGACTTTAATGAGCTAGGTGGAGATAACAAACCTGATTGCTTCGGATGATCTGTGGTCTCTGTCTGCTCCTGCCCTGCTGAACTCGTCTCCACTTACCTTGACTCTGTCTTTTCCCCCCGGTCCAGGAACTCCCCACCTACGTCCGGGACTCCACCCACAGCCTCCACCTCCTCAAGACTTCCAATTCCCTGGTCCCCAGCACCTCATCTTCACTATTCACATCCAATCCCTGTATACTCTGTATCCCCCATGTCTCAAAGCCCTCCACTTCTTCCTCTCCCGCAGGCCCAACCAGGTCCCCTCCACCGATACCCTCATCTGCCTAACTGAACTCTTCCTTACCCTTAACAACTTCTCCTTGAACTCCTCCCACTTCTTACAAACTACGGGGATGGCCATGGGAACCTGCATGGGTCCAAGCTATGCCTGCTTCTTTGTAAGATATGTGGAACAGTCTCTTTTCTGCTGTTACACTGGCACCATCCCTCACCTCTTCCTCTGCAACATTGATGACTGCATTGGCACTGTCTTATGCTCCCACGAGGAGCTTGAACAGTTCATCAACTTTACTAACACCTCTCAACCCACCCTTAAATTCACATGGACCATCTCCGCTACCTCCCTCCCCTTCCTGGACTTCTCTGTCTCCATCTCTGGCAACTGCCTCAACACCGACATCTATTTCAGATGACTCCCACAGCTACCTGGACTACACCTCCTCTCACCCAATTTCCTGCAAGAATGCGATCCCTTACTTCCAATCCCTCCACCTCTGCCGCATCCACTCCCAAGATGGAGCATTCCACTCCTGGCCATCCCAGATGTCCTCCTATTTCAAGGACCACAACATCACCCCTCCAGTGATCAAAAATGCCTTCAACTGCATCTCCTACATTTCCCGCACTTCTGCACTCAAAACCCCTCCCCCAACAAAAATAAGGAGAGTCCCCCTTGTCCACACATACCACCCCACCAACCACCGCATCCAGTGTATCATTCTCTGCCACTTCTGCCACGTACAATCTGACCCCACAACCAAAGAGATATTTCCCTCCCCACCCCTATCTGCCTTTCATTGGGACCGCTCACTCTGCGACTCATTCACCTGCTCCACACTCTTGACTAACCCCACCACACGCGCCACCTTTCCTTGCAACTGCAGGAAGTGCTACATCTGCCCCTACATCTCCCTTCTTACCTCCATCCAAGGCCCAAAGCAAACTTTCCATATCCAACAGGTGTTCACCTGTACATCCTCCAACTTGGTCTACTGTATCCGTTACTCCCGATGTGGCCTCCTCTACATCGGTGAGACCAAGCGTAAACTTGGGGACCATTTTGTAGAGAATCTGCGCTTTGTACACGACAAACGATAATACCTTCTGGTCGCCAACTATTTTAACTCCACCTCCCACTCCCTGGATGACATGTCCATCCTGGGCCTCGTTCAGTGCCACAAACTGGAGGAGCAAAACCTCAAATTCTGCCTCAGGAGCCCACAGCCCAATGGCCTAAACATAGAATTCACAAGTTTTAATATCTCCCCACCCCCAGCGTCATCCTATGTCTGACCCATCTTCTCATCCCTGCCTGCTTGATCTGACACAATGTGTCCATCTTCTCTCCCATCTATTCACCCTATGCTTCCCGCTGATCAATCCCCACTGCCCCCTACCTGCATCCAACCTATCACCACCCCACCTACCTTCACCAGCCCCACCCATCCTCTGTCTCGCCTCCTTGACCCAAGACAACCTGTCCATCTTCTTTCCCACCTTTTGCCCCCCCATCCATCCCACTGAGCAATCCCCACCACCCCCTCCCTGCATCCAACCTAACATCATCCCACCTACCTTCCCCAGGCCCACGCTCCTCTCTCTATTTATTTTCAGCTCTTTTCCCCATACCCATTTCTGAAGAAGGGTTCTAACCCAAAACGTCAGCTTTCCTGCACCTCTGATGTTGCCTGGCCTGCTGTGTTCATCCAGCTCCTCACAGTGTTGCCAGTGAACCAGGTGGGCTTTTCCAACAATTGACACTAGATTCATGGTCAGCATTAGACTCTTAATTCCAGACTGTTGTTTCATTGAACTCATATTCCACCATCTGCCATGGCAGGATTTGAATCCAGGTCCCCAGGATTAATAGTCCAGCCATAATATCACAAGGCCATTGCCTCTCCTATGTGATGGTGGGATGGTTATTGATAAAGTAGTCAAAGATGGTTGGGCCGAGAGCAACACACTGAAGAACTATAATAGGGATGTTCTGGAACTGAGACGACTGACGTCCAGAAACCACAACCATCTCTCCTTGTACTAGGTGTAACTCTGAGAGGAGAGAATTGCTCTGATTCCCATTGACTACTGTTAGAGGCCCTTTGATGCTACACACAATCAAGTGCAGCCTTAATGTCAAGGGCTGTCTCTCTCTCTCACCTCATTTCTTCAGTTCAGGTCTTTAGTCTACATGTTTTGCCTAAGCTTGTAATGAAGTCAGGAGCTATGTGGCCCCGTGTGGAATGGAAACTAAGCATTACAGAGAAAGTGCTGATTTCCAGCACTGAAAATTATAATTTCCACAGTTGTTTGTGTGACAAATGATTCCTGATATTACCCTGACAGTCGAGAGGTAATTTTAAGATTATGTTCCCTTGTCCTGGACTTTTCATTATTGCACTTCCAGAACCTAACGTACCTCAACTTCCAAAAGGAATTTAATGAAGTTCCACTTAAAGACTAGGATATTTTAAATCTTGTTTAGGATGTGTGTGTTACTGGTGAGGATAGTATTTGCTGCTCGTTCCAAACAGCCCTTGAACTGACCAGCCCATTTCAGAGGGCTATTAAGAGTCTCCCAGATTGCCTTAGGTCTGGAATAACATGTAGGCCAGAAGAAGTCAGGAAGTGACACATAGCCATTATTACTAAGGATATTTTCAAATCCCAAAATTATTAATGAATTAATTTTTTATTCCACCGGCAGCTGTGGTGCAATATGAACTTTAAAAAAAAAATCAAGGGATGTGGTCATTGCTGGTTGATTGGTCGTCCTTAATTGCTCTTGAGAAGGTGATAATGAGCTTCCTTCTTGAACCACTGCAGATCATGTGCTGAAGGTAGACCTATAATGTCTTTAAAGGGGAGTTCTAGAATATTGACCTAGCAACACTGAAGGAATGGCAATATATTTCCATGTCAGGATGGTGGGAGCCTTGGAGGTGAACTTGCAGGTGATAGTGATCCCATGTATCTGATGCCCTTGATCTTCTAGATATAAAGTTCATGGGTTTGGAGAGTGCTGTCTAAGGATCTTTGGTGAATTTCTGCAGAGCATCTTGCAGTTAGTACACACTGCTGTTACTGAATGTCGATGGGGACAGGAGTGAATGCTTGTGGATGTGGTGCCAATCCAACAGATTACTTTTTTCTAGATGGTGTCAAGCTTCCTGAGTGATGTTGGAGCTGCACTTAACCAGGGTTGTGGTGAGTATTCCACCTGACATTCTGACTTGTCCCTTGTAGATGGTGGTGATATTGACTGCTGTGGAGATATTAGCTCGAATCTCTAGGTAGATGACTAATCTAACACCTTACAACTATGCTGCAATTCTGTCCAACACCCCTATACCTCCCTCAGGAAATCACACAGCCCATGTGTTGATGATACACTCAGTTGCTTCTCCACTGGGTCGATTCATGACCTGCTTCCTTACCCTACCCATGTGAGTTAGATCAGCCTTTGGGTTTTGACTTAGAGAAAGAGATTGGATCTTTCTGGATGGATGAAATTGATAGAACGAACCACTTTTCTCATCACTAATGATCTTAGTCAAGATATCAAAATTCACGTGAATTTAATGCAAATGTTGACATTCAAACGACAATGCTGTGGTTACCCATGTCTATTCAAAGCTCACTGAATGCTTTATTGCATAGCATACTTTATGTAAAATTAGATTATGCAAAATACTTAGAAATTTATGAAAATTAAAGAATTATGAAAATTATCCTTTGAACAACTGACATGCCAAGACAAAGCAGGCACGGAATTTATTTTTGAGAGATAATAGGAACTGCAGATGCTGGAGAATCCAAGATAACGAGGTATTTTTAGTGTCCAATAAAGCTGAGTAGAATTGTGAGTTCAGGTTGTGGAATTTTCTGATGACGGGTCTAGGCCCACAACGTCAAGCTTTCCTGCTCCTATGATGCTGCTTGGCCTGCTGTGTTCATCCAGCTCCACACTTTGTTATCACAGAATTTATTTTTGTTCATTTAGAGGATGTGGGTGTCACTGGATGGGCCAGCATTTATTGCACGTCCTTAATTGCCCTGTAGAAAGTGATGGTGAGCTGCCTTCCTGGACTTTGCAGTCTTTTGCAGTAGATAGTCTAACAAAGTTGTTAGGGAAGGACCTGAAGCATTTTAACCCAATGACACTAAAGGATTAGCAATATAGTTCCAAGTCAGATGGTGTGCAGGATTGTCGGAGATATTTCAGGTAGTCACATATACTTGCTGCCCATGTCCTTCCAGATATAATGGCTATGAGTTTGAAAGGTGCTGTCTAAGCAGACCTGGTGTAACTCTACAGTGCATCTTCTAGATGATACACATTGCTGCTACTGATCATTGGTTGTGGAGAGAGTGGGTGCTTTTAAATGTGAAGCCTACCAACTGGGCTGCTTTGTTCTGGATAGTGTCAAATTTCTTAAGTGTTGTTGGAGTTGCATTCATCCAGGCATGAGGGGATTCCTGAATTGTCCATTTTAGAATCACAGAATCCCTACAGTGCAAAAGCAGGCCATTTGGCCCTTTGAAGAGTGTCCCACCCAGACTATTTCTGTTGCCTAGCTGATGATTGTTTGATTCCTTGGGTTGTGACTTGTGCAAGACACTGGTACACTTCCAATTGTTTGTCCAGCAGTGGCTATGATGTCAAACATCTGTGACATCCAAGCAGATTGATAGTACTTGCAGTCCATCTTGCATATAGAATTGATGAGTGGTTCTAAGCTAAAATGTATAGATTCGTAGGGTCTGACCTTGCTCCCAATATCTATTAGTATATGTCTTTTAGAATTCACAGGGGTAGTACATTGGCTCTTTCCTTGTGCCACTGTTCACCAACAATGAACAGTTGCAAGTTTTTTGAGGAAAAAAAATTTAAATCTTTGTAAATACTTCATTGCTTTAATGACATTAGTGTTCTCCCCAAGACTGACAGTTGGATACATATGCTCACCACTCTTCATTTCCATAAGACCATAACACATAGAAGCAGAAATTAGGCCATTTGGCCCATCGAGTCTGTTCCACCATTGAGCCATGGCTGATAAGTTTCTCAGTCCCATTCTACTGCTTTATCTCTGTAACCCTTGATCCCCTTGACAACCAAGAACCTATCTATTTTGGTCTTAAATGTACTCAATACCGGGCCTCCACAGCCTTCTGTGACAATGAATTCCACAGTTTCATCACTTTCTGGCTGAAGAAGTTTCTCCTTATTCCCATTCTAAAGGGTCTTCCCTTTACTTTAAGGCTTGGGTCCCGTTCTTCGCTATTAATGGAAAGGTCTTCCTGACATCCACTCTGTCCAGGCATTCTGTAAGTTTCACTGTGTACATCATCAGATTCTGGTTTGACAATCAATTCTGGTGGGATACAAGGTGGTCTTTAGTGTATCTTCGTGATATCCCTTGTGCACAGTATGTTTAGGTTGATGTATTACTATTTCTAACCATGTAAGGCTTTACTCCAATGCATTGCATGTGGCAGATGCATTTTTTCTCTCATGTCTTTCAAAATTAATTGAAAACTGGGCATTTCTTTGCTGCATATAAAAGACCACACCTTCCACATATCTTGTTATATTTGTATGTCCTAGTGATTGTCTACTCAGAACCTGCAAGCTTTGTTGGAATCACTTTACACTTATGTCCATCCATCAGTATATCTATTAGTAGTACAATCCTTAATTCAATATAAGACCATAAGATATAAGAGCAGAATTCCACCATTTGGCCATCAAGTCTGCTCTGCCATCCCAACATGGCTGATATATTTCTCAACCCAATTGTCTTGCCTTCTCCCCACAACCTTTGATTCCCTCACTCATCAAAACATATTTGTCTCTGTCTTAAATACACAGAATGACTTGGTCTCCGTAGCCTTCAGCAGCAATGAGTTGCACAGTTTAACCACCCTCTGCCTAAGAAATTCCTTCTCATCTCAGTTATAACGGGTTGTCCTTTCACACTGAGGCTGTGCCTTGGGTTCTAATCTCTCTCATTAGCGGAAGCATTTTATCTACGTCCACTCTATCCAGGTGTCTCATTATTCTGTAAGTTTCGATGAAATTCCCTCTCATCCTTCTAAACCCAGTAAATAGTACAGACCAAAAGTCCTCGTGTGATAAGCCCTTCATCCCCGGGACATTCTTGTAAACCTCCTGTGGATCCCCTCCAATGCCAGCACATCCTTCCTTAGATACGAGGCCTAAAACTGCTCCCAATAGTCCAAATGCAGTCTCACAAGAGCCTTATACAGCCTCAGCAGTACATTTTTACTTTTGTATTCTAGCCCTCTTGAAATGAATACTCACGTTGCATTTGCCTCCTTCACTGCCAACTGAACATGCATATTAACCTTAAGAGAATCCTAAACTAGAACTTCCAAGTCCCTTTGAGATTCAGATTTCTGAAACTTTTCCCCATTTAGAAAATAGTCCACACCCCATTTTTCCTATGAAAGTGCATAACCTTCCATTTTCCCAGATTGTATTCCACCTGTCGCTTCGTTAGCTACTCTCCTAGCCTGTCCAAGTCCTTTTGCAGCCTTCTTGCTTCCTTAGCACTACTTGTCCCTCCACCTTTCTTTGTGTCATCTGGAAACTTAGCAATAATGCCCTCATTTCCCTTATATAGACTGTTCATATATAGTGTAAATTGTTGTGGTCTCAACACTGACTCCTGCAGAACTTCACTAATTATTATCTGTCATCCTGAAAAAGACCCCTTTGTTCCCACTTTCTGCCTTCTGCCAGTCAGCCAACCCTCTCTCCAAGCCAGTACCATCTGCTAGCTCCCATTCTGGAAAAAAAAATAGAAGGAGCACTTTTCTCTGAATTTGCTTGCAAAGTGGTCAATGTAGGTTATTTTTGAAATGGTGTGAATTCTAGTCTATGAATGCAGATGTTTCACCTCACTCTGATTCGGTCTTTTGGTGTGGCCCATATGTTTTGGGGAAATTTTAGCTCTTCAACTGTTAAACCTGATGTGTTAAATTTGTGTAGACCCCCATTCTCAATTGCTGAGCAAATCTTCATGGTTTGCTTCTATGTATTAGACAGTCAGAACCTTTTTTCCTAGAATTGACATGTCTAATACTAGGGGGTATGCATTTAAGATGAGAGAGGGAAAGTTCAAAGGAGATGCTAGGGGGGTAAGTCCTATACACAGAGTGGTAGGAGTCTGGACCATGCTGTTGGGGATGGGAGTGGAGGCAAATACAATAGGAGTGGTTAAGGGACTTTTAGATGATCACATGAATATGCAAGGAATGGAGGGATATGGGTCAAGGGCAGGCAGAAGGGATTACTTTAATTTTGCATCATGTTCGGCACAGCATCCTGGGCTGAAGGGTCTGCTCAAATGAACAAATGAAAAAGTACAGCACAGGAACAGGCCCTTCGGCCCTCTAAGCCTGTGCCGACCATCATATCCTAACTAATCTAAAAACAAACCTGCCATTTTTCGATCCATATCCCTCCACTCCGTCCCTATTCATATACCTGTCAAGGTGTCTCTTAAATGTCTTCAATGTGCCTGCTTCCACTACCTCTTCTGGTAGTGCATTCCAGGCTGCTACCTCTCTCTGAATGAAAAACTTCCCTCACGCATCTCCCCTAAGCTTCCCCCCTCTGACCTTGACCCCGTGCCCCCTTGTAATTGAAACTTCAACCCTGGGAAAAAGCCTCTGACTATCCACCCTATCTATGCCTCTCATAATTTTGTAGATTTCTATCAGGTCTCCCCTCAGCCATCATCTTTCCAGTGAAAACAATCCTAGACTTTTTACTCTTTCCCCATAGTCAATGCCCTCGAGACCAGGCAAGATCCTGGTGAACCTTCTTTGTACTCTCTCCAAAGCTTCCACATCCATTTGGTAGTGTGGTGACCAAAACTGCACACAATACTCCAGATGTTCCTGTGCTGTACTGTTCTATGTTCTCTAGAAACACTCAAATCTCGAAACTATAGCTCTGAACTCTTCTAAACATTTAAAACTCCGTGAGGTGGTCTGTTGTGTCCCAATTTATACTCGGAAATTTTGTAGCTATTCTGACAATTTTCCTTTAACCTTCCCTTGCTAGCTTTTGACTGAATATGCACCCTGATCAACTGTTTTTCCCAAATGAGATAAATTGACCTCTCAAGGCAGATTTGTCAGTTTACTAACAATCTCTGATACTGTAACAAACAAAATATTGAGTGATGTGTCATAAACTTTGGTGCAAATTAAGACTGTGAGAATGTATTTTTGATTAAAATACTGTAACTTTGATTCTTTGCTGACTATTCAAGCATGATAGGTCTCATTAGTATGATGTCTTCCATTGCTGTTCACCATGTCATGTTAATGACAATAGCCTAATAGTCAATTGATCATCATGGATTCATTAACTCTGGGATAATTTATTTAAAACAGCAAAACACATCCTACAGTTTGAAGCAGGCATTACAGCCAACCAACTGATTTGTGTGTGTGCAGCTTGCAGACCGACAGCAGAGTAATTTCCAGATGGAGTTGGATCATTGCATACACACAGCACATGGACTCTTCCAGGTGAACTCTCTTAAAGGCAAGGTCCATATAAAACACTCAAAACCCTACAAATTCTTACTTTACAGACAATAATCAGATTTCTTTCTGAGTGTTTCAATTGAAGCCGTCTCCAATACACTCTCAGTCATTGGATTCCAGATCTTAAACACTCACTGCCTGGACAAGACTTTTCTCATATCTTTTGTTTATTTTTAAACTACATTATATCTGTGCCCTCTCATTCTTAATTATTACAGGAGTGGAATGGTTTGCCTCTATCCGTTCTGTCCAAAACCCACATGGTTTTGAATACCTCTATCAAATTTTCACTTAGCCTTCTCTTCTCAAAGAAAAAGTCTTAATTTCTCTTAAGCTATCTCAAGATTTTCATTCCTGAAACCATGATGGTAAATATTTTTTGGACTTTCTCCAATGCTTTCACATTCTTCCTAAAATGAAGCACCCACAACTGGATCCAATATTTAAACTGAGGCTGAATTCAAGTTTTATTACAAGTTCAGCATTACATCCTTGCTTGTGCACATAGACCCGTACTTCTGCATCCCTTTATGATTGCCTTCTTCGTTCTATATCATCTCTACATGCTACTTCTATCAGAATGATCACTTCACATTTGTTCGCATTGAATATCATTTGACACCTGTCCACCCATTTCCACTAACTTGTCAATGTCCTTTTGAAGTCCCACAATATCCTCTTTACACTTCACAAAGCTTCCAAGTTTTTTATGATCATCAAAATTTGGAATTGTGCCCTGTGCTATAGATCAATAGGATGAGCAAAAGTCCCAACACTGACCCCTGGGGAAGACCAGGCTGAAGGAAAGCCATTAACCACTAGTCCCTGTTTTCTGTCCCACAGAAAATTCCATCTCCATGTTATTATTGTCCCTTTAATTCCATAATAATTAGGAGGCAATCTGTTTGCGTGATGTTAGTAACTGGGACACTGGACGATTCCACACTCGTAGTGAAATATTGACTTCACATCTTTTATGCCCATTTGAGAGAAGTAAATGGGGCCTTGAATTCATGTCTCCTCTGGAAGAATGGTACTGCTATTTAGATTTTGGGTTTGAGCCTCAACTCGATCTTGAAAACTATAACTTTTGGTCACAGAAGTGAGATTTGAGGCTAGGGAAGGAGCAAGGAAGCTGTTAACTACTGGTCATTTCTTTGCCTGCATTCTTGAAGGAATCAGCTTTGTGGAATCTAAATGAGAAAGATCTGACATCTGACATTTCTGAAGAAGGGTCTAGGCCCGAAATGTCAGCTCTCCTGCTCCCCTGATGCTGCTTGGCCTGCTGTGTTCATCCGGCTCTACACCTTGTTATCCAAGATCTGACTTCGATCTGTGTTCCAGATAGCACATCTCCTCAAGTGTGACAGAATAATTGTTCCCTTATCAGTGGAATCTGGGATCCCAATCTATCCCTTCATGTAGATCACAGAAACAACACAAGCTTGCAGCAATAGTTTAATTACTATTCCTTTTAAAAGTATTCAACTACTGAAATGACATCATCCAGTGTTTTAACAAATAGCTGCAGCTGTGAAAAATTACCACACATAGCAAATTAAGCAAATAGTTCGTGAATTTGCATATTTCTCATTAGTTACTGCTTAATAAGCACCTTGTGTGCCATAAAATGTTCCATCAATACCTGAGGAGTTAGCAGATATGTGTTAGGCATTAATGAGAGACCTAGAATTCATGCCCACTGCTGGATTACTTCAGTTTTAATGCCTGGGGAGGACCGGTGCTCCTGCATTTAAAGCCACACAAAAGTTGAAACATACTTGATATGAGGTAGTTCTTCATTTCCCAGAGAAGGGAAAATATCTGTAAAGTGTTGCCAGCTGTTGTGGGGGCTGCTGACTATCTGTGTCTCCTTCAAATCTGAGTTAGACCCAAACCCAAACCTTCCACATAGGAGAACCAGCATGCTGGGGAGAATCACTGCTTGCAGCTCATTTGAAAGGCTGGATCAGGAATGATGGGCTGAATGGCATTCTTCTGTACCATAACAATTCTGTGATTTGGAATTTTCCTGTGCAAATTTCAGAAAATATGCCTGAAGTTTGTGACCCAAAGTACGGGTTCACAATGTATCAGCGCACACAATAGAAAATCACCCCTTTACACCATATCTTCTGTTGAAAATGTGTATTTTTCCATTAAAAAAAATGCATTCTGATTAAATTTTTAGAATGCCCTTAATTTTTCTATGGTGGGAAATGTTTTTTCTACTTGTTCTGGGGTGGGGATGGGGAGTAATTACTGAACAGAGGAGTTATCAGAATAATTGAACATCCTGTTCTTATCTTAGTCTAATCACTATGTTGAACCTCTGCCCAGAGAGTGGAGCCTACATTTTAAAAAAACAAAAACATGCACGAAAGCGGTATCCTCCAATCCATCTACACTCTGTATAAATTAATCAAAACATCTGTCTGTCTGCAGAGCATTGAATATCAGGAATGCTCACAGGATAACAATTTTATTTTTTTCAGCCAATGTACTGGGGCCTGAGATGTAACCATTCTGAGGACTGTTCTGAAGCTCCTATTGAAATATTGGTTTATTCTAATAGATTGATGGGTCACAGTTGAAGACAAGGTAAAAGGTCAAATTAGAACTGATATCAAGAGGCTCTTCTTTCAAAAATGATGATCACATCTCTTTCTTTAAAAAAAAGTTCTTTCGAAGGAAGTGGATGTTTTGGCCTAGGTCAACATTTATCACTCATCCCCAACAGCCCTTGTGATGGGCTTCTAAATAGAATTTGTAATCAATTAGGAGCTAACTGGATGATGAAGTGAGGAGACTGTAGGTTCGATCTGGGTGGATGTATTAAGACAGGAGATTCCATACCTTGTAATCTTGTCACCCATCTGACCTTCGCTGCCCCACATTATGCAGATTCCAATTCATCCAGAAGGATCTTGCCTCTGCTCATGCTTTCTGATTTCTCTCCCAATTCTAGTTCACTGATTTTGAAACTCCTAACTTTGACCGAGCTCCACTTCACTTCTTTAAACTCTCCAACCTTCTATCTGAACTGAAATGCTTGATTTTCAAACTGTCACCATCAACTTTCTAGGGCCTCTGATGCCCAAAGAAGTGCCTCTAGCAAAAATAACACTGTATCACAAAGCTCCATCCCTACATCGCTATACCCTACTCTTCTCTTTCAAGTCTCTCCTCAAGAACCACTTTGCACTTTATGTTGTCTTTGATAACGTCTTACCTTTTTTTTCCGTTTGGGTCAGCATTTATTGCCTGTCCCTAGTTGCCCTTGAGCTGCTTTCTTGAACTGCTGCAGTCCATGTTCTACAGGTAATCCCACAATGCCATTAGGGAGGGAGTTCCAGGATTTTTAACCAGTGACATTGCAGGAATAGCGATATATTTCCAAGTCAAGATGGTGATTGATTTGGAAAGGAATATCCAGGTGGTGGCATTCCTATGTGTGTTGCTGCCCTTTATCATTCTAGATGGCGATTGTTATGGTTTTGGAAGGTGCTTTCTAAGGACCCTTGATGAATTTGTGCGGCTGAAATTTTTCATATTGTTTCCGATTTTCCAACTGACTTCAGTTTAGCTAAAGATCTTTGGTGCCACGTTCGGTCAAATGCTGCTTTGATGTCAGGGCAGTCACCCACATGCCATCTCTGCAATTCAGCTCTTTCATCCATGTTTGAACCAAAGTTGTAATGAGATCAGGAGCTGAATGGCTGTGGTGGAACCCAAACTGAGCACCTCATTTTTTCAATCGTGTCTGAAAAGGGCAGGTATAAAAACAGAAAATAAGACACCAAGGCAGAAATTCCTGGACAGATCAACTCGATCTGTGACAAGGTAAACAGAATTAGCATTTCACGTTGATGATCTGTAGTCAGAGCTGAAGGATGTAACAGATGAACAGTTTTCTGACAAGTGCAGAACCATGGATAATGGAGTCTGCAAGGGAACTGAATAGGGATGATTGACAGGCAATGTTCAGTCCTTCCAACAGTTACTGGTCATATTTGAAATAGTACAACATGGAGAATTCAGGAACTAGGATAATATCCAGGACAAAGTATATTTCATGATGAGAGCCACATCCAAAACTTTAAATGTTGACTCCCACAAACACTGACACTGTGGTAGCTGTACAAGATCCACTGCGGCAACTCACTGAGGCTCCTTCAGCAGAAGCTTTCAAATTCACCTGCAAGTCGCCTTCCAAGTCATGTACCATCCTGATTTGGAAGTACATCACCGGTCCTTGACTAGCACAAGGTTAAAGTCCTGACAAATTGTCACTAGACCTGAAACGTTAACTGTCACTAAGGAGAAGGTGCTGAGAAAGCTGAAAGGGCTGTAGGAGGGTAAATCACTTGGACCAGATGGGCTAAACCCCAGAGGTCTGAAGAAGATAGCTGAGGAGATTGTGGAGACATTGAGAGTGATCTTTCAGGAATCACTGGAGTCAGGGACAGCAGTGGACTGGAAAGTGGCTAATGCAACACCCCTGTTTAAGAAGAAAGGGAGGAAGAATACAGGAAACTATAGGCTGGTTAGCCTGATCTTGGTCCTTGGTAAGATTTTAGAGTCCATTATTAAGGACAAAATTGTGGAGTACTTGGAAGTGCATGGTAAATTAGTGATGAGTCAGCACGACTTTGTCAAGGAATGTCATGTCTGACAAATCTATTCGAATTATTTGATGAGGTAATGAGCAAGTTAGACAAAGGAGAACTAGTGGATATGATTTATTTGGATTTCCAGAAGGTCTTCGACAAGATGCCACACAGAAGGCTGCTAAGTAAGAGAAGAGCCCATGGTGTTGGGGCAAGGTACTAGCATGAATTGGCTGACTGGCAGAAGGCAGAGTGGGGATAAAGGGGTTTTTCTCAGGATGGCAGCTGGTGCCTATTGGAGTTCCACAGGGGTCCATTGTTAGGGCCACAACTATTCACTTCAACATTAATGATCTAGACAAAGAAACTAACGCCACTAATATCTTTTACGGAAGGAAACTGCCATCCTTACCTGGTCTCGCTTACACGCGACTCCATACCCATAGCAATGTGGTTGACTCTTAACTTCCCTGTGGGAAAATAGGGATGGGCAATAAATGCTGCCTAGCCAGTGATGCCCATATCCTGTGCATGAACTAAAAAAAAACTGAGGGCAATGTTGCTAAGCTTACAGAGGACACAAACATAGGGGCAGGGACAGGTGGTTTGAAGAAGTGGGAAGGTTGCAGAAGGACTTGGACAAGCTAGGAGAGTGGGCAAAGCAGTGGAAGATGGAATTCAATGCAGGAATGTGTGAGGTTATGCATTTTTATAGGAAGAACAGAGGCACGCTACTTTCTAAATACAGAAAGGCTTCCTAAATCTGAAACACAAAAGGACTAGAGAGCCCTGGTTCAGGATTCTCTTAAGGTTAACATGCAGGTTCAGTTGGCAGGGAGGAGGGCAAATGTGATGTTAGCATTAATTTCAAGAAGGCTGGAATACAAGAGCAGAGATGAACTGTTGAGATTGTATAAACCTCTAGCCAGACCACACTTTGGAGAAGTGTGAGCAGTTTTGGGCCCTGTATTTAAATTGCTGGCATTGGAAGGGTTCTAGAGAAGGTTGACATGAACATAGAACATAGACAACATAGAACTTTACAGCGCAGTATAGGCCCTTTGGCCCGCAATGTTGCACCGACCTGTGAAACCAATCTGAAGCCCATCTAACCTACACTATTCCATTATCATCCATATGTTTATCCAACGGCCATTTTAATACCCTTAAAGTTGGCGAGTCTACTACTGTTGCAGGCAGGGCATTCCACACCCTTACTACTCTCTGAGTGAAGTATCTTCCTCTGACATCTGTCCTATATCTATCAACCCTCAATTTAAAGCTATGTTCCCTCATGCTAGCCATCACCATCCGAGGAAAAAAGCTCTCACTGTCCACCCTATCTAATCCTCTGATCATCTTGTATGTCTCTATTAAGTCATGACGATCCCAGGGATGAAGGACTTGTCATATGAGGAGCAGTTGAGGACTCAGGGTCTGTTCTCGATGGAGTTTAGAAGGATAAGGAGCTGGGGTCAGATTGAAACTTGCAGAATACTGAGAGGTCTGGAGTGAGTGGATGTGGAGAAGATGTTTCAACTGGTAGGAGAGCGTAGGACCCGAGGGAACAGCCTCAGAGTGAAGGGATGATTCTTTATTACGGAGATGAGGAGGGATTTCTCGGCCAGAGGGTGGTTAATCTGTGGAACTCTGCCTCAGAAAGCTGTGGGGGTCAAGTCATTGAATGTATTTAAAACAGAGATAGATAGGCTCTTGACTGTTAAGCAGATCAATTGTTATGGGGAAAAGGCTAGAGATTGGCATTGAGAAACATATCCACCAAGATCGAATGATGGAGCAGGCCTGATGTGCCGTTTGGCATAAACCTGCTCCTATTTCTTATGTACTTATGGTTTTATGGTAATTCGTTAGTTACACCCACACTTCATTGTTATATTCACAGAATAATGTTTTGTGGGAGTTTCATAAAATATACAGTTCTTCAATTCATCGCCGCAAGAATTTTTTTGAAGATCACTTGAGACTGCTCATAACTTTATATGATTGGCTGTGATAGGAGGCAAATTAAAGCATTGAAGTCACACTGCAGCATGCATTCTGCACTGCACTGAACGACTTTAAGTGGCATTGGACTCAAACTAACAACCTACTCACTGAGCAATACGAATGGAACTGACCTACAGCTCACACAGAGCTTTAGGTGCATTCACTTTGGGTCTGGCCTAAGCACAGACAGAGGGGGAGTTCAAAATTCCTTCTTCTGGTCACGTAGAATGATAAAAACAAGAAGTATTCTAAATTAACCACTGTGCTTCAAAAATTACTTTTCTTCACGTCAAAAATGATAAGGTCAAGGACTGGATTGAAACTCCAAATGGAGGTACAAATCAGATTGTGAAACATTGAACTGAGTTTTGTCTTGTTGCAGGTGGAATTTCTTTCCTCGACTTCCTGGCCACACCCAAATTTCAAAAAGCACTTTTGAGGATTTGGGAAGGCCTTGTCTGCAAAACACACAAGCAGCTCTTCAAATAAAGTCAGTTTTTCTATTGTGAGGACCAATTACATGTCCTCCTGCGTACAATTTCAATACATTAGTCTGTCATTTGGAAACTCTTAAAAAAAGCACTTTCTTGATGAGATTGTGCTTAATGGCTATAACCAGCAGATGGATCAGGAACATTCTGAAACATAAATATAAAATGTTTTGACACCAACAAGTGTGACTATTCAGTGTTGTATAGAGCCCCTACAATGTGGAAGCAGGCCATTTTTCCCATCAAGTCCACAATGCCCCTCCAAAGAACATCCCATTCAGACCTATCCGCTTATCCTTTTCCTGCATTTTCCCATGGCCAATCCACCTAATCTGCACATCTTTCGACACTATGGGGCAATTTAGCATGGCCAATCCACCTAATCTGCACATCTTTAGACTGTGGGAGGAAACCAGGGTACCCAGAGGTAACCCACGCTGACACAGGGAGAACATACAACTCCACACAGACAGTCGCCTGAAGGTGAAATGGAACCCAAGTCCCTGGCGCTGTGAGGCAGCAGTGCTAGCCACTGAGTCATTGTGGCACCCATTCTATAGTAATGAATTGTGTTTTTACTGCAATATTTCAACATAGGAATAGAAAGGTATGTTGATCCATACATTGACATCATTTTGTGAGTTTCATCATGCATTACAGTACTTTTTCCATTGAAGAAAGTGCTCATAGTCATTAAAAGAAATGTTCCATGAACCACTGCTGTCATGTCTTTCTCTGTGATATAAATCAATTGACACTTTGGTTGAGTTTCTGGACCTGGTTTTGCTCATCTCTTTTTATTGACAGGCAATCTCCTTTGAAATTAAAATAGGCAGCATTCTGTTCTGTCAGTCTTAGGCAATGTGATTTCAAGTTTTTATTTGGAAATCTGTAGCCTTTATTCATTGGATTTTAAAAGTTGTGAATGCCTTCAACATGGCAGGTGATCTATTGAGAAAAAAGAATGATTAAAACTTTTAAGAGAGTGAAATAATAGCATAAACGTTTGACGTGGTTGCTTGTTTGTTTATAAACATAATAGTTACTCAAAAACTTGACAATCATTTTTGCACTGGGGCTATTTTTTCTCAGTAACATTGATATCAACTTTAATTCACTGTTTAATCAGATTGGGGGAAGTTTATATAGTTTCTAATTACTTTAAATCAGTTTTCATTGCTTTTACATGACTCCTAAGGACATAAAGCACACTAGGCAAATGGCAATAGAAAATTCTTGGAGGTACTATGGAAATCTGAGCAGCATACTCTGGCATCTGGGTGAGCAAGGGGCCATTGAGTCATAGAATCCCTACAGTGTGGAAGCAGACCATTCAGCCCATGACGTCCACACCAACACTCTGAAGAACATCCCACCCAGACCTATGCCCTTACCCTATCCCTGTAACCTTACATATCGCATGGTTAATCCACTTAACTGATTCATCTCTGGACACTAGGGGAAATTTGGCATGACCAAACCACCTAACCTACACGTCTTTGGACTGTAGGAGGAAGCCAGAGCACCTGCAGGAAACCCACGCAGGCAGAGAATGTGCAAACTCTGCACAGATGGTCACCCGAGGGTGGAATCGAAACCGAGTCCCTGGCACTGTGAGGCAGCAGTACAACATGGATTTACCTGAGAAATCTGAGGGGCATGAGATGACATGGTGAACTGAGAGGACATGGCACATGGGGAGGCGATGGCTTAGTGGTATTATCACTGGACTGTTATTCCAGAGTCCCAGATAATGTTCTGGGGACCTGGGTTTGAATCCCACTATGGCAGATGGTGGAATTTGAATTCAATAAATATCTGGAACAAAGAGCCTAATGATGACCGTGAATCCATTGCTGATTGTCGGAAAAATCCCATCTGGTTCACTAAAGTCCTTTAGGGAAAGAAACTGCCATCCTTACCTGGTCTGGCCTACAAGTGACTCCAGACCTACAGCAATGTGGTTGACTCTTAACCGCCCTCTGGGCAATTAGGGATGGGCAATAAACGCTGCCTAGCCAGCGATGCCCTCATTCTGTGAATGAATAAATAAGAAAAACAATGACAGAACCTAGGACTTAGGAGTAGGAAAGGGCCGTTTTGCTCTCAAACCTGCTGCACCTCTCAACCTTGAATACATTTAGAGACCTAGCCTCCCTGTTCTGCTGACAACATGCTAACAACTCTTTGGGGAAAATATTTGCCTCATCTCTGACTTAAACAGGTGACCTTATTCTTAAACTATCACCCTAAATTCAGTCTCTCCCACAGATTCTGTTTTCCATCCACTGAGTCAACCACATCACTTCATTTACGTGCACTGTATATGGGCTCTGACCAGTCAGCTCAAAGCCAGGCCCTAGACTGAGGAGACCTTTTGAATCTCTCAACCAGGCCTTCTTGATTGGACCAGGTTAGCAGCCCCAATCAAGGATCTCATAGTCAATGACAGCCACCTGGCCTTGGCTCCAATCACTACATCACGATTGCAGATTTTTATTGATTTCAAATTCCACCATCTGCCATGGAGGGATTGGAAACAGGGTCCCCAAAATATTACTAGAGTATCAGGGTTAATAGTTTACCGATAAAACCACTAGGCCATTGCCTCCCAGGCCAATGCAGTTGATTTTACATCCAGACAGGCAGGGAGCCCTCAAATCTCACCTGAAGCATGTGTCTCTGCCTCCGATCACCAAAATTATCCTCCATCAGTGTTGAATATGGGAGGCCGACTGGGAAATTTAAGGTTTGGCTTCTTTACACAGAGTGGACAAGTTTTTTTTTGAGGCTAATTATCATGAAATATGGGGCACAAACCCACCTCCTCTAAAATGGTAGGGACACTGGCAGCAGTGTCAGATAACCAGCATTCTGTCTGGCACTGTTGTTTTCTGGACTGTTACCTCCTCTCCTCACTTCCATCCCCCTGCCCCTGATATCCCTGGTGTTGAGGGCCTGAACGCCCTGCCCATTGTGTGAGTTAATTTGAGACATTTCAAAATTGATGAGGTGCAAGTATCTATTTACTTGCTTTGTAAAATAAATCACATTTTGGGAGCAAACCATCTTCTGAAAAAAATGTTTATTTGCATAAATTATACAGCAAAATATTTACAAATACATGTACACTGTAAATTGCACATTTCATCACTGACTCAGCTTGTATATTATTAAAATAGGACAAAATACAGTAAAATTCACTTTATAATATATTTCATGCAATATTAATTCAATTTATGAATCAGTTACAACTATACAGAAGTGAAGAAATATTTTCATTTAAATGTTTGGCTGATTTATGTGACAACGTTCCAAAACGTTTGCTTCAAAATAGCTTTCACCTATAAAGTACAGGCTAGAAGAACACCTCTTCAGAAATACTCGATATCTGCAATACAAATGTACTGAAAATATTTAAGTGTGAACTAATGCAGCGTTAAGATGATTTAACTGTGCTCAGCATTGCATAAATTTTTTGTATAGCTTATGGATGGCAATGTCCTATTGGCACATAGTCATTTTACAACACAAAGTTACATTTTTAAAATCATTGTTTCAGTGCATTATCATACATCTTGAGAAAACCAGCTGCAGAATGCGTCAAGATGACAGATTTCCCAATTTGCTCCACAGCTGAACTGTAATGATGAATACTGAGCTGTAAAAAGCTGAGGCCTAAGCAGGAAATGTTTAATGTTTTTCTACGGCCTACATTTCTGTGTGGGGCACTTCATGCTGGTCAACAGCTTCTTCCAATGTACACTCTTGAATTGATTTTAAACCATTAGCCGGCAGTGACTGCTGCCCCCTGATACTTCAAGGACAATTGTTTGGCATGTCTACAGCCCTATAGTCTGGTAAGACTATGGCGACTTTACCCTTACCTTTTACTTGGTAAATGTTAGATAAGATCAATGTTGCATGTTGTTTTGTATTGTGTTGTTAATCACTACAGTATCCTACATTAGAGATAAAAGGTACTGCAGATGCTGGAGAATCCGAGATAACAAGCATGGGGCTGGATGAACACAGCAGGTCAAGCAGCATCATAGGAGCAGGAAAACTTGACGTTTCGGGCCTAAACCCTTCATCAGAAAATCAATGTATCCTACATTACCCACTTTTCACTGTATCTAGGTATAAGTGATAATATACTAAATAAAACTACTGAACCAAAGAGCATAGAGTCTTGTAGCACTGGGAAAAAGCATTGAGCCCACTGGTTCTGTGTTTTGTCCATGTGAAAATCATTGTGTTTATTTTAGTGCAATTCAATCAGATTCTGATACCTGTTGTCTGTCCCATTCTGCTTAAAGTTTTTGTTCACCCTTTTCTCAAAAAGTCTCTAACTTCGGTACTTCCTATGTCAAGGCATTCCTTATTCTAACAACCCTTCCCTTCAAGGCTTTTCTCCCAGCCCTTAAACACAACTGCATTAAGTCTTTGAATTGTTTAAGAGCTTCCATTTACCTTATCTCCATGGTGTGAGTAGTAATTTGTCCTTTCCAATTCCACAACTAAATGGACTCTATTTTAACGCACATCCCTAGTGCAGAGCTTCTCAAATTTGATCCCACTGTGACACCATTTTGAGGCCTGAATAATGTCTCATTACCTCTTTGTGGGAGGTAAGAGGGACCCATGGGACTGCCGTGTCGGGGAGGGACTGCTCTGAGCACAGGATTCTGTTAGCGTAGGAGGGCAGCTATCGTACCTGGGTCAGAACACCATGGTGGGCATTGCTGCCTGAGAGCTTCTGACCAATAAAATTCAGCTTGTGATCCCACATGGAGTCCTGAACACCCCACACACTGAGAAACCTTGACTTTTAGCATTTCTTATGTCCCAGCATTATTGATAGAATTCTTCACTGATAACGGTCCCATGTCTCCTTCTTTTCTCTCCAGTTCTATAAGAAACTGCAGTAGCTAAAGCTGAAGTTAGATATCCAGTCAAACTTTACAAAAGATCAATGGTCACTTCCCAGCACCATTATGAACTGGCAACATTTGTGTGGTATCTTGTTCTGAACGTCTGGAAGGGAAGAACAGCTTTTCATCATTTCATAGTCTTATCGCTAATGAGAGAGAAAGCAGAGTTAAATTTTCGAGCCCAGTGACCCTTCTTCTATGAATGTTGACTCTGCTTTCTCTCCACAGATGCTGCCAGACCTACTGAACTTCTCCAGAAATTTCTGATTTTGTTTAACATTTCTGGTCTGAACATTAACACTGTTTCTCTCCACAGATGCTGCAAGCCCTGAAGGTTTCCAGCATTTTCTATTTTCACTCTGTCTACTCCCTTGACTCCTTAAACTTTCAAAATCAAGAACTTGGGGAAGTGAACGTGCAAAGAGGAATTTAATCAGCATTTCTGTTGGGAGTCCTGCTCCATTTTGAGGACTGGGTTTTATGTCCTAAGAACTGTCTGACCAGAAAATTGCAACATACCAACTCTAGGCTGGTGTAATACTGGGCAGCTCCAACCCAGTTGGCAAAGAACACTCAAGAAGCTCCACACCATCTGGAACAAAACAGCCTGTTTGATTGGCATTCCATCCACTACCTTCAACATTTACTCCTTCCTCCACTGATGCATATTAGCTGCCGTGTTTACCACCTACTAGAAGCAACTCACCAATTCCCTTTTGACGGCATCTGCCAAACCTGCAATCTCTATCACCTTGAAGGACAAGGGCTGCAGGCATTTGGGAGCACCATCATTTTCAAGTTCCCTCAGGCCTAGCTACTAACTATCGTGATTTAACTCTATCCTTATCCCTTCATTGCCAGTGGGCCAAATCCCTGGAACTCTCATCCTAATAGCACTGTGGATGTAACTACACCGTGTGCACAACAGCAGTTCAAGAAGTTAACTCATTAGCCCCTTCTCAAGGACAGTTAAGGACAGACAAGAAATGCTTGCTCAGTCAGTGGCACCCGTATCCCAGGAAATCATTTTTTAAAAACTCACCTAAAGCTGCTAATTTTACTTGGGTGTTCTCAATAAAGCAACTATATAATGATGTATGTGAATCACATTGACATAGATTTCCAAAAAGGTTTGCAGTTAATGAATATGATGCAGATGCAGCCATTCAGAAGAATGAGTCCGAGATCTGTTCAATCAGATTTTGACCTATTTAGTATCACAATCAAATTCTCCCCCCAGATTCTGTAATGGTGCTTGAGATGCTTGTTCGTTTGAAAGTTGTTAAGTAAGACTGCTGAAATATTGATGCAATGTATTGTGTTGACTGTAATATCGCCCTCAGTTATATACAAGTATACGTTGAATAGTTGGCTAGGGCTGGTAGTGTGCATTGCTTGCAGGAGTGCATTTTAGGGTGACTTTTATTGGCTCTTGTCAGTATGCTGAAGCCATTCCTCAGCCACAAAAAAAAATCCCTGTTACTAGACAGTATATCAGTTGGCATTCTGCCAAGTGTTATCACACTTTTTCCTGCGTCTACAATATCACGAGTTTAAAAAAAAAATACCCTTGGGACATATATGTATTGGCAATGCAGAATCAACTCTACTTGTTCTTGAGAAAGTGTTAGTGAATAATCGTTTTGAACCATGGTTCTGGACATACTCCAGTGTGTTTTTATTATTGATACAATTAAAGGACTTGCTGAGTCAATTCAGTAGAGAGTTAAGAGTCAAACATGCTGGTTTGGATCTGGAGACTGGTGGAGCGCAGACCGAGCAAGGATGGCAGATTTCATTGCTTGAAGGGCACTAGCGCATTGTTTTTTATGACAGATTTAATATCATTATTAATGAAATTAGCTTTTTGTGCCAGATGTATTTATTAATTAAACATGAGTTTTTGCTACTGCTCTGATGGAACTTGTACTCATGATTAGGATTTTATCGCGAAGTGGTTACCCTGGCAACTAAACTGTGGCCTGCAATAGGAACGCTGATCGAACTTCATGTCTAGCAGGCAATTACCTGTCTGGAATTGGAGCTCCCACCCCTTTAAGCGCGGAAGTCCTGCCCTTTAAAGCTGTGATCAACTGGAAGACATTTTATCCATATAAAGATTATTGTCTCTATCCTTTTAAATTCATTGGTTACCCTTAAAGAGCTGACTACAAGTGCTCCCCTATCAGGATCCAATCTGGATCTGGAGCCTCACATGCTCGACTTAATACAGCTCCCAAAAAATAAACTACATTAGTCAGACTAATGATGATGATGAACTTCACAAACTGCATGTATATGTGGTTCACAGTGGTTCGTCAGATATACATGCAATTAAGAACAATGCAAGTAAAGGGCTGTCATGTAAGATCACAATGGGAGTCCTATGGTGCAGTGATATTTTCTCAGTCTCGAGGCATGGGGTCAAATCCCTCCTAGTCCAGAGGTGTGTAATAACATCTCTGAATGGATTGATTAGAAATATCTTAGATCATGTCACATGCAACGTTTTCAGAGTTCCAAGATACCCAAAGCAGGTTACATTCATCAGTGAAATTTATAAGTGTTCAGATTAGCATTTGTTTTGTCATAAATAGACTCTCCACTGATAGTGAGTTGAAATTTTAAAGATAAGGCATTTACCTTAATGATGATTTGTCTGTTTAACACACACTTTTTTCTTTAAACCTACATTACTGTTAATGTAATACTAACATTTATCTCCTGTTTTCTCTCAATTAAGTTTAAAGGGAATGGGATATTTCTTGACAATGTATTTGCATTAGTGTCATTAAATCTCCAAACTGTCATAAGCACACAGTAGGATAGCTGGAGAAGGACAACAGCCTAACATTTAACCTTCATAGTTTGACTCATACCAGATTGTTTTTCACTTCAATTATAGGTAGCTCCTACTTCATAGGCCAATCTTTTCCACGATTCAATTAAATTGAATGCTGATCTGAATCTTAACTCCATCCACATGCCTTGGCTTTACAGTCTTTTATACCCTGGATGTATTATACAGCAAAAAAAAATTCACATCTCTTGCCAGCAATTAAGCACGAACTTGAACACCACGAAGTAGTTTGGTTGACAGAAGCTGATCTAGGCTTCCTTCAGAGAATCACATTATAGAAGTTTACAGCATGATTAAAATCATTTGGCTGATAGTGCAGACAAGTAGTCATTCAGTGTAACCCCTTTCCAGCTCTCAGTCTATCACCTTGTCAGTTCCATTACTTAAAGTGCATACCCAAGTAATTTTGAAATGCCACAAGGGTTTCTGCCTCAGGACCTATCAGATGGTGAGTTTCTGCCTCAGCCACCTATCAGACAGTGAGTTCCAAACTCTCCCAAACCCTTCCTGAGCACCCCCTCGCCCCAGACTGTAATATGAAAAATTCAAATCTATTGTAAACGTCCCACCTCTTAACCTCGATCTATACTTCCTCATTTTGGGCGCCCAAGCCAAGTGGTAAAATGATCTTATTCACACTCCTCATGGCTCCATACACAATCTCCTCTGTTCCAAAGACAACAACCTTAGCTTATCAATCCACCCTTGCACTTGGCTTCACCAAAAGAGGAGCCTTAATGCTGAGTTTTAATCAAGTTCATGAGGTATTTTGGTGGTTTTCCCACTCCATCTCCTCTATTATTCTTTTAAGCTTCCCTTTAATTTTTCAGACTTAAAACAAATAGGACTGCCAAAGGACGGTCAGTCATGGAGGTCACAACATGTAACCTCCTGCTTCCAATTGTCCTCTTCGGTCAGACAAACATCGGCATCTCCAATGTTTTTATAACTAATAAACTAAATGGCCCAAGATTTAAATGCAAACAAATGCGCACACTTTTTTTGATTTTATGCCTATTGATTTTCCCCTGTTGCTGGCAGCAGAATGCAGGATCCTAATCTTTAATTCCTAGCGGGACCTTGATTAGAGGCTTTTCAGTGTGAAGGTCTGATGAATAGCCACACCACAACCATCAACCTATCTTTCTCTTTCAGTTGTTGATCTTTTTGTGAATACCCTGCTACGATTTCCAGTATTTTTGTGTACTATTCAATGAATGCTGTGAGAATTAGACCTTTCTAATGTCATCAATACATTATTAATGTACAATAATCGTCTGTAAATAAGAGCTAATCCACAAATGCACTTGCTGCAGTCAGACTCTGGAATCTGGACAGTTTTACAATTCTCTTAGAAAATCTTTAAAGGGGATGAATGATTGACTGGCGAATGTCTTGAGTGCTAACTCTTTGCAAAATAAAAGCAATCAGGAAATTGCCAAAGCTGTAGATTTTTGGATAATAAATCCCTTTTGGTTTATTTACAGGCTGAAAAATAACGCAGTGTGAATGCCTCAACCTTGTGCCTTCAATAACCTGCACCACCCTCTGCAATTTTAAGAGAAGTTTATTTTTAATGGTATTTGATATCATAGACTGTCACTGGATTCCCTGCACAATGGAAGACTGCTAGCCCATCATGCCTGTGCCAGTCATAGTTCTCTGACAGGAGCTAATGTTACGAAGTTGTATAGAGTGTGTGGTTCCTTTAAGAGACAAGGTGCTTTGCTAAGCTTAGTGATTTATACAGAAAAAAAAGGCTGCATGCTGCTGAAAATGCACAGCCAGTTCTAAAACTGAAACGTATGAATTGGCTGTGTGATTGGAAACCTTAGGCTTCTTTAGATGTTTTGGCAATTAGCTGGACTCAGTCAATTAATTCAAACCAAGCACTTAGCAATTGAAAGAAATTTAAATCTGATGGTTTTGACAACCTCGGACCAATGCTATTGTAAGAAAATTGATATGTCATCCAAGGCATTCAAGGAGAAGGTTTTTGAAAATCGGTGTGACAGTGAACCGCCATCTGAGAAATAAGCACCTAGCTCTCACAAGAAATCACTAAGCTCTCTAAGAAAGCACCATCTTATCCATAAAAGGTACCATGGCACTTCTAATGAAGAGTCTTCACAGAGAAAACATCTATGACAGGACGATCAGTGGAAGAAAGGCGTTTTATGACTTGAGGAAACCAGAAGAAGGGCGTTTATTACTGGAGAGTCAGTGGAGAAGGCAGAATATTCTGAAGACACATTCTGCATGGACTTTGAGACACTAAGTTTTAATTTGTTTTTCTTACTACTTGGGTTATGTAGTTGGGACGTGTGCTTGTTGAAATAGCATACCAGTAGAATTTTGATCAGTTAGTGAATAGTTAGGATTTGGGGGGAATTGTTTGGTTGGTTATTAGTTCTGTTAGTTTGTTCACTGTGTGAGTGAAATAAATAATTCGTTACTTGTTACTTATAAAGTGAATATCGGGATTTTCTTTCATTTAACCTCCCCTTCTCTATAACAGTTTGGGTCTCAAGTCTGGGATCTGGCCAGTTCATGTATGAGATCTGAATGGATTTGGACAGATTTAAACAGACTTAGCGATTAGTG
Organism: Ginglymostoma cirratum; assembly: GCA_024137785.1. Lineage (NCBI taxonomy): Eukaryota > Metazoa > Chordata > Chondrichthyes > Orectolobiformes > Ginglymostomatidae > Ginglymostoma > Ginglymostoma cirratum. Next base: position 9,710,058 of record JAHRHZ010000266.1, read on the forward strand.
TCCTAGATTTTTAAATAAAATGTAGGTGAGAAAAATCTGTTTAATTTTAGTTATTGTGGTTGGTTAAATCAAAAGTGAGGGAAGTGGCTCTTAACATTGTGAAAGAGGTTCTGTGGTTTGAAGATGCTTCCCAAATTTGCCAAGAAAGTTCAAAAGAACAGAAGAAGGATATACTTTTAGACTTAGCAAACAGGCTAGAATTGGGTTTAACTAGAGATAAGAGGAAAGCTGAAATTGTAATGGAGTTGGTCAAGCATTTAGTATATTAGAGAAACAGGCAAGTGCAGTGGAGTAAGAAAAATTAAATTGAAAATTAGACCATTGGAGTTAGAAGATAAAGAAAAGAAGAGCCAGGGCAGAAGAGGAAGAAAGAGAACTGAAACTGTTTGAATTACAATTAAAAGCAGAGGAAAAAGAAAAAGGAAAGAATTGCTCTGGCTGAACAAAAAGTGAAAAGAGATAGAAGATAAAGGAAACAGAGAGTGAGAAAAAGAGAGTTTGAAATTTGAAAATTGCAAATTAAATAGAATAGCCAATGCAAAAGGATGGAAATGAAAGTAGAAGAGAGATTTAGTGAGGAGGACAGCAATGATGAGCAGGCCCATTGCAGCCAAAGACTTAATAGGGATAAACACAAATATGTCAGAACATTGCCAAAATTTGATGAAAAAGACATAGAAGCCTTTTTCATTTCCTTTGAGTAACCGGCCAGGCAGATGAATTGGCCGGAGACTGTGTGGGTAATGTTAATTCAGAGCATGTTGGTAGGCAGGGCCAGTGAGGTGTTTGTAGTGCTGTCAGATGATGTGTCAAGAGAATATGAAGAAGTTAAACAGGCTATGTTGAGTGCCTAGAATTGGTACTAGAAGCGTATAGACAACGGTTCAGAAATAATAAGGAAGGAACCAGGTCAGAGTCATGTCAAGTTTGAAAGAATTAAACATAGTCACTTCGATAGATGGGTGAGAGCATTAAAGATAGCAAAGACATATGAGGATCTTAGAGAGATTATTCTGCTGGAGGATTTAAAAACTCACTTCCAGAAATGGTAAGAACTCATTTGAGGAACAGAACGGTAAAACAGCAAGAAGAGCTGCAGAGATGGTGGATGAATACACATTAGTGTATAAATCAAAGTTTCGCTTCCGACAGCAATTTCAGTCTATGAGGGATGGAAATTGGGAAAAAGGCAGATACTTTAATTAAAATCAAAAAGTAGATCATACTGGGAACAGTTTACCGCAGGTAAGAAAATAAACCGAAGAAGGTGAAAAGGAGATGAATGGCTTCAGATGTTTTCACTGTAATGGATTGGGACACATAAAGTCACAGTACCAGTGGTTTAGGAAAGGCACTGGGAAAAAAAAGGATGTCGTAAAAGAGGCTAAGACAGTGGGATTAGTTGAGATAATGAAGGGACTCCCAAAAGAAGTTGAGAAGCTGCAGGAGAGTGCACAGCCTAGTCATGGGCTGGATTGTTAGATGTCGCCCGATCTCTACATAGACTTCACCTCCTGGGGTAAGGTTTACTCAGGAAGAACAGGCGGAGAAGGTAAAGAAGTTAAAATATTGAGAGATACGGCAGCTAACCAGTCTCTAATAGTAAGAGATGGATGTATTTGCCCTCCTTATGAAAAGTTACCTGAGGGGGTGGTAATCTGTGGAATAAATGGAGAGAGATTTAGCGTTCTCATGTGTAAGATCAGGTTGGAAGGTCCAATCAAGACTGGGGAAGTGACAGTGGGAGTGATTGAAAGAGTGTCTATTCCAGGAATACAGTTTGTTCTTGGAAACGACCAAGCAGGATCAAAGATGGGAGTGATGCCTCTTGTACTGGAGAAGCTGAACGAAAACCAGGGAACTGAGGAGTTAAAAGAAAAATACCCTGGAATTTTTCTGGAATGTATGGCAACAAGATCTCACAGTCTTAAGTCATAGCAAGAAGGAAACACCAAAGAGAGAGATGAAGGATTTGAAGTCCAGTCAGCTGACATCCTGTATGATGAAATGGTAAAGGAAAAACCTGAACAGGTAGAGAATCAGGCAGAGGTGTTTAGTTCTGAAAGATCAAGAGAGTTACAACAAAAACATGAAACAACAAGTGGTTTATATCATAAAGCCTACTCAGAAAAGGAATCAGAGTGTACTCCCGAATATTATTATCTTAAAGATAGAATCCCAAGGTGAAAATGGAGACCACGGCAGGTTGGTGCAGAGGAGAAATGGGTGGAAATTAACCAGATTATGTTGCCGGTAGCATACAGACAGAAAGTATTGCGGGTCGCACACAAATTATGTATAGGAAGTGATCTAGGAGTGAGGAAAACTCAGGCTAAGACACAGAAACATTTCTATTGGCCTGGATTACATCAGGATGTGGTTGAATTTTGCTGTGCCTGCCATTTGTGTCAAATGGTAGGAAAGCGACAGGCAGTGATAAACCTAGCACCTCTGATGAAAATTCGCACATTTGAAGAACCTTTCATGCCTGTAATGATTGATTGTGTAGGTTACCTCCCTAAAACCAGAAGTGGAAAGCAGTATTTGCCAACCCTAATCGCTGTGTCTACCAGGTTTCCGGAAGCAATACCATTACGGAATGTTAACGCAAAAAATGTTGTGGGGGAGTTGCTTTCTTTGCCTGTTATGGACTACCAAGGGACATTCAGTCAGACCAAGGATCCAATTTTACTGCCAAACTATTTAAGGAAGTCATGAATAGTTTAGGCATCAAACACTTTAAATCAAGTACATACCATCCTGAATCCCAGGGTGCATTAGAAAGGTGGCATCAGACCCTAAAGACCATGCTGAGGGCTTATTGGCAGGATTACTCAAATGATTTGGATAATGGGTATTTACTCCATTTGAGTTGAAGTTGATATTTGGACATGAAGAGGGCCTTTAAAATTAATTAAGGAAAAGTTGATAGATCTGAAGTCACAGATCTCACAGTTGGATTATGTATCTGAGGTGAGAGAAAGATTAAACAGAGTAGGTGAACTAGCTAAGCAACATCTGAAGATCACACAGCATCTAATGAAGCAAGAAGCAGAGAAGAAATCTAAAATTTGTACGTTTGCCTGTGGGGATAAAGTATTGGTGCTGTTACCAGTGGTAGGAGATCTCTTCAATCAGGATTTAGTGGTCCTTATCAGATTGAGAAGAAGTTGAGTCAGGTGAATTATCTGGTAAAGCTGACAGATAGGATAAAAACTTTATCCAGTATGTCATGTGAATATGTTGAAACCTTACTATGACAGGGGCAAGGAACTGGAGAAGCAGGTATTATTTACTAGCCCTTAGAATGAGGATTCAAAACCAGATGATTTAGATTTTGATGTGCCTTAAAATAAGGTAAATAATGAGCAAGTCCTTGGAGAATGGGATAGGATAGTGAGCTTTCTGCTCAGGCATAGAGAACTGAATTGAAAGGCTTGTTGCAGCAATATGAGGACATATGTAGGAATAGAATGGGGGGGACTAATATTATAGCACATGAGTTTGAAGTAGGGAATGCTGGGCTGATAAAACAACACCCCTGCAGGCTTAATCCTTTCAAAGCAACACAGATACAGAAGGAAGTGGAAGTGATGCTCCAAGAAGACATTATCGAGCCAAGTCGAAGCGAGTGGAGTTCAACGATCGTGTTGGGTCCCAAACCTGATGGTACTCAAAGATTCTGCATGGATTATCTGGAGGTCAATGTCATATCTAAATTAAACTCATTTCAAAGGCCGGAGGACTCTGTGGAAAAAGTTGGACAAGCCACTTATATCACAAAATTGTACTTACTTCATGGTTACGGGCAAGTACCTTTGTTGAAGAGAGAGAAAGAGGCTTCTGTATTTGTAACTCCAAATGGGCTATATCAAATTAAAGTAATGCCCTTTGGTATGAAGAACGCACCAGCCACATTTCAAAGACTTACAAACAGAGTTGTGGTGGGATTAAATAATTGTGCTGTCTATATAGATGACATTGTGATCTTTCGCCATTCATGGAAAAATCACATGGTGCATTTGGCAGAGCTGTTTGAAAGACTATGGGAGGCAAAACTGGTTATAAACTGAACATAACTGAATTTGTGAAGGCAGAAGTGACATTCTTGGGGCATAACATCGGACACAAAAGGATGACCCCAAGGAACGTGAAGACAAAGGCCATCAAGGAATTTCCAAGACCATGTTTGAAGAAAGACGTGCTTTGATTTTTGGATTGAGCGGGTTCTACCGGAAGTTTATACCAAACTTTAGTAGCATGGTGGCACTGCTGACAGATTTGCTAAAGAAGAATACGAAATTTCGGTGGATAGAACAATGCCAGGAGACATTTGAGAATTTAAAAGCCGTGTTAACCACAGCACCAGTTTTAGCCACACCAAATTTCTTGAAACCCTTTAAAGTCACTATTGACACCAGCAATGTAGGGACTGGAGCTGTGTTGGTACAGGAGGATGATGGTGGAATTGAAAGGCCAATTGGTTATTTTTCAGAGAAACTTAAAAGGCACAAGGGAAAATACTTACCATTGAAAAAGAGTTATTGAGTTTGGTACTGGCAATTACATTGTTTATGTTACAAACAAAGTTTTGGAGATGGTTGTGCATAAAAAACACAACCATCTCACCTTCTTGGAAAGATTTAAGGACAAGAATAGAGTTTATTTCATTGGAATCTTATGCTACTGGCTTTTAATTTACAGATAGCACATGTTGCAAGTCATAAGAATGTTTTCTGCAGATGCATCATCGTGGTTTTAAAAGAAATTGTGTAGGTAAGATTGAACTGATACGGTCTAATGTTATATATGTATGCAGAATTAGTATGAAATGTGTAACTTTAGATTACTGACCTCTGTATCTCATAATAATAGTGTTAAGATTAAAATAAAATGAAGCCATCTTTTCATAATGATGGTTCACTTCTTTTTCTTAAGGGGGGAAGTGTTACAAAGTTGGGTAGAGTGTGTGGTTCCTTTAAGAGATAAAGTGCTTAGAGATTTATACAGAGAAAAAACTTGTGTACAGCTGAAGATGTACAACCAGTTCTAAAACTGAAACAAGTAAGTATTGGCTCTTTGATTGGAAACCGTTGTCTTGTTTTGATGTTTTGGCAATGAGCTGGACTCAGTCAATTTTAAACCAAGCAATTAGCGATTGAAAGCCAATTGAATTTAAATCTGGTAGTTTTGAAAACCCTGGAACAATTCTATTGTAAGAAAATTTTTATGTCATCCGAGATATACAAGGAGAGGGTTTTCGAAAATCAGTGTGAAAGTGAACTGCCATCTGAGAAATAAGCACCTAATTCTCACAAGCAATCACTCAGCTCTCTAAGAAAGCACCATTTTATCCATAAAAGGTACCACGGCAATTCTAACTAAGAGTCTTCAGAGAAAAAAAATACATCCCTGAAATTAGGATCAGTGGAAGAAAGGCATTTATGACTTGAGAACAGCAGAAGAAATGTATTTATTACTGTAGAGACTGTGGAGAAGGCAGAACATCCCAGAAGACATATTATGTGTGGACTTTGAGAGACTAAGTTTTAATGTTTTTTTATTCTTACTACTCTGATTATATCATTGGGACTTGTGTTTATTGGAATAGCATACTAGTCAAATTTTGTTCAGTTAGGGAATACTTTGGACTTAGGTGGGAATTGTTTGGTTTGTTAGTAGATCTGTTAATTTGTTCACTTTTAGGGTTAAATAAATAAATTGATACTTGTGACTTATAAAGTGAATATCAGGGATTTTCTTTCATTTAACCTCCCCTTCTCCATAAGACTCGTCACTTAAACTCCGTATCAATTCTCTTTCCTTCTTAAAATGCTAGAAAATTGAATTTGACACAATCAAAGGAAGTGCTTATAATGCAATATTACACGGTATTATTTCCAGTGAGCCCAACACAATACAAGTGTCTTGCTTTTCAACTGCTGGAAAGTATATTTGTTCAAAATGTATTTCCTTGCACATAGTACGACAAACAGCATCACTGAGATTTGTTCAGCATTTCCTTTAGATTTACACTAAAAAGTAGAACTTCCTAATAATAAGAAATAAAACCAACGTTAACCTTCAATAAGAAATAACATGCAACATCCAGACAAATATATGAAGTAATTGTGGAAAAATTTCTTCTATTGTAAAAGACACCTCACGGCTGTATAATTTAGAAAAAAGGAAAAAAGGCTACTTCTTGTAAATTTTAGACTTTAAAACTGCAAAATGAACATTCACCTATTTTGTACATGTTTTGTTCCCTTAAAAGTAAAACGTCATTGCACATGTGCAAGAACTAAGGACACACTGGCCTTCAAAATGGAGTTCTAAGGCTTGACTACAATCAAGACTAGATTGGTGTTCACTGGATAAAAGTCCGGCTAACTGGAAGTCTATCTATAAACAGTGGAGCCTGCAGGGAACTTGGTGAGTGTGTGGTCCCAGAAAAATTTCATTCAACACCTCCATCATCAATTTAAGGCCTGCTGCTTCAGGAAAGTAAAGATGAGAGCCCCTCTCTCTTCATGTCTATCCCCTGGGGAAGGAGCCATTTTTGTTTCAGCTGACCAGACAAAATAGGTGACGTCAGATGACACATTGCTCCTGATTTTCATTCCTGTTGACCTTTGTCAGAATGAATAATGGAGGAATGTGCAACAGGTAGTTGAGACAATATTGTCTGAATGCTATACATTATGGCCCGATATCAAAATTGCCCCTCTACCCTCCAGGGTCTCTCTTTATTACACAGCACTGCATGATTAGAAACAAGTTCCTGGGGTCGAATGTGAAAATCAGTGAGGCTTGATTGGAGCGCACTGTCCTTAAATGGGAAATCCCAATCACTGTTAATATGCCTCTTATTATACTCCTGTGACAGCTTTACACTCTGACACACCCATCAGTTGAAAGCACTCTATCATGGACATATGTGATTTTTGACAAATTCTAAGTCAGCTGGAATGCATCCTCATTAATGAATCACCAGATAATGTCCATTTTTGAGTTCCCCAAATGAGCTCCAATTTTTGCCCATCTCACTGCATCAAGAGTGTGTTCCTTGCATGGGGTCTCTCAGCCTACACTATGGCAGTAATCAGCAGCAAGCCAGGAATGTCAGAAATGCTTTTGGTAACAAGGCTCAGGCCTTGAACAGTCCACATCTGTCAACTTTTTTCAAAGAATCTACTTCACCTGCACTCCTCAGCTGGCACAAAGGTGGCTCGTAACACTGTAAGCCATGGATAAATGTACAAGTGAGATTCATGGGTGTGATCCTGTTCGGCAGTCTCTCATATGCAAAGGCTAAGAACCAGAAATGGATAACAGTCTAAAGTTACCTTGTGTCATTGACTATTTTAAACTGGAGCACAGATGGTGCAGTCAGAGTATCAGTATCAATGCATGCAATACAGCTGTATCGCACTTAACAGCATGTAGTACACTTTACACATTGCAAAAAACAACTGCGTCACCAGAGTTAAGCAGAAAATCTGTAAAATGCATGTGCTGGTTCATATAATAGAAACACCTTGAAAATTAGTCTTGTGTTATCTGGTATCATTTACAGATGGTTTAAGAGCTGTTTAGCATTTTCACAAGATCGCAGGGGGTACTTTCCTGTATCTCCCCTTTATCTAACAGCATTGGTCCATACATGTATATTATGTAATATGGAAGTAAAAGTTTTAAAGAAATACAGCCTCACTTTGTTGAAATTCATAGGCTCCACCTCTGCATCATTCTCTCACAGCACCTCACATTGATAGACTTATCCATATCACCCCCAACATCTCACTTTCTACCTACAGACAACTAATTCGGGCTTTGTGTGTTCCTGTTTTGCTTTCTCTCCTTCTTTGGTGCTGCAGTACAATAGCCGTGGACCCATGGCCTTCTTAATTCCAATTAAATAAAGCATTATTGGCAAGCATACTCCTAATATACAACTCTAATATACCATGGAGTTCCCTTTCCCCCCTCGTTACTTCTCTTTCCCAAGAGCCTGTCCTTTTGAGGCTGCAATCATCTAGTTCCTAATTCATTAATGAGTTCTAATCTGTATCCTTAGAAGTGCAAAGTTAATTTGAGCTGGGAAATCTCAAAGCTTGTTCATTATTTATTGGGCAAGACATTTTTCTTTATCCCAATTGCATCAAAAATATGCTCAACAGAGATTGCAATTTGATTCAGTTGAGAAGGAGCTTCTTTACCTTCATCTGAAAAAAAAGCAAATCACCTTTGCCGAAGGAAAGAGTTAATTTCTCAGTTCTGGACAAGTGTTACACTAGATCCAATCAAAGTGTTAACACTCTTTTTCTTTCCACAGATGCAGTCATCAGATCTGCTGAGTTACTGCAGCACTTTCTGTTTTTAAACAAGACTTGGTTATAAGAACAACCAACCACACCAGCTAAGTGGTGTAGAGAAAAGGCAAAAGAGAGGAATTGGATGGGTAAACATGTCCCTTATTTTGTCAGCCAAGAAGTTGCCTTCCTATTCCGAGACTGAATAAAGTCTGGAGGATAAAAAGAAAAGAAGCCAGACTCCGACTGGAAGACATACTGCAAGTTTCCAATTACTTGCTCTCTCTCCTAGATAATTGTTGCTTTCTGCAACAACTCCCACTGATATGTCTACAGTAATTTATTTATTGCTATCTTCAAATTGAAAGCAAAACATCAAAACAAGAAAACAAAACTATAAACATATTTATTTCAGCCAATATTTAACTTTGTCATATTCTCAGTCATGTGAAAATCCCTTTCCCAAGTACTCTGTGCGATGTGAAAATGCAGAAAGCATTAGATAACTATTCTATTATTATTCATTTGGGTTCCTCTTTAGATTTGCATAGTTCATCCAACATCACTGCTCAGTGTATTAAAAATGAATTCTGGCTCAATATGGCCTCATTATTACAATAAGATCTCTTTCAATGTTACTTCTGTTACTGACATATGTTGTTAATGATGCCTGATTGAGGCCTACAACTATTGCTGTTGGTGTATGTCCTCGTGTCTGAGGATCTTGTAAATGACCCAGTAAAAAATATTGAAAATTAAAAAGGCTAAAGGAAAACCAGCTCGTGCTACGGTATCGATCTTCTTGGCTCTGTCGATGAAGAGTTTTCTCATGTCATCTTGGTTTTTTGGCGCAGTCTGGGATGCGTTGATTGCACCTTTGGCGGTGACTCCGTCTTTCGTTTGTAGGCAAGGTCCCACCCCATATGCGGTGAAGCTAAAGCGGCTTTCTCTCACCTCGTCATCCTGAGAAAGTAGCACAATGTTGAAGTTAACCCTAAATGAACATGTCAAATAAGAAGACCATCATTGTCACACAATACCATTCTACAATTCTGAGCTCTTTTTCTTCACCACCACAATGAAAGGGCAGAAATATTTAACTAATTTATTTTTATTTCAACCTTTCATTCAAACTGTGAATAAAACAACCTGTGAAATGTCTATTCCCCATGTCAAAATTTGGATAAATTTTGCAAATCATTTAGACAATGGCCTAATTTTACTCCTATATCTTTTTGTTTTACCGTCTTCTCAATTATTTTTAATGTGGAAGTGCTGGTATTGGACTGGGGTGGGCAAGGTTAGAAGTTACATGACACCAGGTTATAGTCCAACCAGCTTATTCAAACTCAAGCTTTTGGAGCAATGCTCCTTTGTCAGGTGAAGTCATCTTCATCAGTGATTTCAAATAAACCGGTTGGACGATAACCAGGTGTCATGTAACTTCTGACGATTACTTTTAGTATGCTTCTGTATTTATAGAAGTATTTGCATGGAAAATTCAGTGCTGAATAATGGCAATGATTCACAAGGCAATGTATGCTCAAGTTCGGATGCAATGTAGATATTACCGTGACAATGGACCTAAGACCCAGAAACAAAGTGCATTTCCCAAGTGCACAACGTCTCTACCTCAACTACTTTTGTTACATCTTGTAAGTTCTCCTGAGAGAAACTGGCAAGTGTATCTATTGATCCAAGTTATGAGAGAACTTTAGTACTACCCTGACACTTATCTCATTGAGGATGTTCAACAGCCATCACAGTAACTTAATTATTTCGTTTGATCGCGGATTTGAGACCGACAGAGAAACTTAAACTTAAAGCTAAGCTATTCAGTGGTGATGTGGAAGTGTTGTAGAAATCTGGGACTTCTTTCAGAGTGTTGTTGTGACATGATGGACCCATTAATTTTAATTGTCAGAGTTGCTGCCAAATGATGAAATTAAACAAACATATTAAGGGTGATTTAAACTATACGGGTCATAAGAGTCATAGTCGTAGAGTCATACAGTATAGAAACAGGGCCTTTGGCCCACCACGTCAGGTAAATCAAGCTATCAAAGCAAAATACTGTGGATGCTGGAAATATGAAATAAAAACGGAAAGTGTTGTAGAAACTCAGCAGGTCTGGCAGCGTCCGTGGAGAGAGAAACAGAGTTAACATTTCGAGTCCTGTCTGACTCATCTTCAGAACCTGTTCAGGTCAGACTTGAAATATTAGCTCTGTTTGTCTCTCCACATATACTGCTAGTCTTGCTGAATATCCCCAGCAATTTCTACGTTTAATGCAGATCAGCCACAATCTAAATGAATGGTTAAATGGTCCCCTTTCATTCCTGTATTCCTTTCTCTCTTATGAGGCCCATTTGGATTCAAGATTCAGATCTATTAGGCAAATCCACACGATATTATGATATTATAACAGATGTTTCCTAAATCTAATAATCTGTGGAGTAGAAGTAGGTTTTTAAACATTCTAAATGGTGTAGGCATCCTTATCTTCTGCCTATAATTTTAACTTTCATTTGCTCCTAAGCTGAGAACTAATTTGAGTTTTCTGGTTCCAAGACAGCGATAGACTCCTGATACCATTCTTCATATCACCTTAACTACAATCAGCTATAACAGGCCAAGGTCAAGGACTAAGCCAATCCAAGTTATCAAGTTATCTACTGGAGTGGGCTGCAAGTGCCTTGAATCCTCACATATGGCTAAGAGATAACAGCATAAGAAATAAGCAAGGACAAAACTAAAGGGATTACTTCCAAACGTGAAATGGTGGGGCATGTTAGATGTTAAAAGTTGGTTAAGCTCTCTTTCTTTAGTCTGACAACTAGCCTACTTTAATAGGTCCAATCAGGCAAATTTACGATAAATGCTTTCACTTGTAGAGGAGTCCAAATCAAGTGGTTAGAAGCATCTAATAATTGCTGATAAATTCAATAGGAATTGGAAAGGATTTTTTTTACCCAGTATGTGGTGATAATGTGGAACTTGTTATCACAAAGAGGGCATGACATCGATGCAGTAAAACAGGAAACAGTTTAGGAAAAAGAGATAGAAAGATGATAGGGTCAGATGAAAAGGAATGGGTGCAAACTTTGGCACAAATCAGTGCACAGTTAATTACATGCATTTCTTTAGAGCATTTCCTTTTATTCATTTTCGGGCTATCAGCTTGGTTGGTCTCTATTGCCTATCGTTAATTGCCCTCGAACTGAGACCATTTCAACTCAGAGTCACCCACATTGCTATGCGTGCAGAGTCACCGGTTGGCCAGACCGTAAGGATGACGGACTTCCTTATTAGTAAACCAAACTTTTTTTTTTAACAACAATGGTTATTGTATTACTATCAGGCCATTTTATCTTAATCAATCCAAAATATTGAATGTATTCAAGAGGCGACCAGAAATAGCACATGGGGCGAATGGGATCAAGGGTTATGGGCTATTGAGTTGGATGATCAGCCATGATTGTTGTGAAGAATGGCAGAGTAGCCTCGAAGGACTGAGTGGTCTCCTCCTGCTCCTATCTTCTATGTTTCTATGTTTCCATGTTTAATTCCAGATTTTTACTGAATTCAAATTTCATCATCTGTCAGAACATTAGCCTGCGGCTTTGGGATTCTAGTTCAGTGACAATACCACTCTGCCCCCGACTTCTCTTTGTATACCACACCGTTTGTATCACCAGGCGGCATTAGGAAGATCCTAAATCCTAACAGATTGTGCTAATCTCAACAAAGTCATTAGGCAGGAAGGGGAAGAGTATGGTGGTCGAGTCACCCAATAATATTCCAGAAAACCTTCTACTATCTGATTAGAGAGTGGACAGGGAGGATATGAACTGTCAGCCCCATCGCTTTGGGAGAGTTGTTGGTATGAATAAGATGCATAGGAAAGAAACGAAATGTCGATGGTAAAGGGTCAATAATATGGAAATTGAAGTGCTGCTGTGACATTTAATTACAAATGTGTTAACACATCCTTCTGAATTCTACGTTACTTTAACATGCTCGTTAAAATAACAGAAATAAATTCAAATCAAAGGCATTACTATTACATACTGTGATTTCAATCCAAAAATCCCACTTACATTACCAGAGATTCTGTTTTCCAGATTCAGTGGCAACAGTTCCATATCAACTTAAAATTAACCAAAATGAAGGCACAGCTGGTAATGAAGCTAAAATATGTGTTAAAATTAACTACTTTCTCTTGAGGGGATGAATTAAAATCATTTAAATAAAATGACTGGCAGGCATGCTTCAATTTTTCCTATTTAAACTACTCTTACAATATTGTCAGAATTGATGCAAGGTCCTGTTATGTTGCTGATCACAGCATAATAAACCACATCAAACACTTTTAACGTGGTAACAAGTGCTTCTTTTTATATGAAATCAGTACCAAGTCACATGAAACTAACAGCCCATGCAAAAAAAAACAGAGGAACTTCAGTCAGATGACAAAATGATTTCAGAGCATAAAATGAGTTAGTATTGACATTGAGACATGGAACAGGGACGAATTACAGAATGTTCTAACACAGGGAATCTACCACATAGTTCACGTTGTGTAAAAATCTCACAATCTGCTCCTCAAACTAGACACAATTCCAAGGTACCTCTCCTGTCATTACATAACAAAGTTGGCCCCAATGCGGGATTCAAATTGCACTTAGCGATGACTTCAAATTTGAGCACTTTTACCTTGATCAATGATTCTGTTTGTTCATGGACTTAGATTTTAAGGAGCTGCTTCCTTCATATCTTTAGGCTGTAGTGTTCTCAGAGAAAGCTACATCGCCCTCTAGCGATCTCAAATGAAATGGTTCAGATGCTGTGGGAAATCATGGTGGCTGGGGGTAGGTGGATGTTTAAAAAGACTGACTCAGAACTGGGAAACATCTGAAAGAACTTCATATTCAAATCATGTTTCACTTTTTTGTTTACAAAGTATGAACCGGATTCAGCAAAAGATTAGACATCATGTGACTCATTTCATTGCACAGAAGTATTCCAGTGTGTTACTCACATTATGAAGAGAAAGAAATAGACTAGGGACTTAAAAATAAATACTATCAGATATCAACATGCAAATTCTTAGTGTGTCTGTGTGAGCCTTCTTTTAAACTATTTTACCAGAAACAATAAGAGAATACGTCATTTACTTTGTGAAAGAGCTCAAGAAAATCCAAAGTGAGAAAAAGACTTTCAGCCTTTTGAGTCTCCTTCCATCCACGGCATCAGTTTACTCAACAATTATAAAAATGAAAACCAAATAAACCATGGACGCTGGAAATCAAAAACAAAACCAGAAGCTGCTGGAAGAACTCGGCAGCTTTGGCAGTGTTTGCGGAGAGAAATCAGTGTTCAAATTTCAGGTCCAGTGACATTTCCTCAGAAAGCAGACTTAACGTTTCAGGTCCAGTTCAGTTCTGGAAAAGGGTCACTGGGCCTAAAATGTTAACTCTGCTTTCTCTCCACAGATGCTGCCGGACCTGTTGAGTTTTTGTCCACACTTTTGGTTTTTGTCCTCTGTGTACTTATTTTGACATGAACACACCCCCACCCCCTACCCCACTCACCCACACAAGTTATTGGAAAGAAGCACAGAAGTAAATCTTTTGTGATCTCAGGATCTCCGTGACTCAACAGGTACTGATCGAACCAGTTCTCTTTGAAGGGTGTCATATGATTCCAAATCAACTATCCTTTCCAGGAGTCCTTTCGTATTGCATTGTGCAAATTCAAGATCACAGAGTTTTCTTGGCTCCTTGCTGTTAATTTAAACATATATGAAGCTCTTCCCTCACTCATTAATCAAAGGTTGGAGCATGCCCCTGGAGATTTTTATTCATGGTTTATTCAACAGGAATGAATGAATTACTGAAGGAAAATATAAAGGAATGACACATTTAATCTTGCTAATTCATACTGAACAACACTGCATGTTGCGATGTTAAGTAGGGGTAAAATGATGGAACTATTACCATTTCCATGACTGAACTCAGTGATTATTAAAAAGGCTTGGAGTATAAGACTAATGAAATCTTATTGGATTTCAGTAAGGATTTGTTGAATCAACATCTGGTTGCTGTACACTATGTGCTGTTGTAAGATGTGATACCTGAAATATTCCTTTAGATTATTAACCAGACATATATCTATAAACCTTGGACTTTTTGAAAAGAACACTTTTCAGAACAAAGGAGATTAGCAGCAGCAGAGAAAAAAATTGCTTTTGTTGAGCTGCTCAACTGCAGTTACTGAGTCTACAAACTTTCAAAGCATGATCACATGATCTAGTTTGTGGTCGTAATAAATCTGTTGGATCGGAACACAGACAGATAACTTGCTTGGAGCCGTAGCATTTTCCCTCTCTCACCTTTTTCTCCAAAACTCGTTCGATCAAAGTATTTGTGTTGAAAACCCACTGGATGGCTTCATCACTGCAAGTGGAGGGCTTCTAAGCCAGATTTTGAGATCCACACCACTGCCTCCAGAAAAGCAATCTTGGTCACCATAACTGATCCAGCAAGACATCACCTCAGTGTTAATAACTTACGTATAATATGACTTCAGCTACAGCCCAACATTTGGACAATTTGTGAATAATTCTTTTTCCTGAATTTTTGAGCAGGGTATTTGTATATTTATGCACAGGTTAAAACCCTTGTGAACCGTGTTTGTATCTTTACTTGAGTAAGTTTTATTTGTGATAAACTTTTTAAAAAATTGTTTCTAAAGGAACCTATTTCTCACCTTGAGCTGTATACAGTCTGATGTGTACATTCCAATATATACCAAAAGAAAGGATATACTTTGCAAACTTTGCAGCTATTACTGATGGCCTCCTCTGTGCCTGACCTTAGAAAGACTTTTAAAGAAAGTAGTTTCCCATCTGTGCTGAAGATTGTTATCTCTAAAATCCCTTTCTCTGCGTTTTGACAGGAAGCAGAATTATTTAAAGGAAAAGACTCAACACCTTTGCTAAAATACAATAGAAATTATTCAGATGATTTCTTAATCTGTTTGTCAGTATTATACAGTATAATGTTGAGGTAGATGAAAAAGGATTTTTAAAAAATCTCTTTCTCATCCACATGGCTGATGTGGAATCCTGTGAAGGGAACTCAAGGATTGGTTGACACGTTTGAACAAGATTAACACGATGAGTCTAAATTGGGATGGTGAGTATTGATCGATTCCACTGACATTAATTTATCAATCTGACAATTAACATCAGGGAAATGAGTTGATAATAGGCTCAAGTAAGAATTTGTCATTTCTGCTAGCTTAGTTGGCATTATTGAACCATTAAGATTTGTACAACCCTAAACCCAATTCATGATTTGTTATTAGGTATGAGTTAGAGCCTTCAGATTTGACTTCCAAAGCATTGATTTGGAGAGAGATAAATTTTGCTGGACTTCTCACTTTTAATCCCTTTGCTATTGAAATAACTCCACAGATGCCAGTATCCTGTCACCAAGTCACCCATTATTTACACATGTGTAGTGTTTGATACTGGTCTGGCTTCTGTAGAGCCAGGTCTCAGAGAAAACTGGATGTCTGACACTCCTATTTATGTCTGTCAGCCAGGGCTCCCTGATTGGACCAGATTAACAGACCCAGTCAGGGAACGTATATTCAAGGAGTCTACTTGGCT
Source organism: Ginglymostoma cirratum (assembly GCA_024137785.1). Lineage (NCBI taxonomy): Eukaryota > Metazoa > Chordata > Chondrichthyes > Orectolobiformes > Ginglymostomatidae > Ginglymostoma > Ginglymostoma cirratum. The sequence continues at coordinate 9,726,051 of JAHRHZ010000266.1, forward strand.
GACCTCATAACCAATCACTACAGTTATCAAGAATGTTTTTTATTGCAACTTACATCAAGCTTCCTTGAGAGTCATTCTCAAACCTACTATCTCTACCAACCTCAGAGTATAAAGGGGGCACCATTAACTCCAAGTCTGCAGCAGGTTCTGCGCCATCCAACTTGGAAATATATGACTCTTACTTTGTTAATGTTGTATTGATGTAAGCTAGGTAGAACTGGGAGAGGACATTCGCAGCGTGATTGGAGTATTCAAGGTGGTGGTACTCTCGGGGGTAGTAAGGGATGGGCAAAAGATGCTGGCCTCACCAGTGATGCCCACATCCCAAGAATTAATTATAAATTAAACCAGGTTGTAGTGCACCCTCTTGAAGGAATAATTTGCTAGCATTCATTCTGGAGGTTCAAATACAAAGGACTGCTATTTAGCTGAGGTGCTAATGTTTTGTTAAAGCCTTTGGAATCATAAAACAGTGGCACTTTCAGGAGAGGATGAGACTAAGCTGAATTGTTGAAGGAATTACAAGTCCTTACACTCCCAGTACACAGAGTTTCTGAACAACAGCACAATCAGGTCCACACACGACTCTTACTCATGGGTCTGATGCCATTCTGCTTTGAAATTATGATGCATATTTCTACCCAAATTCTCTGGTCACTCACTGCAATGGACTACAGCTCCTAGCATGGAATTACCTATTTAATCCATAACAAAGCTGCTGACAAAGTTGCAATATTTTATAAGCTGTCATGTTTCCTTATTCCATTAATCACATTCAAAATGGACAAGAATAATCATCTGTATTTTCAGATCAATCCTGTTTAGCAAGTTAACCTAAAGATACTGCTCTCGATAGATTTATAAAATTGAAACTGTTTGTGCATCATACAAATAAAAATTCAAACTGCATTTTCCATGGTTATTCGAAGGTTAATGCTGGATACATAATTATCTTAGGGACACAAATGTCTTCCAGTGATTTGCACAATCTGTTATTAGGTCAACAGACTTTAAGATGTGGGCTGTGATAATTATGACATGTCAACACGAAAGCCATCCAGATTCCAGTGCTTGCAATTTAAGCAGCAATGTGAAGCCCTTCAATTTAAATTGGTTACCATGTTGGGTAAAATAACAAAGTGGAATTTCAGGAGGACACTACAACGTTTCCGTGTGTTTGTGCCTCATAGTGTGATACAAAAAACACTTATTTCATTCCATATCAGAAAAGAATGGGAAACTTTGGCAATTCAGACAAATGAACAATTTATTTATTTTTATTCATTCATTCATTCACAGGATGTGGGTGTCACTGACTAGGCCAGCATTTGTAGCCCATCCCTAATTGCCTGGAGGACAGTTAAGAGTCAATCATATTGCTATGGGTCTGGGGTCACATTTAAGCCAGACCAGGTAAGATGGCAGTTTTCTTCTTTGAAGGTCATTAGTGAGCCCAATTTTTTTTTTACCTGGCAATAGTTTCATGGTTATCAATTGACTCATAATTACTGATTTTTATTTCAATTGAATTCAAGGTCTACCATCTATTATGACAGAATACAAACTCAGGTCCCCAGAACATGACCTAGCTCTCTGAATTAATAGATCTACTGATAATACCACAGGCCATTGCTTCCCCCAAGAAACTCAGGTTTACTGGACTTGTTTCAGAGGTTGTAGAAGCCCCGGAGGATTTATTCAATTCTGATGGATATAAGCCATCATAATGCATCTCTCACTGCAGCTGTTTTAGTTTTGAGCAGTGGTTCGGAAGGTAGTGTTTGTATTTTGAAAATGATATCAGATATTACTGTGAGCGCTAGATTTTATAAGGTTGTCATGTTTGAAACAGTACCCTTTTAAATCAAGGTAAAATGGAATAATTTGCAGAGGAGGATATGCCCTACCATGAGATCTGCCCAGGCACAAGTCCATTCAGTCTCAGGGTAGATCTGCATGGAGACAAGCCTATGGGAGGTGCCACTCATGGACACAGATATTCAAATCAGAACTTAAGGAAAGTAATGTGCACATTTTAACACCTGGACACAAGGGGGGTGGTAGCTCTTCCTGTAACATCATCGCAGGCCCTTAGAGACAGATAGGTTTCAGGAAGGAGACTGATCTGTGCCGTCATGCCTGGTAGAAGATAAGGACAGTTTTGGATTTAAGTAGAGTGCTGGTGAGATCTGATATTCTGTTAGAATAAATGAATTTAGTGAAGAACTAAAGGCCAAGGAGTCATCAAAACACCATGTTACATGTAACAAAAACAAAGTTGCTGGAAAAGCTCAGCAGGTCTGGCAGCATCTGTGAAGGAGAAAACAGAGTTAACATTTCGGGTCCGGTGACCCTTCCTTAGAACTGATGGTGGCTGGGAAAACATCAGTTTATATGCAGAAAATAGGGAGGTGGGTGGGGTAGGGAGTAAACGGTAGGATAGGGCCCAAAGAGAGAGAAAGACAGTTGGACAGACAAAGGAGTTGCTAACAATCAGGCTGGGAGGGTGAGTAGTCATTAATGGGGACTGTTAGTGACTAGCAACAGGGGGTGTGTAATGGCAGGCTATGTGGTAACAAGGCCTGGTGTGTGGGGTGGGGGGCTGGGACATGGGAGAGTTTAGGCCCTAAAATTATTGAAGTCAATATTAAGTCCGGATGGCTGTAGGGTCCCCAAGTGGAAAATGAGGTGTTGTTCTTCGAGCTTGCATTGGGCTTCACTGGAACACTGCAGCAAGCCAGAGACAGAGATGTTGGCCAGGAAACAGGGTGGTGCATTAAAGTAGCAGGCAACAGGTAGTTCAGGGTGTTGGGCAGGTGTTGCACGTTCGCCAGTTACAGGGGAAGGTTCTGTAGGGCTATGGGGAGGTGTTGGGGATGAAGGAAGTGTAGACCAGGGTGTCTTGGAGGGAACGGTCTCTGTGGAAGGTGGCTAGGGAGGGGAGGGGAATATGTGTCTGGTGGTGGCACCTTGCTGGAGGTGGTGGAAATGGCGTCTGATGGTCTTCTGGATGTGGATGCTGGTAGGATAGTAGGTGAGAATAAAGGGAACCCTATCGTTGTTACGGGAGGGAAGAGAAGGGGTGAGGGTGGAAGTGCGGGAGATGGGTCGGACCTGGTTGAGGGCCCTGTCGACAACGGAGCTGGGGATTCCTCGGTTGAGGAAGAAGGTGGACATTTCGGAGGCTCCCTTGTCGAAGTTGGCCTCATCTGAACATATGCGATGGAACGGAGGAACTGAGAGAATGGGATGGAGTCTTTACAGGAAGTGGGGTGTGAGGATGTATAGTCCAGGTAGTTGTGGGAGTCAGTGGGTTTGTAATGGATATTAGTGGCCAGTCTATCCCCAGAAATGGAAACAGAAATGTCAAGGAAGGGAAAGGAGGAGTCAGAGATAGACCAGGTGAAAGTGAGGGCAAGATGGATGTTGCAGGCGAAATTAATGAAGTTTTCCAATTCCAGATGAGAGAGGGAAGCAGCACCGATGATATCATTGATATATCGGAGAAAGAGTTGTGGGTGGGGGCCGGAATAGGACTGGAACAAGGAATGTTCCACATATCCCACGAAGAGACAGGCATAACTGGGGCCCATGCAGGTACCCATGGCAACCCCTCTTGCCTGAAGAAAATGAGAGGAGTTGAAAGAGAAGTTGTTGAGGGTGAGGACAAGCTCAGCCAAGCGGAGGAGGGTGGTGGTGGGTGGGGATGGTTCAGGCCTTTGCTCCAGGAAGAAGCGGAGAGCCCTGAGACACTCCTGGTGGGGAATGGATGTATAAAGGGATTGCACATCCATGGGAAAGAGGCGGTGGCTGGAGCCGGTAAACTGAAAGCTTTGAAACCGGTATAAAGCGTCAGATGAACCATGGATGCATGTGGGTAGGGATTGGACCGGGGGGAGAAAACTGAGTCAGGGTAGGAAGAGATGAGTTCTGTGGGGCATGAGTAGGCTGAAACAATGGGTCTACCTGGATAGTCCTATTTGTGGATTTTTGGCAGGAGGTGGAAATGACCTGTGCGGGATTGGGGTACTATTAGCTTGGAAGCGGATGGAGGGGAGATCACCGGATGAAATGAGATCCATAACCATAGTGGATACAATGGCCTGATGTACCATGGTGGGGTCATGGTCTGGAGGAAGGTAGGAGGAGGTATCCGAGAGTTGGCGCTCAGCCTCTGCAAGGTAGAGGTCAGTGTGCCAGACTACAACAACACCACCCTTCTCGGGAGGCTTTATGACAAAGTCAGGGTTAGATCTGAGTGCACAGACCGCAGTCAGTTCGGAGGGAGATAGGTTGGATTTGGTGAGGGGGCAGTGAAATTGAAGCGATTAATGTCATGTCGACAGTTCTCAATGAAATGTTACATGTAACTATGGTTAGAAGAGTGAGTGAAGAAACTTTGTTTTAATAGGGTGATGGAAGATTCACCTTGATGTGGCAGAGAAAAGAGTCTGTTAAAACAGGGATGCCTGGTACTTTATACACTAGGTATGATTTGTGTCAAGGGTGTATTGTAATGTGCAAATGAGGCCTGAGGCTTTCAACTATATCACAAATTTAATAGGTAGTACATTTTTTCTCTGATTTAATGTATTAGTTTCCTCTTAAGTATGGTTTCAATGTTGATTTTCATTTGTTTGTGATAATGGAAGTCTTAAGATGTGAAATATCGCTGTGTGATCCTTTGCACAAGTCACTGAAAAAAACACATATATCTTTTTGAAGAGATAACAAGCATGGGGCTGGATGAACACAGCAGGCCAAGCAGCATCACAGGAGCAGGAAGCT
>JAHRHZ010000266.1:9731238-9741324 GCA_024137785.1 Ginglymostoma cirratum
GCTCCTGTGATGCTGCTTGGCCTGCTGTGTTCATCCAGCCCCATGCTTGTTATCTCGGATTCTCCAGCATCTGCAGTACCTTTTATCTCTGATACAACTATATCTTTTTGAAAGTTAATGGCCTCTACAGAGATCATAAAGATCTAAAAATGGTCACTCTTTTGAAACTGGGCTGTATTTTTCTCACCAAACTGACAAGCCTCATTCAAGAAAATTAGATGTTGCAGTCAGAAGATGAGAAGATACAGTCAGATACGTCCAACCTATCTTGAGGATGGTGTTGCTTCACCTTTTCCACAGATAACAGTGTTTGATATAATTGCCAACACAAAATGGAATATAACCTCTACTGCTGTCACCAATGACCCATAAATGTTTATCCCTTTAAGTGTCATGGCCATGTGAGGTGATAGAAGCGAGATGGTGGCAGGGTAAGACGCTCCATTCAGAGCCCCTCTGCTCGCCAGTTCCTTTTCCATTTCCTTTCTTTTTTTTGCTTTCTCTCCCTCTCCCCTGTGCAGTACCTCTCCCCCACACCCACACCTTACCTATTTCTAACTTCAACTATTTAACTCTGACCTGAAGAAAGGAGTCACCTCCAGTGACCAGGTAGGAGCCTAGTGTGCGGGCCTTGCCCTGCAGTGACAGTGGAGTGAATGCCGGCCAGAGCGACATTGGCAGATTGGACGTGGTTTGGAGCGAGTCCCTGAGGGGCCGAATCCCTGGAGTGTTGAAGGGGCCACAGTCCTGGAGCAGCGGAGGGGCCACATTCCTGGAGTTATGGTGAGGCCACATACCCGGGGCATTATAGGGCTGGCTCCCAGAGTCTTTTTTCTTTACTCGACATGCAGCATGGAGATGCTGGGCAGAGGACGCAGGGGCTTAAGAAGGTGAGGCAGCGGAGAAATACAACTTTCTGAAGTCTCAAATGAAGAGGATGATAAGGACGAACAGGATCCAATTCTTCTATCGTCCTCTGAGAGTAAGACAACTTGAAGAATCCAAAGACCCTCCACTCAACAACCTCATCACAGCCAAATATGTCACCCATTCACCTAGGCACAGGAGCAGATGCTGAAACGGGGTGGGCAGTGGTGAATTGGAACAAGTTTTTTAAAATTCACTTGTGGGACATAGGTGTTGCTTGCTGGCCAGCATTTATTGCCAATCCTTTGATGGTCTTGAAATGAATGGCCCAATAAACCATTCCAGAGGGCAGTTGAGAGTCAACCACATTGCTGTGGGTCCAGAGTCGCATGTAGGCCAGACCAGGTAAGAATGGCAGTTTCCTTCCATAAAGGGTATTAGTGAGCTGGATGGGTTTGTCCTGACAATCAGGCAATGGTTTCATGGTCATCAGTTGACTCTTAATTCCAAATTTGCTTCTTTAAATCCAATTCAAATCTGCCATTCCGGGATTTGAAACCAGGTCCCCAGAACATTAGCTGAGTTTTTGGATTAATAGTCTAGCAGTAACACCACTAGGCCATCACCTCCCCTGATGCAAGCATCAGGAAAGCTGTGAGACTCTCAGAAGGGTGTGGTGCATCCTGGAGGAATGAACATGAAGATGTAACCACTTCTCCAAACAGCACGTAGGAGACAGCTGAGGACAGGGGCACAGTTTTCCTGGATGTTCCCTTAAAAGAGATCTGCATCAAGACCTGAGTGTCCTGGAGAGGATTACCCAAGATTTAGAACATTTCACAGGAGTGGATATGGAGCCCACAACTCTGACTTGTAGCTGCAGGTTGGATGCATTGCCTGTTCTACAGGGATGAATATGAAGAGTGACTGGTATATTCCAGATCTGTGATAGGTCCCCAGGTTAGAAATGGCTGGTGTTTCCTGCTCTATGAAAGCATGACTGAAAATATGGTGATGGGGGCAATTTGGAAGGCACCATTATTTGGTTTTTTCCAGTCCATGGCTAATTCGGGGACTCCAGTATTCTGGGGTTGGCGGTGACCATCACAGCTGATCAGTAGTGTGGGAGTAGGTAGAGATAGGGGAGGGAAGTGGGCCACATTTCTGGGGTCAAATGGAAGGGTGATGGTCGTTGGTCCTTGGGATAGCAGCTTATTCTAGTCTTTGACCATTTTTGCCAGAAGGTTCAGTATGCACTTACTTTGTTCTGTGGAACCTGGCTTGCATTTTACCGTGAATTAATTCAGGTTGCCTTTACTTTGTTAAGTACGGAGATCACGTTGTATAAGAAAGCTATTTAACTTGGTGTTCCTTAACTCAGGTGGTGATAGTTGGCATACACATGGGGAAAAAATAGATGTATAAACTTGAGTTTAATGTTTCCATCCCTCCTCACCACCTCATATACTGACTAATTATTTCTTATCTTCCGAACCTCGAGGCTCATAATTACTTGACAACTCAACATCTGTCAGGATCAAATCAACAGCTGCATAGGACCAAGCATCGATGAAGAGGGCATTGATTAAGATGATCACTTCTGAACAAAATGACCCAGTGATTGTAGGAGGAATGTGGACCAGCAGGCCTTGACTTGAACCATGGTACAAAACATCAGGGTGGTACGGTGGTTCAGTGGTTTGCACTGCTGCCTCACAGCACCAGGGACCTGGGTTTGATTCCACCCTTGGGTGACTGTCTGTGTGGAGTTTGCATGTTCTCCCTGCGTCTGTGTGGGTTTTCTCCGGGTGCTCCGGTTTCCTCCCACAGTCCAAAGATGTGCAGGTTAGGTGGATTGGCCATGCTAAATTGCTCATAGTGTTCAGGGATGTGTAGATTAAGTGCATTATGAAGGATGGGTCTGGGTGGGATACTCTGAGGTTTGGTGTGGACTTGTTGGGCCAAAGGGCCTGTTTCCACACTGGAGAAATTCTATCATTATGATCTGGACAACCATCAAGTGTTGTGTTGGTCCAGACTGTGCGTTTACGTCACTTCATCGAACAAAGAATTTAAAAAGAGGAGAGAAGAAACTTTTGGATAGCTCACTGAAACTGTGACTGAAACACCAATGAAAGTCAAAGCAATGAGCAGATTATTTCCCAAAGAGAAAAGGATTTGTGCTGAAGAAATATCTTATTAAATGCAATTGTAGTGTGCAATTGTTTCGTTATCATTTTTAACACAACAACCTTTGCCTAGATGTGCTTTGCTTTGAACCTGTATAACCATTAAATACGGGGCTGTTTGAAGTAATAGATCATTTGAATTAGACTCCTGAGTCCAAGTAAATAGTACTGTAACGAAATATGCTCCAGACAACTGTGTTGGTAAAAAAGATGGTGCTTGCTCAAGGCTATTAGAAACAGAAGAAAAATATTATATGCCAAATGCATCAGTTGTATATATGACCATCTGCTCCCCCAGCATATGTACCAGTTATTTAAGGCTGCTTCTGTTTGAATGGTTTGCAAACTTAAAGATTCCCCAGAGAATTTGATTTTGTGATCCTTTGAATATTTAACAAAATACAGAATATGCCAGATCAAACCACTGCAACAAATGCAGCAGAATAGACAATCAGTTCTGGCATTTCTTTTCATATTCAATTAATAGCTTTTCAAAGGTGTACATTCAACCATAAACCAAGTATATCTGCTTCCATTGCCTTAATACCTTTTTGATGTTGTCTAACTTTTTGCCTTTAAAGCGCTCACTTAAATGGTTCATTTCTTGTTTGAGAAATCCATCCAACTGAGCTTGGAGATAATGGAGATTATCACAAATATCAACTTACATATTGCAAAAATTTGATAACCACCTGAAAAGATAGGACACAGAAATAGATACATCAAACTCTTTAACATCATCTAACTGTATTTATCTTTAGCTATCTATCAGGATCTAGCTATCTATGTATAGTTATATTCATATCTATCTACCTATCTATTTATCTATCTATCTATCTGTTGCTGTCTATTTTGATTCATATTCTATCTTATCATTTTATTTTCCTTAATACTGTCTGTAAAATATACTTTCAGTATCTCGATTAGGAGGTCAAGGGATACCACTGCATGGGATTAACATTTTCAAGATGTCCTTCAAAGCATACACCATCCTGAGTTGGAAGGATATCACTTTTCCTCCACCATTACCAAGTTAAACTATTAGAAACCCCCACCTAACAACACTGTGGCTGGACATGCACCGGATGGATTATAGTGATGCATGCAATTGACTCGCCATAAGACACAGGAGTGGAAGTAAGGCCATTCAGCCCATCGAGTCCACTCCGCCATTTAATCATGGCTGATGGGCATTTCAACTCCACATACCCGCACTCTCCCCGTAGCCCTTGATTCCTTGCGAGATCAAGAATTTATCAATCTCTGCCTTGAAGACATTCAACCTCCCGGCCTCCACTGCGCTCCATGGCAATGAATTCCACAGGCCCACCACTCTCTGGCTGAAGAAATGTCTCCTCATTTCCATTCTAAATTGACCCCCTCTAATTCTAAGGCTGTGCCCACGGGTCCTAATATCCCCACCTAACAGAAACAACTTCCCAGCGTCCACCCTTTCTAAGCCATGCATTATCTTGTAAGTTTCTATTAGATCTCCCCTCAACCTTCTAAACTCTAATGAATACAATCCCAGGATCCTCAGCCGTTCATCGTATGTTAGGCCTACCATTCCAGGGATCATCCGTGTGAATCTCCGCTGGACACGCTCCAGTGCCAGTATGTCCTTCCTGAGGTGTGGGGCCCAAAATTGGACACAGTATTCTAAATGGGGCCTAACTAGGGCTTTATAAAGTCTCAGAAGCACATCGCTGCTTTTATATTCCAACCCTCTTGAGATAATTGACAACATTCCATTCGCTTTCTTAATCACGGACTGAACCTGCAAGTTAACCTTTAGAGAATCCTGTACTAGCGCTCCCAGATCCCTTTGTACTTCGGCTTTATGAATTTTCTCACCGTTCAGAAAATAGTCCATGCCTGTATTCTTTTTTCCAAGGTGCAAGACCTCGCATTTGCTCACGTTGAATTTCATCAGCCATCTCCTGGACCACTCTCCTAAACTGTCTAAATCATTCTGCAGCCTCCCCACCTCCTCCGTACTACCTGCCTGTCCACCCAACTTCGTATCATCGGCAAACTTCACCAGAATGCCCCCAGTCCCTTCATCCAGATCATTAATATATAAAGTGAACAGCTGCGGCCCCAATACTGAACCCTGCGGGACACCACTTGTCACCGGTTGCCATTCCAAAAAAGAGCCTTTTATCCCAACTCTCTGCCTTCTGTCAGACAGCCAATCCTCAATCCATGCCAGTAACTCACCTCGAACACCATGGGCCCTCACCTTACTCAGCAGCCTCCCGTGAGGCATCTTACCAAAGGCCTTTTGGAAGTCTAGATAGATAACATCCGCTGGGTTTCCCTGGTCTAACCTACTTGTTAGCTCTTCAAAGAATTCTAACAGGTTTGTCAGGCATGACATCCCCTTACTAAATCCATGCTGACTTGTTCTAATCCGACCCTGCACTTCCAAGAATTTTGAAATCTCATCCTTAACGATAGATTCTAGAATTTTACCAACAACCGAGGTTCGGCTAATCGGCCTATAACTTTCCATCTTTTGTCTTGATCCTTTCTTAAACAAGGGGGTTACAACAGCGATTTTCCAATCATCTGGGACTTCCCCTGGCTCCAGTGACTTTTGAAAGATCACAACCAACGCCTCCGCTATTTCCTCAGCCACCTCCCTCAGAACTCTGGGATGTAGCCCATCGGGGCCAGGAGGTTTATCAATTTTTAGATCTTTTAGCTTTTCTAGCACTTTCTCTTTTGTAATGCCTACCATTTTCTAGCACTTAGCATATTCTAGCACTTAGCATTCACCACCAGCATTTGAAGGGAAAACAAGGATTGGAAAATATGAAGGCTTGCCAGCAACACCTATAACTCATGACAAATTTAAAAAACTACAAATCTCAGTTTTGTTTACACTGAATAAGACTGAGTCTCCAAAATAGTTAATTTTCAATTTGGAACTTTTACCTGACTAGGACACTTGAGTCCGACGATACGAATTTATCTTCTAACACCATTTACATTTTTTTCATTTTTATCTTTTCTTTTCCTGAAGCCAAGCCCGTTTTGTCTATATTAATCTTGATTTTGAAGGTGTAAGAAAATACTTGCCTCTATTTCTTTACCCTCTGGAGTTGGGGTTGTTGGGGTTAGGTGTGTTTGGACTTTCACGGAGTTGGCTAATTCCAAAATTCTATTAGAATGTTGAAACAGTTAAACCTCATGGATACTATTGCCTGACTGACATTTCTGCCTGTTTGAACTTTTTCTGTAAATTTCACAATGTATGTTTACACCAAATTTTTCAAGTGCTTGAAGTTTCTGTGGTTGATACTTTAAATGTTCTGGCTGATTGACATTTTATTGGTCTCTAGTAAAAACAATTTTTAATGAATGAATGGCTGGTTCTTTTCAGCTCTAGAAAAATGTTTTATTGTCATGATATGGGTTCTCTGCTTCTATACAGATTGTAAATTAGTTGAATGGGCACAGAGGAGTCATAGCTTGGCATGGATAACATGACCAACCATGGAGTCTGGAGTTGCAGGGGCTTAGATTAGCATGGAGGATGGGTGATGCATGCGAGCTGGTTTAGATAAGACATAGCAAGTCTGTAGGGGTGAGTATTAGAGTGCCTTCCTTTTTTTATTACAACTGGAATGAAGTCCCAAAGCACAAAAATGGGTCTTTGAAGCAGACCACCTCTGCACCCCTGGGACTGCTTCCAAGTTCTTTGTCCCATGGGTAGCTCACTCAATTCCCATATTAACCTGCCTGCCAGAGCTACATTCTCTGAGGTTGGGTGCTGCAAAGCCAGGAATGTTCCCAACTCCAGCTAGCTGCCTTGAAGTTGAAAATGCAATCAGAAGAATTGACTCCTATGTATCCACTGCGTACTCTCCTTCAATAGGGAATGTTGAATGGCTGTTTGTATGTGTCGACCATGTTATCTCCCATTTATTGTTTTCTTCTAAAATAGAACTGTGGTCTCCCAAGGCATCATGTCAAAAATGGTGACAATGTGGAGCTGAGATCAGCCATGTTTGCACTAATGGCAGAACAGCCCAGAGGGTCCATGTGGTTTACTCCTGATCCTGTTTTCCATGCTTGTTTGCTGACATGTTTCTTAGTTTGGAGGACTGCAGTGTCCACTCCCTCGTCTCACTGCATTTTATCCATCATTCAGGGCAGCTGGTTGCACACCCCATGGACTCGTCATGTTCGTGCATTTATAGAGTCATAGAGTCATACAGCATGGAAACAGACCCTTCAGTTCAACTTGTCCATGCTGACCACGTTTCCTGAACTAAACTAGTCCCATTGGCCTGTGTTTGACCCATATCCTTCTAAACCTTTCCTATCCATGTACCTATCCAAATGACTTTTAAATACAGTAACTGTACTTACATCTGTCACTTCCTCTGGCAGTTCATTCCACATATGAACCACCCGCTGTGAAAACGTTGCCCCTCAGGTCCTTTTTAAAACTTTCCCCTTTCAGCTTAAACCTATTCCCTCTTGTTTTGAACTCCCCTACCCTAGGGAAAAGACCTTCACTATTCACCTTATCTTTGGCTCTCATGATTTTATAAACCTCTGTAAGGTCAGCTCCTATGCTCCAGGCAAACGAAGTCCCAGACTATCCAGTTTTATCTTGAAATTCAAACACTCAGAGCTGAAATATTCCAATCTTATATCCTACTTTTCTGTTTTCTTGATAGCATTGCAGTCTTTAATGATTAATAAGGCTTTCATCGACTTTAGCAGCTTCCATGCTTGTGAACCATGCACGTGTGCAGTGCCTGCTCATTTAACATTTCCATAGATTGCTTGATTTGAAGTCTGACATGTAGAACATATCTGTTAGAGATTAGCAGAAAGGGGTTGTTTAAAAGGCCCAGCTTAGTGTTTTGGGATTTCATTCCAGTTATAAATGAAAAAATAAAAGCCCAATAGACTATGCCTCACATCTCTGCCACGCAGGATCCTTGCTAGTTCATTCACTTCACCCACTCTCCAAGCCAATCTAAACCCCTGCAAGCCCTGACCCCTCATACTAAATATGCCAATGTATGCGTTTTCCAGGTCTGTTTAACCACTTTACACTCTGCATAGAATCAATGAACCCCTATACTGACAATAGAATGTCTTCAAAGAAAGAGTCAATCATCTCTACTGGCAAGTTTAGATCTTCTTTAGCAAATTTTAATAACTTTTAAATCTTTAAAATAAAGCATTTCTTTTTTCCTTCTCTTGTTCCTATCAGCATGATTTTTTAAAATCTTTCCTTTCAGTGCTGAATATATAATTGCAGATATTTCCTAAGTTGTCTCCCATCCTGAACAAAATGCATGCATCAATAAAATAGAGTCAACTCCTAATGTTTCTATCCAAAGAATTTGCACTTAAGATCAAATGTGTAGGTACTAGATTTAACTTAACTCTGATAAAAGACTGTTGGAGATATTAAACTTTGCCCTGCCCAGAATTTCCACTGATTTCCGATCTAACTTTGTTTCGCACCTCACCAATATCCAAATAACGCATTTACCTAGTGGGAAAATATTCAATTCGTCTTACTTTTGTTTGACATTTGTAAACTTTCTTTTGTTGGGGAGATTAAACATGATCTAAAAAAAATTCAACAAGACAGGTACCTTAAGATGAGACTACGTTTTACCACATATGAACAGTAAACAGACTACAAGGGGTGAAAGTTCCTACTTGATACAGACATGTGGTTAAACAGAAGGACAACTCCTCTATTTATCACTGTTTATCACATAACAAATGGGACATCTGCTTGTTATTTTACCCCAAAATTTGAACTGTAGATTTGAGCCAAAGTCCCGTATATTGGTTCGCTGTTTCTCAAGCCATTGCTACGTCGTATCGTTTCTACGTTTTCATTTCCATCAAGCACCCCCTCAACATTCTTTCATCAAAAGGGTTCAGCAAAGAAGGGAAACAAAAAAGTAGTCTATTAATATAAAATACAGGCACAACTACAAGGGCTTCAATGGTCTCAACATTTTAAAAACATTTCCAGCTCTATAAATTACGTAAGAAAAAACATTACTTGTGAAAGAAGTCATTGTTCAGTTCATTAAGTCTGGGTATTTAATATGAGGCTTTACACCAATGTTTCCTATAAACCGCTAGCAATTGAGATTTTTTTTGTACATTTTAATATCTCTCCCAACAGAAGCCCAAGTATGGCTTGGAACTTGGCGTAACAGCAAATGCATGAATGGAAGGTGCAATCTGAAAATGGGTCATGCCATCAACAATGCAGGCCTTGTGCTTATGACTGCGCTCTGGTTGGATACTTAGCTGGTGCTAGGAATGTTGAACAATTAAGGTGGTGATATGTTAGAAAATATTGCATCCATCAGCTACAGCACACAACCTTAAGTAGCTTCAATTTAAGAAGGTGGTTTCTGACCTTCCGTTTCCTTTTCCGTAGTCGGAGTAGCTCTTTATGTTGTCTTGACACAAAATTCACAGCTGCATACTCCAGGAGGGCAGAGAACACAAATAGCAGACAGACTGCCATCCAGATATCGATGGCCTTAACATAGGACACCTGCAGTGGAGACAGTGGTTGAATAGACTAGGGTTGAAATTCCAGGCTAACATTCACTTACAAAAGATTCAAAGTTGCCTGCAACAAAAAGTCCTAAAATTAATTAAATATAAGCTTGAAATATGAAATTTTTGGTCAATGTTTTCTGTACTTCTATAACCCCTTTAAATCTCAGCCCTTCTTCAATCCTGGCTTCTTGTGCATGGGCATGGAATGCCCATTCTGGCACTTACATTGGCATTTACCGCCTCCTCAGTCCATTTTTAACCAGGCTGTCTGTTATTTCACACTTCTTACATAGCTCTTATGTCTATATAAGTTCTTTAAAAATATGACGACAATGACCACATTCAGGCTGAAAATTTCAGGAATGCAAAATGCATGGTTTTCTTTAAATTTAAATTGGGCTAATATAATGAAGGATTGTATCAGAGATAAAAGGTACTGCAGATGCTGGAGAATCTGAGATAA
>JAHRHZ010000266.1:9741724-9761923 GCA_024137785.1 Ginglymostoma cirratum
CTGCTTGGCCTGCTGTGTTCATACAGCCCCACGCCTTGTTATCTATGATGAAGGATTGTTCACATACTGTTTTGTCTGGAACGATTACAGTCTAGCCTAATATAATTCAAATGTCAATGCAACTCAGGTCATCATTTGATCGTCATTTGGGAGGGAACATTACTCCTGAGCCATTTGTTGCGGAGTTCCATTTTATTTATTGACTGCAACAATTATACAACAGTGTCTTTAAAGGACCACAAGGAACAGGAGTAGGCCATTTGGCCCCTCAAGCCTGCTCTGCATTCATGAGGATCATGGCTGATCGGACCTTCTTCACGTTCGCTTTCCTGCATTTTTCCCATAAGCCTTGATTCTCTGACCGATTAAGAATCTATCTATCTCAGCCTTAAATGTAGACAAGGGCTCTATACTTACAACTCTCTGTGGCAAGGAGTTTCAAAGATTCACAACCCTCTGAGAGAAGACATTCCTCCTCATTTCAGTCTTAAATTGATGCCTTTTTCTTCTAAGACTATGCCCTCTGGTCTTAGAGTCTCCCATGAGTGAAAATATCCTCTCAGCATTTACCCTGTTAAGCCCCTTAAGAATCCGATAAGGTTCAATAAGATCACCTCTCATTCTTCTAAACTCCAGTGAGTAGAGTACCAATGTCTTTAACCTTTTCTTGTAAGACAACCACTCCACACTAGAGATCAACTTTCTTTTTAAAAAAAACACAGAGGGAGGAAGGGCCACCGGACCTGAAACGTTAACTCTGATTTCTTTTCACAGTTGCTGCCAGACCTGCTGAGCTTTTCCAGCAACTTCTGTTTTTACTTCTGATTTACAGCACCACAGTTCTTCTGGTTTCTTTTTAAATACCTGGTATAAGTCTTCAATTCCTATGACACCATTTTCGTAGCCAGGGCTATGTATGTAGCCATAAATATTTATGTGTGATGGTCAGAGCTTTTCAAAATGTACTGCTTGTGCCAACATGGGATACATTTAATTTGGGGCTGATGTCTATTTTCAGAGACTTCAAACCCTTTAGTTGCTTCCTTCATATGTTTATTCCTCCTTTGTAAAGATATTTGCAAAATGCTCTTGAAGTAATCTAACCTAAACCTCTGCCTCCACTCACAGGTTGCCTTATTAGTCACCAGAAGGTCCGATTCTTTCCTAAGTTATCCTCTTGCTCTTTATCTCTTTGGGTTTTCCTTGATTTTATTCACCAATAATTTTTCATGGTCTTTCTTTGCTTTTATAATTTTCTTTTTTGTTGTTTCAGGCCTACTACGAAGGAAATAAAAATGGTAAGAGGTACTCAACAGATGGTCCAGCTGATAGTCTACATGATGATCTTAATCCTCATCTTAGCTCATTGAGGGGTACATGCTTCTGATTAGTGAGCAGTCAAGATTGGGACCTTGACAAGGGAACAATCTTAGATAATGGACATACAGGCTTCAGGTGTCTCAGTGTCTATTCATAACAGAGTTGGTGATCAATTAATTCCAAGCAAACAGTTCAACTTCCTACCTTAGGCAACGAAGCTCGAGATCCAGAACTTTGTGTCGTCATGGTGAGCACTGTTGTGATTCCTAAGGCTACTCTAGCAGGGGCTGCATCCATGTTTATCCAAAATGATACCCAGGATAGAATCACAATTAGAAGACTTGGAATGTACATCTGAATTAAGTAATAGCCCATTTGTCTCTCAAGATGGAACCTTACTTCAATACATGTGAATTTTCCTGCAAAAAATATAATGGAGCACAAGAAAAGAAGGCCAAATATGTTAGATCTTGTGTATGTTGTACTTCAAACATCATTTTCCATGCTTCAACAGATTACAATGCATGCAATTGCATCGGGGTTCTTTCCTATAAACTGGTATCCAGAGTCATAAAATCATTTAGGTCTACAGCATGGAAACAGGCCCTTCAGCCTGACTTGCCCATGCTGTCCAGTTTTCAAAATTTGAATAGTCTCATTGGCCTGTGTTTGGTCCATATCCCAACGTAGTTACCCCATGCATGTACATGTCTAAATGTTTCATAAACTGGTACCTGTGTAACTTTACTGAAGTGCAGCAATGCGGAAGGCATGCTCATATTTTTGATGCTTCCAAATTGTCCAAATTAAATGATATTAGCATGACTAGAGACAATAACATGGTGGAAATGTCACTAGGTGAGTAATTCGGAAATGTGAGCTAATGCTGTTGGCATGTGGATGCAAATCCGACAATCGCATCTGGTGAAATTCAACCACCAAATAAAGAGATAAAGTACTGTGCATAGTGTCTGTGACATTGATCATAACAAATTAGTAAAACCCCACCTTGGTCACTCATATCCTACTTTCATCCTCAGCAACACAAGCCTCATTGGAAAGACTTTAGCTCTCAATGGTAACCGTTACAAAAAGAGCTCTTTTGAACTGAATTACAACTGTCATTTTGAAATTAAAATCAAACTCAACAGGATTATTAATCAAGGCCTCTAGATTACCAGCTAGCAATATAACCAGCGCATTCTGTTACCCTTGTAATGAAAAGCACTGAAAATGAACCAGTAATATAACAGTAATGAGTATCACGTTTGGACTGGAAGATGTGAATGCTTGAAGGAGAAAAAAATGCATCTATCCATTGACAGTGACTTTAAATATCCAAAATAAGTCATAAAATTAATATATATAGGCAACTGAAAAGTATTTATCTCAGAATGAATGTTGGCAGTGCCACATATAGAGGTAATGCACGTTTTAATGAGGATAGTGGGATATTAATAAGGTTTGCTATGTTGGTAGTTAGAATGAGTTATGAAATGCCAGATTTATTAGCTAAGAGCTTTGTACATTATTGAAAAGTTCCCAGTATACAATGGTATTGCAGCCAGTAACGTCAATAATGATGCACAGCTGAAATTCTTGTGAGGAAATGTAGACTAACTGATGGTTTTGTGGACTGCACATTAAATAATTTAAAACTGGCATATCTTGGTTGTAAAATATATCTTGATTTAAACCACAAGGGGCTGCTGGAACATACTCAAGGTTCTTTTGATATTTTTGTCTACCAAGCAAAGGTTTTTGAAAAAAAATCTGTGAACACCAACTTCCTCTTAACCCTTGACACAGTAAGCATAAATTACCAGAACACCCAATATATGAGACTATAAGACCATAAGATCATAAGACCATGATATCAGAGCAGAATTAGGCCATTCACCCCATCACATCTGCTCTGCTATTCAATCATGACTGAAGTGTTTCTCAACTCTATTCTACTGCCTTCTTCCTGTAAACCTTGATCACCTTACCAATCAAGAACCTATCTATCTCTGTCTTGAATACACTCAATGACAGCCTCCAATGATTTCCACAGATTCACCACCCTCTGGCAGAAGGAATTCCTCCTCATTTTAGTTCTAAAGGGTTGCGCCTTCACTCTGAGGCTGTGCCCTTGAGTGCTAGGCTCTCCTTATCCACGTCCGCCCTATCCGGGCCTCTCAGTTTCTGTAAATTTTAATCAGATCCCTCGTCATCCTTCTGAACTCCATCAGACACAGACCAAGAGTGCTCAAATGTTCCTCATATGACAAGCCCTTCATCTCTGGAATCATTCTTATAACCTCCCTCTGGAGGACATTACTATCCATTTCAAACCATACTGATAAACTGCCTTCAATCATTGCACTCTATTTAGGTACTTCAGAATTGATGTACACTATTTAACCTTTCAAACCATTCTATCAAACCACGGCTCATTAACCTGTCTTAACTCTATTAGCCTACATTTGTTTCCATTCCCTTAATACTCTTGCTTATAAAATTTTAACTTCTTGTTATTTTCAATTTGATCGCCAACATCAACAGTTATTTTGAGTGGCCTGGTGGTAAGCATTGGGAAGAGTTCCAGATGTCACCTATCCTCAATGCAATTATGCATTTTTGCTATCAGACTGATGACCTGATTTGAACTTTCAAGTTATGATATGTTCTGCCAGACTCCCCCATTAGATGAAACAGCCTTTCTTGATATACATTATCAACTTCAGTCATGGTAGATACCTCAGTTGGAACCAGCGCATCTTCCATATTTAAGGGAATCCAAATATGCAACATTGCTTCCTAACTTAATTTTAACCCTGACTCTGTCTGCATTATTGCTATTATCTTTCATTCTAATTTCCTACTTTCCCCCTAATTCCACATTTCTTAATCTTGTCCTGTAGTTCCCTCTGCAGAGATTAATGTCCGGTTGAGGAAGGAAAATTGGTCAAGAGACCAATTTTCCAAGAGAATCCCTCCTGTTTTCTGCAGTGCCATTGAAATTCTGACATCCCATCGTCAGACAAAGATGACTTGTTTATTTGCTTGGCTCCTGGGTGATGTGGAGAATGAAGGAGTTAATGCAGCTTAAGTTAGCTAACTCAGTTTTTTTTAGTGAGAATACAATAAGAAGTGCTTTCCAGAAGACCCGACAATTTGAGATCAATGGTGGAGAAACTAGAAAGAATCGTTTAGATGGAAATTAGCTGAGCTTGAGCCCAGATGTACAAGTGCCTGTGATTGTAATGTGTATTCCTAAATATCAGGAGCTGTAATAAAATTTATTTGACCTCTTCAGTACTACATGACACACATCGCACATTTATGTTATGTGAGCTAACATAAGTATCAGATTGTGATAACTGCAGATCATTGGATATCATGCCTTACATACACGTCTGTACAATTCAGTACAAAGACTGTGAAATGTAATGTAAAATAAACGGTTCTAGTCTAAAGATGGGTAGGAGCAGCGAGACAATATATATAAATCCTCAAAGGTGGGAGGACAGGTAGAGAGAGCAGATAAAAAGCAAATAAAATTATAGACTATAGGGACATTGAGTACAAGAACAAGGATAAACGTAAGAAGAGGTAGTGGTGTAGTGATAATGTCACTGGGCTAATTATCAAGAACCCTAAGCTAATGCCCTGAGGACAGGGATTCAAATCCCACAACTTGAATTGGGATGAAAAATAAAATCTACAATTAAAAAGCTACCTAATGGTGACCATGTAACTGTTGTTGATTGTTGTTCCCTTTCAGCAAGAAAATTTGGCATCCTTACCTGGTCTGGCTTACATGTGACTCCAGACCCAATAAGATGGACCCTTAATTGCCCCCTGACAAATAGAGTTGGGCAATACCTGGCCAGCAACTCCCCGCATCCATGACTGATATCGGGCATTGGTTAGACCTCAGCTAGCATATTATGTACAGTTCTGGGTACCACATTATAGAAAGGTTGTAAATACATTTGAGACGCTGCAGGAGAATTTGGTCAGTTAATAAGGGTCACAATTTCAAGATTTTCAGCAATAGAGCCAGGGGTGAGATGAGAAACTTCTTTCCTCAGAGAGTTCTTAGGATTTGGAATGCCCTACCCGGGAGAATGACAGAGGTGGATTCCATACAAGGTTTCAAAAGAGAACTGGATATGTATTTGAAAGTGATGAAGCTACAGGGATGTGGAAATAGGGACAGTGGGACTAGTTGGGCAGCCCTTTCAGGAGGTAGCACAGGCTGAATGGGTCGAATGGCCTCCTTCTGTACTGTAAAATTTGACGATTCTCTGATTTTAGGTTTCTAAGAGATTTACCAGAATAGCTCCAGGGATGAGGCACTACAGTTGGTTGTCAGGATAGGTGAGAGGTTAGGACTGTGCTACTTAGAGAGGAACAGGCTGAGAGGAGATTTGATAAAGGTTTTCAGAGTCAGAAAGAGTCTGGATAGAGCAGATAGGGAGAATCTATTCCTACTCAAAGATGAGTTGAGAACTAGAGGGGTCAGTTTTAAGAGATAGTAGAAACTGCCAATGCTGGAAAATCTGAGATAACAAGGTGTAGAGCTGGATGAACACAGCAGGCCAAGCAGCATCATAGGAGCAGGAAAGGTGATGTTTTGGGTCTAGACTCTTCATCAGAACTGGGGGAGGGGAAGGGGATTCTGAAATAAATAGGGAGAGAGGGGGAGGCAGATAGAAGATGGATAAAGGAGAAGATAGGTGGAGGAGACAGACAGGTCAAGGAGGCGGGGTTGGAGCCAGTAAAGGTGAGTGTAAGTGGGGAGTTAGGGAGGGGATAGGTCGGTCCGGGGAGGACGGACAGGTTAAGGAGGCGGGATGATGCTAGTAGGTAGGAGATGGGGGTTGGGCTTGAGGTGGGAGGAGTGGATAGGTGGGAGGACAGGTTAGGGAGGCTGGTATGAGCTGGGCTGGTTTTGGGATGCTGTCAGGGGAAGGGAGATTTTGAAGATTGTGAAGTCCACATTGATACCATTGGGCTGCAGGGTTCCCAAGTGAAATATGAGATGCTGTTCCTGCAACCTTCAGGTGGCATCATTGTGGCACTGCAGGAGGGCCAGGATAGACATGTCGTTTAAGGAGTGGGAGGGGGAGTTGAAAAGTTTGCAACTGGGAGGTGCAGTTGTTTGTTGCGAACAGAACGTGGGTGTTCCACAAAGTGGTCCCCAAGCCTCCGCTTGGTTTCCCCAATGTAGAGGAGGCCACAATAGGAACAGCGGATACAGTATACCACATTAGCAGGTGAATGTGCAGGGATCAGTTTTAAAGTGTTTTGAAAAAGAAGCAAATGCAAGGAGAGAAAAAAGCATTATTGCACAGCGAAGTAGATATGATATGGAATGCTCTGCCTGGAAATGTGGTAGAGGCAGGTTCAATGAAGGCATTCAAAGTGTGTTGGATGATTATTTAATTCGAAACACTGTGCAGGTGTATGGGGAAGAGGCAGGAGATTGGCAGTCAATAAAGATACTCAGAGAGCCAGTGCAGAAATGATGGGCTGAATCACCTCCATCTGCACTGACACAATTCTGTGATTCTGTGCCAATGGTGAGACCAGGAGTGATAGAGACAGGATAAGATTGAGAATATTTTGAAATCAGCTATGTAGTTGCTCTTCTGGAATTTTTGTACAAATAAAATCTTACTTGTTATATCTGATCTGAGAGGGAGAGAGGATTAGGGACTTCAGAGAGTGACTATAGAAACTCTGAGACGGAGAGAGACTTTGAGAGAGAGAATTAGGAACTTGAATGTTTACCTTGCATGCATACATTTTTGTCTCTAACCACCTCTGACTTTGTGGTATTTCTCCATAACAATGGGTTAGGCTCTGAACTCACAATGTTGTGGCAAATTTGTTACCAATTTAATTCCAAATTGAGGGCAGAATAAGAAGCAACTTTGTTGTAGACTCTTCTTAGCTAATGTCTGATTAACTAAAAAACTCAAGACCAGTTCCCAAAAGATAACCCTTAATTTTTTTACACACTTCTATTGCAAGTTGATGATTGACAGAACACATCTAACTTCAACGCTGCATACTTGAATGCCCTTTTCACTAGGTGAGGCTATGATCATACCTGTATTGTAATGTTTTGTACAGTAGCGTAAATCCTTCTCTTCTTTCAGGACAAATTGTGGTAAGGTTAGTCCATCTGCAGTTTGCACTGGTTTATCTGCATCCCATTCAAAGATCAAATCATTCATTGTGTAGCCAACTGAAGAAAGAAAGTAAGAGTAAGTTTGGGTGACAGCAGCCCAGATTCGCAGATATTATATTTACTTTGTTTTGGTGCTTAATATGCACAGACAATAAACCAGCCTGTAGTTCCTCGTACATCTGATATGTACTGTCTCTTGAAGCAACATAATGAAAACATCAATTTGTATGTCAGCAGGCAAATATAACCTACACTTCACTGGAAAATGGAGTTCCGTGTCGGTGACAGATATTGAAAAAGGCTATTAGAGTCAAGAACAAAAACAGAAATTGCTGGAGAAACTCAGCAGGTCAGGCAGCATCTATGGAGAGAAAGCAGAGTTAAAGTTTCAAGTTCAGGGAACCTTTCTCAGAATGTTCTGTAGAAGGGTTACTGGACTCAAAATGTTGACTCTGCTTTCTTTCCACACATGCTGCCAGACCTGCTGAGCTTCCTCAGCAATTTCTATTTCACGTCAGATTTTCAATATCTGCAGTACTTTGTTTAATTTTACAATTGAATCATGAACTGGAATGAGCACAGGATGTATTTAGAAAGAGAAGGAAAACTTCTGCACAGATAGTTCTTCTGCACAGGCTGTCTATCAACATAATAATGGCACCTGAGGCACAAATCTAGAAATTCCATCTCCAAGCGTGGCACGAACCCTTGGAAAGTTTAGGTACCCTTTTGGAAAGGTAACATTCCCTATTGGATATAGTTTTAAGACATCATTGGGGGAGGCCAGGTGGCCTTTGGAAGAGGTCAAGTGCCCTCTGAAATTGTTAAATGTACACAAGAATTTATTTAAAACAAAGACACACACACACACACACACACACACACACACACAACTAGTGATTCTCATGAGATCAGCCAGGTGGATATCATAGAATATGAGTTTTCTGATTGGAGCTGTTAATGTGGTCCAAGCAGGGAGCCCTAGCTGACAGATAAGAACAGGAGTGTCAAACATCATGACACGCTGAGAGCTGGCTCTGAGGGATCTGGATCGGTGTTTAAGACTTTTCATATGTAAATAGAGGATGACTTGGTGACAAAATGTTGGCCTCTGTGGAGTTATTTCAAAAACCTTTTGAACTGTCAACAAAATTGTGAAAGCTGTAGTCAAGGGAACATCTTGATAGTTGTCAGGGGAACATGTCAAAGCATGTAAAACCCCTGTCCTTTAAATGTTTGAAAAAAAAAATCAGAAATGTCACTGCTTGCTATTTCACTCTGTCTGCTGACATAGCCTGGGGGCTATTATTACAGGATTAGTCCTGCAGAATTGATTCCTCAACATTTCATAATTGGGATTAGTGCTTGTTGTTTCACAGCTTGATTGTCAGCTCCAAGAACTTATACACTTTGGAGATGAGAATACAAATTCCAATACCTGCTTTCATAAGGAATCACGGGAAGTTTTTTCTTTAATGTAGGAGAACTAAAATGGTTTCTATAGATCTGTAATTTTGTCTTTGCTTTGCACACTTCAGTCCTATTTGTGAAAAACAAAAATTCTGCATTTCGGTTTAAGAAGAGTTTAATCAATATATAATCTTTAAAAACAAGTGTATATGAGGCAAAAAAAAATTCTTGGTCCTTCACTCATTTTACAGAGTTCTAATTCTACGTGTATTTCCTTTCCTTATTTTTTTCATTTTGTCACAAAGCCAATAATTTTTATAGCTTTTCTGTATATCCAGTCTATTAATGAATTTACATCCTATCAACGTCAAGTTCAGTTTCTCCTTCACATTGAACACAGTGATATGTTTGCATGAAAAATTGTGATTCCAAAAGGAGATATTAGTATCTTCAAACTTCTTAACCTAGAACAGTACGGCACAGGAACAGGTCCTTTGGCCCACAATGTTGTGCCGAACTTGACGCTGTATTCAAATTGAATAAAAACAATGCAATGGAAGAGCATGAACTCGTGTCACTAGGGATTCACTCTAAAAATTATTTCCAAATTGAAAAAGGACAGAAAAATGAAGATCTAAAATAGGTTAGATACATGGACCAAAACGTAAATGGTTGACTGGTAGAATCAACAGAAGTGTGAAGTTGATAAAAAAAGTTTTGAAAGGTGCCAGAATTTGCAAAGATGGAAGTCAATGCAGAAAAATCTACAGAGGATCACAGAAATTAATACAAGAGAATGACAGAATGGGAAGCAATTGAGAGGTAAGATCTTTGTGGTATTCACGGGTCAAAGTAAAATGATGGCAGATGGCTTGAAGAATGAAAATCTGCTACTAAACTTTCAGTTCAATGAGCTGATACATCAATTCTTTGCAACAATTTTTAATGTGTTGGAGGGTTTGCACTCTGTGAACAAGCTGTATGAAGTATAAAATGACTAATGACTACAGATGTTCGTGAAAGGATGAAGTGTGTTTTGAAGGTCAGTTGTAGTAGGCCTGGGTCCTTTATGAGGTGAGCCAACAATAACAAGGCCATAAAAGAAGAAACTGGCATCAATATGAGAGAACATACTGTTAACAAGCTCTGTAGCTGCGACATACTTTGAGCAACAGGGAGTAATGAATGTTATGTTCATGTTTGCTTGCAATTGAGAAACTAAGGTTAAGGAACTTAGGCCCAAAGAACAGGAAGCCACCATGGTTCAAAAGAGCAAAAAAGATTAAGTAAAGCAGGGAGTAGCAATCAGATCAGAAAAGGCGCAATCTAAGAGAATCATTCCATGGGTCATGTGAATAGACCAAGCGATAGATAATTGAAAGCTAAGCATCTGGGGGACTATTGGACTGCAACCTACGAATTACTGCATTTGGTATTAATGCATAACAACATAGCGTACTTGAATGGTATTGTGTATTTAATTCTTTTAAAATGAGACAGGCTTATTAAAATACCAGGAGAAGTAACATTATCCAAGAGGATTACACATTCACAGCAATTATTGACAGTGCAGAGTGGTGTTTCCATTACTGACAGCACTGGGAAGCTTCAGATGCGAACAGTTTACAATTGGCTATGATTGCTCTCCATCCACAGTGGATCTCTGAGTACTTAGCATCAAGCCTCACAACCAAATAATGGACACTTGAGTAAGATACCTGTGCAAATAAAGCTAGAAAGGAAGCTGCTATGTTTAGAAAAGGAGGGATGAAGGGAATTTGGTGTAATTAGAAGAGAAAATATTTAATAATAAAAATGTCACAGGAGCAACTGTGACAGAGTAAAGTCTTAGGAGTGAATGCATGTTATTGTACTCACATCAGCAGCCCTGCATTCAATATTGGATACTATTTAAGTTAGCAAAATTTTAAGTAAATGACCAAGATTTAAAAGATGGCAGACTGCCTTTTATATAAACTATGACACTGCTTCTAACTGCAGGAATAGCAAGAATCAAAAATCTTGTATAAATAGTTGGGATCATACAGTGTACTTAACAGGATGTCTTACTCTGAAGTACACACATTCAAAGTGGTCATATTGAACACATTCTGCATATGTTCATGTTCATTTGTTGCATGAATTTTTGTCGACTTCAAAAACACATGGTATAAGTTTGCTTCCCTGTAATGTGAAACCATATGGAGTTGCTGGTTCTATAACATGTGTCTATGTGATTAGCTGTTCCTTGATGACACAATATTTTAAAGAATTGATAAACATACAATTTTTTGAACAGTTATCTGTTAAAACTAAAAGTTTGCTGACATTCAAAAGGATTGTAATTTTTTGTTAAAGTGATGAGGACAGCATTTGTTGACCATTCCTAATCGCCCATGAACAAGTGAGGGGGAACCATTTTTGTGAACAGCTGTGGTCCATGTGCTATAGGAATGAAGAGGTTGAATTAGTTTCAGTTAGTTAACTGTTAACTTTTTAATCCTATTGTAAAAGTAAATAGGACCACAGATTTAAGCCAGGCTAATTGTATAGGAGATAACAAGGTGTGGACCTGGATGAACACAGCAGGCCAAGCAGCATCATAGGAGCAGGAAAGCTTGACGTTTCGGGCCTAGACCCTTCTGATGACTCTTCTCCAGCATCTGCAGTACCTATTATCTCTAATTGTATAGGAGCTCATTTAGAGCCGGTGGAGCACTGGTAGTGTCCCTACCTCTGAATCAGGAGACCCAGGTTCAAGTCTGACCTGCTCCCGAGATGTGTAATAACATCTTCGAACAGGTTGATTAGAAAAATAGGTTAAATTAAGGTATAGGAGCTGCACTATCAGATGATGAAGCTTGCCTTGAGTAAAGAGACAATGTTTATGAAAGATTGTGGTGAAACAAAGATATTATGAGAGACATGGACACTCAAGTCAGGGGATTGTAATAAGCATAGTATGATCTGCATAAAGCTGAATGCGTGAAGGTGTTTTGTAGCTTACTGGAATGAGCTCCAAACTTTGCTGTATGCATCCATCGCCTATAACCTGAAAATTCCGCACTAACTCACACACCATGCTGATTTGGAACTATATCGATGTTCCTTCACTGTTGCTGGGTCAACTCCTTGCTTAACAGGGCTGTGAAGCTACTTACACGACACAGGCTGCAGTGATTCTAGAAGGCAACTCAAGGGCAACTAGGGAGAGGTAAGAAGTGCTGGAGTAATGCTTCACCAGTGATACGTTTCACGAACAAATTTTAAACAAAATTAAGTTGTAATTGATGGTGACATGCAGTAGGTTGGTGCGGGGGGTCTATTGGTGGGGAGGGCTGTAGACTTCAGGCACCTTATCGAGCAAAGGTATTCCCAGTTGTCAATGAAAGAACGACATTTTCCAGGAGACTGCAGATTGTGAGCAATGAGTGGCTGGAAGAAGTGTCTTCCTGGTGTCTTCTTTGGCCTGAAGTGTCTGTGTGCTTAGACAGGCTGAGAGGCATCACTGCCTGTAGAGGATGTGAGGTCTCACCTGCTTGGTCTCTACATTCATCCGCCGTGCTCTGTAGAATGGCATTTGACTGAGGAGAAGTGAGCTGGTCTCCTATTGGTAATGCAGTTGTGAGATGTTGTTCTATCTCACATTCCTTAGCAGAGGCAGGAGTTGAACCTGCAGCCATAGTATGGTCTAGGCTGGCAGCAAGGGAATCCGATTGAAGGTGAGACAAGTACAAGCCAAGAAAAAGGACTTCCAGTAGTACACTGGCATCTACTTGATGATGTGGATATTACCCAGCTATATCCTGTACACACAAAAGAAGGACAAATCCAATCTGGTCAGTTGCCACCCCATCAGTCTACTCTCAATCATCAGTAAAGTGATGGAAAATTTTATCAACAGTGCTATCTGCTCAGCAAAAACCTGCTTAGAGAAACCTGGTTTGGGTTTCACCAGTGTCACTCAGCTCTTGACCTCAATACTGCTTTTGGTTCAAACCTGGCCAAAGAGCTGAATTACAGAGGCAAGGTGAGAGTAACTGCCCAACATGTCACGCTGTATTTGACTAAGCGTGATTGCAATTAGCCTCAATGAGAATGGGGTTGTCTCTGTTGGTTAGAGTCATAACGAGCACAAAAGAAGATGGTTTTTGGTTGTTGGAGATCAATCATCTCTGCAGGAGTTCCTCAGGGTAGTGTCCTTGGCCCAAACATTTCAGCTGCTTCATCAATGACCTTCCCTCCAGTATAAGGTCAGAAGTGGGGATATTCACTGATGATTGCACAATGTTCAGCACCATTTGTGAATCTTCAGATTCTGAATCAGTCCATATCCAAACGCAACAGGCTTGGAACTGTATCGTTGTTCCATCATTGTCACTGGGTGAACTCCCTTCCTAACAGAACTGTGAGACTATTTACATGACATAGACTGCAGCAATCCTAGAACAGACTTGGGCTGACAAGTGGCAGGTAACATTCATGTCACATAAATGCCAGGCAATAACAATTTCCATCAAGAGAGAATCTAAACATTGAACATTAATCCTTGATTTTCAATGGCAACACCATTGCTCAATCCTCCTCTATCAACATCATGGAGATTACTATTGACCAGAAACTGAACTGGATTTACCATGTAAATAATGTGGCTACAAGAGCAGGTCAGAGGTTCAGAATAACGTACCTCTTGTTCCCTAAAGCCTGTCTACGAGGTATAATCAGGAGTGTAATGGCTCACTCTCCTATTACCTGGACGAGTGCAGCGACAACAGTCAACAAGCTCAATACCGACGAGGACAATCACATCACAGCCTTAGAGTCTATTGTAAAGGATGCAATAGCAGAGCATTTGGAAAGAGACAATACAATCAAGCAGAGCCAGCATGGCTTCATGAAAAGGAAATCAGGCCTAATAAATTTATTTTAAATTTGTAAGGAAGGTAGATAAAGGGTACCAGGGGGTGTAATATATTTAGATTTTGAAAATGCATTTGATAAGTTACTGCAAATAAGGTATCTTACTAAGAGTCCATGCTCTTTGGGGCAATATTTTAACATGGATTAACTAACAAATAAAAATCAGAGATTTTAGATAAAGGTGTGCTTTCAAGATTGTAACTTGTAGCAGAGGTCCCTTGATGGGACTTGAACCCCACCCTTCAGGCCCAGAGGTAGAGGCACAATCACCACATCACACAAGTATAGGTGCCTTGGCTGTTAAAGCCAGAATGGTTGGATAAAGCACCAGTTAACAATCCATTTAACGAACTTAATTATTTATATAACACCTCAAGGGGACCTATGTAAACCCAGCTGGGTTAAACCCAGAAGTAGAGAAGATGAGTAGGGACCACAATTCAGCCTCACTCTTCAGGGACATAACTTCCTGCACACACCCAAACCTTTCTCCCTTTGCCTGTGCAAAATCCCCCTATTTCTTTGTCTACAGAGGATGCTTGACTTTCTGCGTGTTCTTAAGCATTTTCTGTTTTACTTGTCCGAGGACTGAGAATAAAGGTTACTTTTGGAGCAACAACAAGAAGCAATGAAATACAGGAAGGAATAAGCTGCTGGCGGTATTTCTTTTCCCACGCATCCCCAGACTGAACCATCAAAGCTCTTTAAAATTTATGAGACATTTTGCGCCCTTCTATTAGCTCTGGGGCAGAAGACTTGTTCATTTGCAATCCTCAGCACAGTATCTGCACTGTGGAAGGAATATCACCATAGTAGATCAGTATTATGCATTGAACAGGTGGAATTCTTTTTAAACATACATCTCACCATATTTTTGGCAACTGAAGGCATTCCAAAATTGACAAAGACAACTGTTTTTTATTTCTTATGTATATGTGCGGATCAAGATACTGAGAAGATGTAATAGGAAAGGTACTGTATGCCCTTCGTTAAAGTTGACTCACTTCATGTTGTTTCCCTTTAGTGTCCCTGGTCAATTGCTGTCAATATGTTAAATTAACTTATGAGTTTTGCTTTAACTTGAACCCCAACCTTCAGGCTCAGAGGTAGGGACGCTAAATATAGGTGCCCTCGCTGTTAGTGCCAGAATGATTGCATAAAGCACCAGTTCACAATCCATTTAACTAACTTAATTATTTATATAACATCCCAAGGGGGACCCATGCACACCCAGCTGGGTTAAACCCAGAAGTAGAGAAGATGAGGGGGACTACAATGTTGTCTGCTGCAGACTTCTATACCCTGAAATTTACAAATTGACTGTTTCCCCAATGCTTGCAGCCACATTCTAAGTTCCGTGGATCCCCCATTCCCTCAGCTCCAGTTCCTACCCTCCATTCTTATTTTTCATGTCTCCTATGTCCATTGAGACCACCAGAGACCTCAGCTGATTCTCGCACATTTCCCTCGTTCACACCCAGGTTCTTGGTGTGGCTCTGACTCCTTATGTTACCCTCTGTTTTTACCTTTTCCCTGGGTCTGTTCTTGTTATGTCCAGACCCTCTCGGAGAGACTTCCCCATTTCATTACAGTTTCTGACAGAATACCCCAAACTGTCAGCTTTCCGGGTGAGGAGGGATGAACATGATTCCCTTTTTTGTTCACCCATTCTCCCAATTGGTTTTAACAGGATTAGTTTAGAGAGGATCCCTTCCACTGTAAATACTTTTCTCTGAGACCTCATTGACATATGCTTTAAAAGTATCAATCTGGCCAGGCTTTTCTTATTTAACAAGGAGAAATTTGCTACTAAATGCACATAAAAGTAATAAAGCTACAAGCATGCCATGATATAAAGTGTGTAATTTATTTATACTTTCATATCATTTAGTTTAGAAATTGGATTTTGGAATTAGCGGCATGTGGATTTTGGTCTGTGTGTCTGATGAGTTTTAATGATTCACTTAGCAGCATTTCTGGAGCCAAGATTTTTTTCTTTAAACCTGTAGGAGAGAAGAAAGCTGCAGGACAGTATGGTAACTCA
This sequence comes from Ginglymostoma cirratum, assembly GCA_024137785.1. Classification (NCBI taxonomy): domain Eukaryota; kingdom Metazoa; phylum Chordata; class Chondrichthyes; order Orectolobiformes; family Ginglymostomatidae; genus Ginglymostoma; species Ginglymostoma cirratum. The sequence goes on from JAHRHZ010000266.1 coordinate 9,757,606, forward strand.
ATGGTTAGCGCTGCTACCTCTCAGTGCTAGGGATCCAGGTTCCATTTCACCCTCAGGCAACTTTCTGTGTGGAGTTTGCACATTTTCAGCATGACTATGCAGGTTTCTTCCTACAGTCCAAAGATGTGCAGCTATAGGTGGATCAGCCATGCTAAATTACCCACAGTGTCCAGGGGTGAGCAGTAAGTGGATTAGCCATGGGAAATGTAGGGTTGTTCGAACAGTGTGGTATGGGTGGGATGCTCTTCGGAGGATTGGTATGTACTTGTTGGTCCAAATAGACTGCTTCCACACTGTAGGGGATTCTGATAAGTGATATATAATAAGAATTTGTTTGCATTAAGGAAGTTTTATATGCAAATGGAATGAAAATTAAGAGCATTAGTATCTTTGTGCAAAGAAGGATCACACTTTTTTTTGTTTTGGGGAAAAATCCTTGGATGGGAAAGATTTTGTTTTATCAGTACACATAGATTCTGGTGGAGATTAAATGTGTGAATTTGTTTCTCCTGAGGAAAGAAAATGGTTACCTCAGTGTAAAAATTTTATTCTGAAAGCTCCAGATCAAAAGTGTTTAGTTAGAACCCTGAAGTAGTTATTCAAAGTTGGGGAAGTCTAAACTCAGTTATGTGACTAATCAAAGAAGAGGCTGACAAACTGTTAAGTCCAGGAATTGAAATAAATCGTTAAGACTAACTTAGAGATGTAAGAAAAGTAAAATCTCTCTTGTTTTTGAGTACTGCCAAGTAGCCAGTGTTGGGATAGATGTGATTTCATTTGTACAGTGTTTTGAAATCTTTCCATTTGTGTTACGTAAATAGCTTAGTTTATTATTTTCCTTTGTGTAATAACCAGATGTTTTATTGTTGAAACAAAATTTGTAGCATTCCATGCTTGTGTTTCAATGAAAGACCTCAGCAAATTAAAGAGAAGAAAAATCAAACTCGATTTCTTCTGGGATCCAACATGTTTCATAGGAAAATCAGCTGGGATCACAAAATAAGCATAGATTAGAAATTAGACATTAATACAGAATAACAGACTTTATAAAAGGATTGGTTCACTAAGAATGGATAGTGGCATGTTGTGACCATTGCAGTGGAGGCTATCAGTAGTGTTGAAGGTGGAAAATGAACTGTTGACTTCCGAATCATTAGTTTTGTGAATTGTTTGAGATTCTGTACTTCTGAAGCCTTTTGGAACTACAAGTTACAAATGGGCAGAGAATTATGTAGTTTGGGCCTAGCTTTGTAACGTTCTTCAGCTGCTTAACACGCTCCTGGGTGCTGCATCCCATTCTGCACTGAAGTCCTGTATATGACTAGATGGAGGCTGATCAATCTGAAAATTAAATACTGTAGGTGAGTCATTACTCTTTCATGGTATTGCACTGAACATGATATTTCTTTAGTTTTTAGTGATTTGTTTTATATTCAATTTATTTCAGTCAAGAATACGTCATACTCCATACATATAGTCCTGTATTTAAACTAATACTTTCTTTGTTCTGAGCAAAATATGCGTTCAGGAACCTAACACTAACATTAAAGCTGATTCTTATGAGAAACTGTGTTTCACTTAAAATCATTTCACTTAAAATCATGATTTTCAGAAATGCAGCTATAACTTTAAAATGGGACTTCCTGTATATTCTCGCATATAACTTCAAACCATTGATTCAATTGCTGAATAAACTTACAAAAGTTCACTTACAGCAGCTTGTAGATCAAAGGGGAGGTGTTGGCCGAGTGTTAATATTGAAAGACTATTAGTACAGAAACTCAGGTAATGTTCTGGGCACCTGGGTTTGAACCCTGCCACGGCAGATAGTGCAAGTTAAATTCAATAAAAAAAACCCTGGAATTAAGAACTTACTGTTAACCATGAAACCATTGTCAGAAAAAAAAACTATCTAGCACACTATTGCCCCTCAGGAAAGGAAATCTACCATTCTCATCACATCTGGCTGGCATTAACTCCAGACCCCTAGCAAAGTGGTTGACTCTCAACTGCCATTGAAATAGCTTAGCAAGCCACTCAGTTATATTCATCGTTACAAAGTCACAATGAAGAAATTAAACCAGACGGACCACCCAGCATCGACCTAGGTACCATGGAGAAACAACGGCAGGAGCAGCCCTGTCAACCCTGCAAAATCCTTTTTACTGACATTTTGGGCGCTAGTGCCAAAATTGGGAAAACTATCTCACAAGCTAGTCAAGCAACAACCTGACATAGTCCTACTCATGGAATCATACCTCATGTTGTCACAGACCCAACCATCACCACCCCTGGATATGTCCTGTCTCACTGGCAGGACAGACCCAGCAGAGGTGGTGGCACAGTGGTATACTAAGAGCGGGGGATTTCAATGTCGGTAGCAGCACTATTGATAGAGCTGGTTGAGTCCTAAAGGAGGTAGCTGCTAGACTGGGTGTGTGGCAGGTGGTGAGAGAACCAAGGAGAGGGACAAACACACTTGACCTCATCTCCCAATCTTCTGGCTGCAAGTGCATCTGTCATGACAATATCAGTAAGACTGACTATCGCACAGTCCTTGTGGAAACAAAGTCATGCCTTCTCATTGAGAATATCCTCCATCATGTTGTGTGAAATGACCATTGTACGCAATGGGACAGACTTCGAACAGATCTAGCTGCTCAAGTGTAAGCGTTCATGAGGCACTGTGTGCCAACAACAGCAGCAGAAATGTACTCCAGCACGATTAGAAACCTCAGGCACAGCATATCCCCCACTCAATCATTACCACTAAGCCAGGAGATCGGCCTGGTTCAACGGAGAGTGTAGGAATACTTGCCAGGAGCAGCACCAGGTATACCTGAAGATGAGCTGTCAACCTGGTGAAGCCACCAAACAGGACTACTTGCACACCAAACAGCATAAGCAGCAAAGTGATAGACAAAGCTAAGCAATCCTGCAACCAACGGAACAGATCTAAGCTCTGCAGTCCCATCACATCCAGTTGTGAATGGTGGTGGACAATTAAACAACTCACTGGAGGAACATAGAACATAGAACAGTTCAGCACAGTACAGGCCCTTCAGCCCACGATATTGTGCCGAACTTTTATCCTAAGCCTAAGGTCTATCTAACCTCCACCCCTACCTTATACTATCATCCATATGCCTATCTAATAGCCGCTTAAATGCCCCTAATGAGGCCGACTCCACTACCCTCTCCGGCAATGCATTCCACACCCCTACCACTCTCTGAGTAAAGAACTTACCTCTGACGTCTCCTTTATATCTATCTGCACTCACATTAAAACTATGCTCCCTCGTAATAGCTACCTCCACCTTAGGAAAAAGAGGAGGCTCCACAAATATTCCCATCCTCAATGATAGAAGAGCTCTGTGCAGAAGATAAAGCTAAAGCATTCACACAATTTTCAGCCAAAACTGCTGAGTGTTTGATCCATCTCAACTTCCTCCAGTGGGTCCCACCATCACAGATACCAGCCTTCAGCCAATTCAATTCACTCCACATGATAGCAAGAAATGGTGGCAGCACTGGTTACTGCAAAGGCTATGGGGCCTGACAACATTACTATAACAGACTTGTGATCCAGAACCTGCCACTTCCTTAAGGAAACTCTTCCAGTAGAGTTACAATCTTGGCACCCACATGACAACGTGGAAAATTTCCAAGGTATGTCTGATGCACAACAAGCAGGGAAATCCATCCTGGCCAATTACTACCCCATCAGTCTACACTCGATCAGCAGTAAAATGATGGAAGGTGTCATTAACATGCTATCAAGCACTTGCTCAGCAATAACCTGCTCAATGACACCTATTATGGGTTCTGCCAGAGTCACTCAGCTCCTGACTTTGTCATAGCCTTGGCTCAAACAAAAGAGCTGAATTACAAAGGTGACGTGACAGTGACAGCCCTTAACATTAAGATTGCATTCAGCCGAATGTGGTATCAGGAAGCTCTAGCAAAATTGGAATCAATTGGAATTAGGGACAAACTGTCCACTGCTTGGAGTCACACCTGGTGCATAAGATGGTCATGGTTGTTGCAGGTTAGTCATCTCAACTCTAGGACATCTCTGCAGGAGTTCCTCGGGGTAGTGTCCTCGGCCCAACCATCTTCAGCTGCTTCATAAATGACATTCCCTCCATCATAAGGTCAGAAGTAGGGGTGTTCACTTATGATTACACAATGTTAAGTGTCAATCGTGACACCTCCAAAATGAAAGCAGTCCATGTTTAAATGCGAGATAACAAGCATGGGGCTGGATGAACACAGCAGGTCAAGCAGCATCATAGGAGCAGGAAAATGATGCTGCTTG
>JAHRHZ010000266.1:9762323-9792231 GCA_024137785.1 Ginglymostoma cirratum
CAAGCAGCATCATTTTCCTGCTCCTATGATGCTGCTTGACCTGCTGTGTTCATCCAGCCCCATGCTTGTTATCTCGGATTCTCCAGCATCTGCAGTACCTTTTATCTCTGATACCCATGTTTAAATGCAATAAGATCTGGACAATATCTAGGCTTGGGCTGAAAAATGGTAAGTAACATTTGTGCCATGCAAATGCCATGTAATGACTATCTCCAATAAGAGACAATCTAGGCACTGCCCCTTGACATTCAATAGTGTTACCATCACTGAACCCCCCCCCCACTATCAACATCCTTGGGGTTACAATGACTAGAAACTAAAATGGACCCCTCACATAACCATGTCAGAGACTAGGAATACTATAGAAAGTAACTCACCTCCTGACTCCCCAAAGCCTGTACACCATCTACAAGGCACAAGTCAGGAGTGTGATGGAATATTCCCCACTGCCTGGTTTCAGCTCTAACAACACTAAAGAAGCTTGACACCATCCAGGACAAAGCAGCCCACTTGATTTTTTTTATTCATTCACAGGATGAGGGTGTCGCTGGCTCGGCAGCATTTATTGCCCATCCCTAATTGCCCAGAGGGCAGTTAAGAGTCAACCACATTGCTGTGGGCCTGGAGGCACATGTAGGCCAGACCAGGTAGAGAACATTAGTGAACCAGACGGGGTTTTCCTGACAATCAGCAAGGGATTCATGGTCATCATTAGACTCTCAATTCTAGATTTGTTTTTTAATTGAATTAAAATTCCACTCCAGTGATAATATTATTAGGCCATCACCTATCACCACATTGACATCACATCTACAAGCATCTACTCCCTCTACTACCAACACTCAGTAGCAGCAGCGTGTACTATCTACAAGATGCACTGTGGAACTTTACAAAAGATTCCCGGACAGCACCTTCCAAACCCACAAAAACTTCCACCTTGAAGCACAAGGGCAGCAGAATCATGGGAACACCACTAACCGTAACTGCCCCTCCAAGCCATTCACCATCCTGACTTGGAAATATATCGTCATTCCTCTACTGTCATTGGGTCAAAATCTTGGAATTCCCTCCCAGAGGGCATTGTGGGTCTACTTACAGCATAGCGACCACAGCGGTTCAAGAAGTTAGCTCTCCACCACGTTCTCAAGGGCAGCCAGGGATAGGCATTAAATGCTGGTGAGCCAGTAATGCCCAGGTCCCATGATTGAATATTAAAAATGTTTCCCTGGGCTTACGAGGAGCTTGGACTGACAATCAGTTACAGAAAAATCAAAGGTTAAGAGCCAGGATGTAAAGACTCCATCTTCCATCAATATTGATACCCACACCCTGGAGCTCATTGACAGCTTCACAAACTTTGGGTTAACAACCACTAACAACCTGTCCCTTGATGCCAGAACTGACACCAGCATTTCCAAGGCCTTAGTAACGACACCAACATTCAGAAGTCGAGTGTGAGTCAACAGAAAACTAGCTGAAAACCTATTACGAAATAATGCCAAACATTCCATTTTTACTCATCCTTGCTTGATTTAGGGTGACACGGCGGCCCAGTGGTTAGCACAGCTACCTCACAGCACCAGGGACCTGGGTTCAATTCCACCCGCGGGTGACTGTCTATGTGCGCATTCTCCAAGTGTCTGTGTGGGTTTCCTTCAGGTGCTCCGGTTTCCTCCCACAGTCCAAAGATGTGCTGGCGAGGTGGATTGGTCATGTTAAATTGTCCGTAGTGTTCAGGGATTTGTACATTAGGTGGGGGATGGGTTTGAGTAGATGCTCTGAGGGTCAGTGTGGACTTGTTGGGCCAAAGGGCTTGTTTCCACACTGTAGGGATTCTATTCTATGATTGAATCAGAAAACACATTTCTCCTTCTGTTTATAATTGGAAGAGTGCAGATCATACCTAAGTAGCCCACAACCCTGAAAGTTACAGAACCTGACTCTTTCTGAACAACAAGTAACCTGCTGCCTTGTCTCGACACCCATCAGTACAAACACAGGTATGCTCAACCCCATAGCAAGCAACTGTCAATGCAACATGTGAAAAGGTTGCTGATTAGCTGGCAAGTTGATTCTCATTGGTTGAGGGGTTGCCATGGAGAATGCAATGGGCAACTATTCACCCCTGACATTTGTCTATATCAAAGTCATGTACCTTTTTTCTGACAGAGTATCAGTCCTTGTCTATAAATATATGTTGATTCTAGCAAGTGTAGGTGAGCTGCATTGTGGACCTGACGGATGATTTTAAATTGGTTGTTAATGAAATTCTATGCGAGCAGGCAATTTAAGATAATCAGCTGAGCTCATAATTTGCCTCATTTATACTCTCTAGATGTGGCATATATTCATATGCATGTGACCTGTTCTTCGTAAACAAATTAAATATGTTCAAGCCTTGGGCCCTTTTTTTGAATTATCAGCCTTGAAGGAACTTAGGAACATAGGAACAGGAGTAGGCCATTCAGCCCCTTGAGCCTGTTCCACCATTCAATAAGGTCATGGCTGATCTGTGGTCTAACAGCATCCACCTGCCTCCGGTACATATCCCTTAATATCTCCGTTTAACAAAAAAACTCCCTCTCAAATTTTAAATAAACAATTCATTCAGCATCGACTGCTGTTTGTGGAAGAGAGTTCCAAACATCAACCACCATTTGCATGTAGAAGTGCTTCCTTTCATCCCTCCTGAATAGTCTGACCCTAATTCTCAAATTATGCCAAATAAAAAAAGCTGAAAGAACTGTGGATGCTGGAAATCAGAAACGAAAACAGAAATTGCTGGAAAAGCTCAGCAGTTCTGGTAGCATCCGTGGGGAAAAATCAGAGTTAACGTTTCGCATCTAGTGGCCCTTCTTCAGAAGTCTGAAGAAGATTTCTGAAAACGGGTAACTGGGCCCGAAACATTAACTCTGATTTGTCTCCACAGATGCTACTAGACTTGCTGAGCTTTTCCGTCAAATTCCGTTTGTGTCTCAGACTGTGGCCCCTTGTTCCAGAATCCCCAAACCAGTGGAAATACGTTACCTTTATCTATCCTTTCTTTCCCTGTTAATATCTTGAGGACTTCACTCAGATCACTCCTTAACCTTCTAAATTGTAGAGAAAACAGGCCTAATTTATATAATATCTCCTCATAACTTAACTCCTAAAGTCCTGGTATCATTCTCATACACCCACATTTTACTCCTTAAGTTGTGGAGCCCAGATCTGCTCACTCCAAGTGAGGTCCTAACCAGGGTTTTGTATAACTGCAGCACAACTTCCAGTCCTTTAGATATAAAGGCTAGCATTTTTGATGATTTTCTGCATTTGTCATGACATTTTAAATATCTATGCACATGAAGGCCAAGTCTCTTTGAATATCCAATGCATTTAACTTCATACCATTTTGAAAGTGACCTGATGTACCATCTTACAGTCCAAAATAGATAAACTAACATTTGCTTACATGGAACTCTACCTTCCACAATTGTACCCATTCGCTTAGTCCATCAATATCCCTTTGTAATTTTATTTTCTTTATTCATTCACAGGATGAGGGTGTCAGTCGCTAGGCAGCATTTATTGCCCATCCCTAATTGTTAAGAGTCACCATATTGCTATGGTTCTGGAGTCACATGTAGGCCAGACCAGGTAAGGATGGCAGTTTCCTTCCCTAAAGGTCATTAATGAACTAGGTGGGTTTTTCCGACAACGAACAATGGATTCATGGCCATCATTATACTCTTAATTCCAGATTTCTTTTACTGAATTCAAGTTTCACAATCTGCCATGGCAGGATTTGAACGTGGGTCCCCAGGACATTATCTGGATCTCAGAACTAACAGTCCAGCAATAACACTAGTAGCTCATCACGATCCCTTTATCTACGCTGTCTGCAATGGAGATCAAGTGTAAAACTTACAAATTCCATATTCTGATCTGTGTCATCTTGTATACTGCATGATAGAGCACCAAACAGTATGTTCATTTCCAAGTATTACTAGCTATTTACCTTTGTGTGGTAATTTTGAATTACCAGTCTTTTTCTCCTGAGGTATAAATTATGGTGATCATTTGAAACTCGGCATTCTTGCACTTGTCCTGATGAGCATGAGATAACTCACTTTAACGACACGTCCCCCTTGAGAAATCAGGTAAAATTCTCCAGTTAAATTGACGGTCCAATGCTTTTAGGTCATACCATCGGAAGTGCCAATGCTGCAGTCCACTGAGACATACGTGTGGAAAAATCACGGAGGGTGTGATTACTCTCAGGTTGTTCGAACAAGTAGATTAGAATTTTCAGTATCATCGGTCTTTGACTTCATAATGGGAACTGTTTGTCTATGCAGTCCTGGTTATAACATTCCTACCATCGATGTGACTGGAAAATCACAGAGTTGAAGCGTACAAACCAGACTGAGTCTCTTTCAGTTCACTTGAACGTGAAAAGAGCTTTAATCAGTTACACAGCTTCAAAACAAACGTCATACTGCTCAAAGCGAGAGAAATTCTACATGTGTCCTGACTGGGCATGTTCTGGAGGCAGCAGGAGCAGATTGGGGAGGTGGCAGCTCCAGCAGCATCGCGGGAAGAGTGAGTGATAAGGGAGGGCCCTGGGTACCTGCGGTGGTAGTGTAGACAACAGGCGGCTGAGATCTCCCAGAGATCAAGATAAGTACAGGACTCAAAGACTGTTGAACTTATAATTTTATTCCTTTATTTTTCTGGTTTACATTGAGAAGGGCATTAATGTTAAATATTCCCTTATTTCTTTTCTACTTATTCTACAAAGGTAATTCTTAACTTTTTAAACTATGTTTCCTTTACTACTTTGTACCTAAGTTTTTTGTATCTCAGATGGCACAGTGTATCGTGATATTATACACATTTTCCCTGTCCTCCAGTATTTCTGTGCTTGAGTACACATGGCAATAAAATCTAAATCTAAAATCTAAATCTAAATCTAACTTAATTTTATGAAAGAATATTTAAAGAATCATAGCAAACATGTGACTTGTCCACATTGCACTCGGTCAATCCACTCACTCTTACACATGCAGGCAACACAGCACATATTTGTTTCAGCATGATACATGAGGAAGGACTTGTAAGACTTACATTGGAAGTAGCCCTCAATTTTGGTTTGATTCAAGGTAGCAAATTAGCCATCATGTATCAAACTGAATGGTCTGCACTCAGAGGGTTATTGACTTGTTTTTGCGGAATTAAAATTGGACATATCCATCCAATTTGCAATTGCTGCTGCAGCTTGAAATAATGTACTTCAGCATGACTAGTATTGACACAGGGCAATTTGTATGTGCGTGATTGTTCTCAGCTTTTCATCCCTATTTGGTTTTAATTCTTAAGATGTTGCATGACATCTGTCTGTACACCAGGCTAAAAGTAACAGTTGTATCTGGACTCAGCAAGAAGAAGTTTGGTACCCATTTTAGTCAGAATAAAGTTGCCATAGACCCAGAGGACCATAACGCTGTTCTCTCATTACGGAGTAACACCTCAGGGGAGGAATGATTCTTCATTACCCCACTGTATAGTTAGTGAACAATAACAATCCTAACCTTGGAGTGTGACAGTCTCTTCTCCCAACTCTTTCAGCTCAGAAGAAAAGTGAAGCAGCTCTTAACTGATGTTGACGATCATTGTGGAGGAGTTGTTGTCACCTGTTCTTACTGATTGTGGTATATCATAGATCATAGAATCCCTACAGTGTGGAAACAGGCCATTCAGCCCAACAATTCCACACTGCCCCTCTAAAGAGTATCCCACCCAGACCCATTTCCCTATATCTGCATTTCCCATGTCTAACTCAAACATCCCTGGGCAATTTAGCATGGCTAATCCACCTATCTTGGACATCTTTGGACTGTGGGAGGAAACTGGAGCAACCAAAGGAAACTCACACAGACACAGGGAGAACATGCAAACTCCACACAGACAGTCATCCAAGGCTGGAATGGAACCTGGGCCCCGAGTGCTGTCAGGCAACAGTGCTAACCACTGAGCCACCATGCCGCCCCAAATGGGTCAGGAAGTCAAGGATCCAGTTATAGAAGGGGGAACCGAGATCTAGGTCTTGGAGTTTAGAGAGTAGTTTGGAATTATGGTGCTGAAAGTGAAACTGTAGTCAATAAAGAGGACCCTGACATATGTGTCCTTGTTATCCAGATGATCCGGGGTGAGTGTAGGGTGAGGGAGATGGCATCTGTTGTGGATCTGTTGTGCCAGTAGGCGAATTGTAAAGGATCAAAGCAGTCTGGGAGGCTGGAGTCGATGTGAGCCATGACTAGCCTCTTGAAGGACTTCAAATTGAAGGACGTCAGAGCCCCTGGGCAGTAGTCATTGAGGCACGCTGCTTGATTTTTGCTTGGCACTGGAATGACAGTGGTCTTCTTGAAGCAGATGGGAACCTTCCATGATAGTAAGGAGAAGTTAAAGATATCTGCAAATAGTCCCACCAGCTGTTCCATGCAGGATCTGAGTGCACAGCCAGGGTCTCCATCCGGGTCAGTCACTTTCCATGGGTTCACTCTCAAGAAGGCTGATCTGACATGTGCAGTGGCTACTGTGGGTACATTGGAGGCTGTTGGTACAAGTGACATTGTTTCACTGACCTTCTGTTCAAAGCGATCGTCAATAGCATTGAGGTCATCAGGTAGGGATATATTGTTGCCCGTGATTCTGTTCAATTTTGCTCTGTAGCCCGTTATGTCATGTAATTCTTGCCACAAACAATGGATGTGGGTGTAGTTGGTGTATGTCTCAAGCTTAGTTTGGTATTGGCTGAACAGGTCAGAGTCATCTGACTTGAACACCTCAGATCTGGCCTTCAGTAGGGAGTGAATTTCCTGGTTCACCAATGGTTTCCAGTTGGGGAAAATTCAGATTAGCCTCTTCGGCACGCAGTCTTCTGCACTCTTACTGATGAAGTCTGTAACAGTAGTGGCATAAAAATTTCAGTTGGCCACTGAGTTCTTGAATATGAACCAGTCCACTGGCCTTAAGCAGTTCCATTGAAACCGTTTCGTTGCCTCAGCCAGACACTGTGCTACTTTCTGTACTGGTCCTCATGTTTCAATTTCTGCTTGCAAGCCAGGAGGGGCAGCACAGTGATCTGATTTTCCAAAATGCAGGCAAGGGATGGAGTCGTAGGCATCTTTGAATTTTTGTGTAGCAATGGTCAAGGATGATTAACCCTTGAACAGAATGTTTTGCGCTGCTGTTTCAGAGGGAAGTTAAGATTCAACTACATTGCTCCTGGTCTGGAGTCACTTATAGACCAGGCTGGTTAAGAACAGCAGATTTTCTTCACTAAAGGACATTAGTGGACAATATAAATTCTTATGACAATTGATGTTAGCTTCGTGGTCACAGCTTTTGAGGCCAGCTTTCAATTCTAAACTTTACCAATTGAATTTGAATTCCACTAACTTCTGTGGTGGAAATTGAACCCACTTCCACAGAGCATTACCCTAGATGTCAGTATATAAGTCTGGTGTCATTCTGATTGCATCAGATTGATGTCAGGATTGGTCCTAGTATGAGCACAGGTAGAGAGAGCTCAAGCAACACAGTAAAACCTATGCATTCACAGAATGCTTCAACAGGTATGGAGCATTTGTGATGTGCAAGTGCCAGGAAGATGATCATTATCAGAAGAGAAAATGGATCCATTGGCCCTTGACATTCAATGATGTTGCCATCACGAATCCTGGGAGTTACCATTGAACTGGAGATAGCCATATAAATATCTTAGCTGCAAAAGCAAGTCAGAGCTCGGAATTCTGCTGTGAATAACTCACCTCCTGATTCCCCAAAGCCAGTCCACCACCTATAAGGCACAAATAAGGAGTGCGATGGAATACCCCACTAGCCTGAATGAGTGTAGCTCCAACAACACTCAAGAAGCTCTACACCATCCAGGACAAAGCAACCCATTTGATTACCACCACATTCACAAACATTCAGTCATAGTGGATACCACCTACAAGATGCACTGCAGCAACTCCCTAAGGATTCTTAGACAATGCCTTCCAAGTCCATAACTGCTATCATCTCAAAGGACAGGGGCAGTAGATTCATGGGAACATCATCACTTGCAACTTCCCCTCCAAGCCATTCACTATCCTGACTTGGAAGTACATTGTCATTCCTTCATGGTCACGCTGTCAACATTCCTACCCCCTATAGACTGCAATGGTTCAAGATGGCAGCTCACCACCATGTGCTCAAGGGTAATCAGGGATAGACAATGAGGCCTTATAATCAAGGCTGAATCCCGTGATTGAATCTAATATTTAGGACAATATTCATCTGCACCTCCCCAAGAAAATATAGCAACATTCCCCTGTGTAGCAAATGGCAATATGGTTCAAAATAATTCAAGTGCATGACCTATGTAGAAACATTTCTAAGGAACTTGATCAGGTGCAAACTAAATGCTTCCTTCTTGAACTGATTGCAAAATATAGAATTTCAGCACTGGATGAGAGAAAGCTGAGATTTTCATTCTTCTGCTTGTTTTAACTCTTTCCCCTACACATTGGTACTTAATCATTGTTTGGCAGGTGCTGGTGTCAGAAATAAATCTCAGAGTAACAAGAGTCTGGTATTCATGCGCATTCATCTCAAACCCTGCCTCTCGCCTGAGTGTCTAACATCAAGCCACAGGCTACTGCTCCATACATCAACCAGACAAAGAAAGTGGTTTTGAAAGAGGCTGGAGCTGCCTGTCATGTGTTATTATTTTAACAGATACAAAAAGAATCTCTTTTCATGCATGAGGTCAGGGAGAAGGATGGTTTTGAAATCCAAGAATGAAATCTCTGTCCCAGCCCCTTTGTCAAAGGCTCGTTAATGAGTTCCAGGCTACCAAACGTCCTAATTAATCTCCTGCAGTTTTTGAAATCTAATAAGTAGTTATTACATCTGAAAGACCTGCTGGTAAGTTCTCTCACAGCAGAATAACATAATGTAATAAAATCCACTGAATTGTCTATGAAATATTAATCCACACTCTGAAGATTTGCATATGTGCTGCTCTTTGAACAGTAAAAATGCTGACAGCTAAATGGAAGAAATTAATTTTGTTGAAAACATGCCTGGACCAAGGCAGTTGGTAAGACTTTCTACTGTTTGAGCAAAAGATATTTCTTAAATTAATTCTTCTTCGTATTTCACATGACTGGGGCTATACAATGCATGTTGAGCATGCCAGTGATCCCATATTAAGATATAAACTAGAATTTTGCAGGGACTTTGGAGATAGGATGGTAGGTTGGAGAACTGGCAAAGTGGCATGGCAAGCTGTTGAGCCAAATACTCCTGCTGCCAAGCTGCCAGGAGGGAAAATGTGGGAAGATCAGCTCTTTCTCTGGAGCCCAGAAAAACTCTGCTTCCTGGCCCCAGCTACATCAAACCCATTGACACGTCTCCCAAAGTGCCTGCCATCGAGACACCTTTTCCCTGCAGATGCAGCTTCAACAATGGCCAACCAACACATCAGTGAAAAAGGTAAGGCTGGGGCATTCGCGGTAAACTTCAGCCAGAAGTGCTCAGTGGATGATTCATCCCGGTCTCTTCCAGTGGTCCCCAGTAGTACAGATACGAGTCTTCAGCTAAATTGATTCAGTCCATATGACATCAAGAAACGATTGTAGGCACTGGATTATGAAAAGGTTATGGACTCTGACCACACTCCTGCAATCGTCCTGAAAAACCTGTGCTCCATAACTTAATACTCCACTAGCTACATTTTACAGTAACTACAACCAGAACACTGGTAATTTGGAAATTTACCCATGTATGTCTTCTACACAAAAGCAGGATAAATCCAAAACAAGCGAATTACTGTCCCCTTCAGTCTACCCTCAATAATCAGTAGTCATCCAGATGTTATCAGCAGTGCTGTCAAACAGCATTTGGTCAGCAAAAACCTGCTCATGGATGCTCAGTTTGACCACCCAGCTCCTGGCCTTATAGTAAACTTGGCTCAATCACGAACAAAACTGCTGAACTCCAGAGGTGAGGTGGAAGTGATTATCCTTGACATCAAGGTTGCATTTGACTGAGTGTGGAATAGGGGAGGCCTAGCAAAACTGGAATCAATGGGAATCCGTAGGAGGCCCACTGGTTGGTCACACCTGACACATAGGAAGATGGTTGTGGTTGTTGGAGGTCCATCATCTCAGCTCCAGAATATCTCCGCAAGGTGTTCTGCAGGGTAGTGTCCTCTGCCTAACCATCTTCAGTTGCTTCATCTATAACTTTGCCTCCATCGTTAGGAAGAAGTCAGGATTTTCACTAATGATTATACAATGTTCATGATGTCACAGATACCGAAGCAGCCCATACTCGCATACAGATAGACCTGGACAATATCCAAGCTTGGGATAAAAAGTCACAATTAACATTTTCACTACAAAAATTCCTGGCAATGACCATCTCCAACAAGAATCAATCTAACTATTACCCCTTGATGTTCAATGGCATTACCGTCACGAAATCCCTGACTATCACATCCTTGGTGTAACCACTGATCAGAAATTGAAATGGAACTGCTACATAAATAGAGTGCCTGCAACAGCAGGTCAGAGGCTAGGAATACTGCCGAGAGTAACTCACCTCCAGTCGTCCCAAAACCTAATCATAATCAAGAATATGCTGGAATACTCCTCAGTTGCACGGATGGGTGTAGCTCCAACAACACTCCAGGACATTGACATTATCCAGGACAAAGCCTGCTTGATTGGCAAGTCATTCACAAATTTTCAGTCACTTTATCACCAACTCTTAGGAGCATCAGTGTGCGCTGTCTACAATACGTACTGCAGAAATTTGCCAAGGTTTCTTCTGCAATACCTGCTAAATTGATGACCATTTCCATCCAGTAGGACAACGGCAGCAGACACATAGGAATAGCAACACCTGCAAGTTCCTTTCTACGTTATTCATTATTTTGACTTGGAAATATTCCTTCAGCGTCACTGGGTCAGAATCTCTGGACTCCTTCCCTCGCAGTGTTATGGGTCTACATTAAATAAATGCACTGCAGCTGTTCAAGAAGGCAGCACACTTCCACCTACGCCCTCTTTAAAGATGCTGTATCCCACTGGGAAAATTAGAGTGTCATTGACTTCTCTCCCAATCTGACTCAAAGATGATGGGAGCAATTGAGCCCTAACAGTGAAACGAGATTCTGGGTAATCTTTGGCCTCTCCTTACATGACACCAGTAAATGCTTGAATAAACTATCACGTGCCTGACCCTACTGTCTCCTGAAACTTATTGCCTTTGAATGAATTGCTCCTACATTTCCCAACCCCATTCCCCTGCCTTCTTCCCATCATCCTTGATCTCTTTACAATCTATCACTTTCTTAAATACACTCAATGACTTGGTCTCCACAGCCCTCTGTGGCAATGATTTCCACAGACTCACCACCCACTGGCTGAAGAAATTCCTCCTCATCTCAGTTTCAACGGGTCATCCTCTACACTCTGAAACTCTGCCCTTAAGTCCAAATCTGTCCTAGTAGTGAAAACATCTTCTCTATTTCCACTCTAACTAAACCTCTCAGCATTCTGTAAGCTTCAATCAGATCCCCCCTCATCCTCCTAAACTCCATAGAGTAGTGATCCAGAGTCCACAACCACTCCTTGTATGCCCTTCCTACCTGGGATTATTCTTGTAAACTTCCTCCGGAGCCTCTCCAATGCCAGCACATCCTTCCTTAGATATAGGTCCCAAAACTACGTACAATATTCCAAATGTGGTCTAACATGAGCCTTATACAGCCTCAGTAGTACATGTCAGCTCTTGTATTCTAACCCTTTTGAAATTAATTCTAACATTGCATTTGCCCATTGATTTGCACTTACCCATTACCCATTTGCTGGAGCTTCAGGATGCCACGTTCAGTTGAATGCAGCCTTGGTGCCAAGGGCTGTTATTCTCATGTCACCTCTGGAATTTAGGTCTTTTGTCCATGTTTGAACCAAGGCCATAATGCGGTCTGGAGCTAAATGGCCCTGGCGGAACCCAAACTGTGCATCACTGACCAGGTTATTGCTGAGCAGGTGCTGCTTGATAGCGCTGTTGATGACACCTTCCATCACTTTACTGATGATCAAGAGTAGACCGATGGGGAGTAATTGGCCGGTTTGGATTTGACCTGGTTTTCGTGAAAGGGCATACACGGGCAATTTTCCACATTGTCGGGTAAATGCCAGTGTTGTAACTGTACTGGAGAAGCATTTTCAACACAGCCAGGTAAAGTTGATCTTGTCTAAAAGTTGACCCATGATTTTATCCTAAAGTTTCATAATCCTTCACATACTTCATGCAAAAATCATTTCATTTTTGTTTAGCGATTAAGGTCCCTTAATCAGCCGACCCTTTACGACCCAGACGATCAGCCGACCCTTTACCTCACTCATCCTTCTGAACCCCTTCATATAATCCTTGATAAAAGTTAGCAGATAGGAGGCATTGTCAATGAAAGATCTGTGTGTAAAATGAGAGTGGCTGGAATTGATGTTCTCCTGGCTTTGCCACAGTACACAACCCAAGTCACAGAGCTCCCTCAGAAAGCACAACCATGCCCAGAAAATCCATTGGCCTAACCCCCCTCCACCATGCTCAGACTCAAACTAAACCATACAACCTATCCAACCTAACCTAAATATTTTCCCCATCAATCGCTTCAGAGATGTTACAACACAGCTCTGCAGCCCATAGGACTAGAACATGGGCCTACCACTGTATCGCAACAAGCCATGCAACTGCAGGATAGACTGTCTAGGCCATCACAACAGGCTGGGGCAACTGACACATCAGGGGACTCAACGAGCTATCCAAAATATAAACCGGATTTTGTATTGTCCCAAACTGAGTGTTCATAACTGCTATCCTATTCTTTTAATCAACCTGTTTAATGATGTTATTATACACCTCTGGAGTAGTTGCGAATTGAACCCATGCCTCTCTGTTCAGAGGTAGGGGCACTACCACAACATTGCAAGAGGGAATTTTTGTTCAATATATTAATTGGATGTTAGTTATGATACACAGGGGAAAGACAGTTAAGCAATTCGAGCGCTTATAAAGAAGGATTGTCTCTTTCAGGGACTATCACCTGATTAACTTGATATAATTTGCCTTAATTGTTTTTATTGGTTTATCAAAATAGTATAAAGAGAGATCAGTCCCTTTAAGAAGCTATCGCATCATAATTTTGCTTTATTTAGTTTCATTGGTTTATTTAAAATGGTATAGAGAGGGACTACTAAAATACTGGACTAAAGATGATTAAGCTGCTCTCTCTCTTGAGATGACTGGTGATGATTTAAACTGAGGGTCACCATACCTCAGGCAAGGGGAGAGATTGAGAAGGAGAGTCCTTCACAGAACCTCAGCTGGTGCAGGAAATAAACCCACACTGTTAGCATCACAAACTAGCCGTCTGGTCAACTAAGCTAACCCAACTAAAATACTTTGAAAGTGGGTAGAAAGTGGACATGATAATGTTGTATTCTGTAAAGAAATGCATTGTCAAGTAAAGTATTTGTGTTCCATTTTGTAGTTTAGGAACTAGCTTGGGACCACAAGAATAATGCCAACCCTTTGAAAATATCATTCATGTAAAAATCGACCCATAATTTTTTGATGAATACCTTAGCTTTAAAATTCAAATTTTATAGTCAAATTTTACATGCTATTTTGCTCTTAATTATTGTATGATTAATTTTGATGATATGCAAATCAATTTTTTAAAAAAAAGGATCTTCTCAAAACTAATGAAGTTTGTGCTTGACGACTGATTGTGGCAAATTGTGGAAATAATTGGTGTGAATATATTGCCGTGTGGTTTTTTGGGACACGGACTGGAACATCTTTTGAAAGGTAATTGGGGAATTGCATGAAGTGGAAAGATACAAAAGTGTGCAAGGGAAATGAAATTAGAAGCAACAGGGTAGAACCTCTGTTGATCTTCATATTAACCCCTGTCACTTTATTTATATTGATATGCTATATCTACAGTAATTAATGCAGCAAATTGTTGATCATAGATAAATAATGGTCCAGACTGAAGAAAGGTATTGGAAGGTTGGTCTGAAATTGGGTAGATGTGGCCAGGTGAAGATGAAATAGAGACAGGTGAGAGTTGTGGATGGATATGAATAGAAAATTGGTTTCCTTTATTCACTCATGGGATGTGGGCATCACTGGCTAGGAAGCATTTGTTGCCCATTCTAATTGCCCAGAGGGCAGTTGAGAGTCAACCACATTGCTATGGGTCTGGAGTCACATATTGGCCAGACTAGGTGAGAATGGAAGTTTCCTTCCCTAAACGACATTAGTGAACCAGATGGGTTTTTCCTGAAAATCAGCAATGGTTTCAGGGACTACACTAGATTCTCAATTCCAGATATTTTTTGTTGGATTCAAATTCCACCATCTGCCATAGCAGAATTCAAACCCAGAACATTATCTTGATCTCTGGATTAACAGTCCAGCAATAATACCAGTAGGCCATTGCCTCACCTGATTTGAATTCTCTTGATAGACATATGCCCATTTTCAAAACAGTTCCAGTTTTTAGATGTTGCTTCCAGACCCCAAAACCATCCATATGCTCAAAATATGGGAAGGTGGATACAAGTGTGGTAATAATGGCAAAGTAATGGTTATCTCCTCTATTACTTATGCCTTAGCACTGCTAAACATGAAGAACACCAGAGGGACAGAAGAGACGCTGGGAAAGCACAAAGAATCAGACGTTTCCAATGCTTACGTCAATGGATTGAATCAATACATGGATCAACCAATGAAGACATCCAGCTCAGTAAATCACAGGCAGCGTCTTGGAGTAAATAATATTTGTCCATGCAATGTGGTTGTCTGGCACTTTTGTGGTGTGGTAGTACGTATTCTGCCTCGTCCTCCAAGTGTAGGCTTCTAAATTTAGGTGGGAGTGCTGTCAAAGTCCTTTAAAAATGCAACTGAGACCAATTCTGGAATCTCATCAGGAACAGTGGAACTCTTATTCTATAACATTGAGGTTGTAACTGCAATTGTCCAAGTTATAGAAGCAGAAATGAGTCTGCAATCCTCATTGCTAAATATTGCTGCAGAGAGCACTTGGAGAGACAATGTGATATTTGTCTTTTTAACTTTACTTCTTGTTTTTCTGACCTATGGTTATATTGTGTATGGCTGTAATGTAACTTTCTTTCTTCAATTCCCCATTCTGTAACTAAGGATTTTACCTCAGTAGCCTGTACCTAAGATGGCGCCGTGTGTTAGTGACGTTGTTGCACTGTAACTAATCTTGTACCTGAAGAAGTTGTAGTCAGGTACCTTTGTGCCCAAGAGGGTGCTGTAACTGGTGACTTATAAACTTTTAACGATGACACTCATTTGAGTACATGTTACAATAAAGCTTATTAAATCCATTATTATAAACAGTATTTAACTACGGGGAGTCAGTGAGAACAGAATCGGGAATATCTGGGATGTCCGATGTGATGGAATGTCATGCCAATAATCAAGGTCAAGCCATACACTTGAATGAAAGGCCAAATAGTGACATCGTGCCTGTACCCGAAAGCTTTACCAAGCCATTTAATAATTTCTTCTCAAAAGGAAGCCAGAAATGTGGTAAGAGAGCAAAAAATAAAGGCACATTACAATGTGCTCCACCAAAATCTTGAGTGTTCGTTAACCCTGTATGATCATTTACATACCACACATGACATTGCAAGAATGCTAAATAAGGCAATGGGACATTCAGGCTAACGAGTGAAATAAATTAAGGGGCTCAGTGTACTTGTCATTAAGAGAGAGAACATATTTCATCAAACACAATCAAAGGTCCTGATAATGGAATAGGTTACTCACAGCTCTCCAACTGCATTATGCAGGTTTGAACATCCATTGGGAAATTCTTCAGATCCATTGGGCATGACAGAATTAAAGTCAATCTGAAAGATTAGATCAGTAATGTTGGACAATATTATTTTATGTGTACAATGAGTTCACAAAGTGAAATGATTTCAATAAACAGTTTAAAATATTAAAGTGAAATGTGAACTCTATAAGCCTGATAAACAATGGGTGTAAATATTAATGTAGCATTGCTGAATGTATTTGTATGGCATTTCACTCTGCTCACACAAAAACATTTCTCAGTTGGCAAGCTTTAGTAATTCACTGATGAACAGAGTGCTTTTTGTGCACATACAATAATGCAATAAATTATAACATAATTCATTTCCTCATGAGTAATTCATGTAAAAGAAACTTAGCTATGAAATGTGCAATGGTTACTCGTAATGTTTGTCACCGATTTCAATAGGTCCTGGTTGAGTTGGTTTGTATTGCTAACATATTGCACATTGCACAAGCAAAATTCTTCTAACGCTAAAATGTTGTACAGATTGAGATTTTAGTTAACCGAAGATATGAAAAGAATGTTATCATAACAGAACACTTTATGCATATATAACAAGATTTCATCAGAAAAGTTATGTTCCAAAGACAAACAGTTCATTCAGTTGAACCAGTTGTGTCGCACATCCTGGAGACCAATACAGCACTAACGGAAAACATTTTTCACTTAAGGTGTGGCAGCCAGCTGGAACTCACCGTCTGAAAGGATGGCTGAGGCAGAAACCCCCACCGCATTAATTAAGTAATCCAAAGTTTGGGATAAGGCTGGTGAGCTCTTTGTCAATCAGCAAGGATGCAATGGGCCAGGCAACCTCCGTCAATGCCGTAAATACTTTTTATGATTTTAATAGATTGAAAATCTGCCACACTAAAACAAAATAGTGAGGATGTTCAACCTGCAGTGTTATAAAGCAGAGGTTGACCCACGCCCCTGAGAACTAAATCCGAAACGCCCAAAGAGGAGTACATTGCCCTTTAATTTGTAAAAAGACTGCGGAAAGTAGTGTAACCTGCCTCTCAGCAACATCATAGAATCCCTACAGTGTGGAAACAGGCCTTTGGCCCAAGTCCACACTGACCCTCAGAGCATCCCACCCAGACCCATTCCCCTCTAACCCACCTAATCTAAACATTCCCAAACACTATGGGCAATTTAGCATGGCCAATCCACCTAGCCTGCACTTCTTTGGACTGTGGGAAGAAACCCACATAGACAAAGGGAGAATGTGCAAACTCCACACAGAGAGTCACCTGGGGCTGGAATCAAACCCCAATCCCTGGCGCTGTGAGGCAGCAGTGCTAACCACTGAGCCACTGTGTCACCCCATCCAGTGGTTAAGCAAAATAAACCCCTGACACTCACTTTACAATCAATGAGAAACAATTAGTTATCCAACTGTAACGGTGAACAAATTAATTAAACTATTAACAAACCGAATAAAAACCATCTAACCACCAAATAATCCTTAATAAAACAAGACTCTAATAGCATGCTGCTCCAATAAATACAAGTACCACTTATATAAAATAAAGCTAAAGGAGTAGAATTTAGTCTTTCAAAATTACAGCCAGATCATGTGTATTCCGGAATGCTGTATGCCTTCTCAATTGAATGTTCCATCAAGAACGCCTCCTTCATTGATTCTCTGTCAGGAATATTAACCAGTTGTGTTGTTGATACCTTTGATATTTAGATGGTGCTTACTCTAAGACTTATAGGAGTCTGTGAGAGCCAGCGACTCTATTTTCAGAGCCGAGAGCTGTTAACCCTGGCAGCTGGCAGTTAATTCTATCAGAGATAATAGGAACTGCAGATGCTGGAGAATCCAAGATAACAAGGTGTAGAGCTGGATGAACACAGCAGGCCAAGCAGCGTCATAGGAGCAGGAAAATTCTCCTGTCTTTGTCCAACTGCCCTCTTCTTTTATACCCCTGATGATGTATCAATTTCTTACAATCAGATTGGCCCTCGGTTGTCAAAGTCATCAGATTCAAATTTGATTGATTTTTGGTATCTGAGTGCCTGATTCAAATTGTTTGGCTAAATTAAAAGACCTGTTATCTTGGTAAAAATGCTGCTTGGCCTTTTGATACAAGTGTTTCAATTTGGGTGCTTTCTGTAATTGCAAACTTTCAAGCTG
Organism: Ginglymostoma cirratum; assembly: GCA_024137785.1. Classification (NCBI taxonomy): domain Eukaryota; kingdom Metazoa; phylum Chordata; class Chondrichthyes; order Orectolobiformes; family Ginglymostomatidae; genus Ginglymostoma; species Ginglymostoma cirratum. Next base: position 9,780,425 of record JAHRHZ010000266.1, read on the forward strand.
CTCATAGACATCTCCAAGCTTAGAAAAAGCACAATCTTTAATGGTGACCATGCTATGTTTGCCGCTTAGCATTTTACAAACACCAAATTCTGATGTCCGGCCTCCCAATCCACAAATACTCTATCCATGGCCTGGACTGAAATAACCACTGGAGAGTTTTCACTACTTGCATCTGTTTGTGGTTCCTGAAGAGGTCCTTAATATTAATTTTTATAGGCACAACGGTGGTAATGACTTATTAAAATGATTAAATTTACTAACAGACTGACTAATACATATTAAATGAAATTACCAGATAATTCTTTCTAACTTCCTGATATTTGAAATTTGGCTGCTGACTGATAAATTAATGCTAATTGTCTTGTGATAAACACATTTGCAGTGGTACTAATAAACCCACGCCAGGTGACAGCTCTTATGAACACCAAGAATACTTCTTAATGCAATAAAGCAAAAACAATTAAATTCTGAAACATTGCAGTGTTTATGGGAAATTTTATGGCTGTGCAAAGGCAAACAGGTTTGTGTAGAAACTTGAACTACAAAAGCCATTTGGAGACCCAGCACAAACTTGAAAACGATTTAGAAACTTAGAAAAAATACATTTCGGCATTTTGAGCCTGCTCCACCATTCATTATGATCATGGCTGATCATCCAATTCGAGGCTTTGTTCCCACTTTCTCCCCACACTCTTTTTATCCTTTAGCTCTCATAATTGTATTGAACTTCTTCTTGAAAACATTCAGTGTTTTTACCTTGTCATGGCAGAGGATTCCACAGACTCTGTGTGAAGGAGTTTCTCCTCATCATAACACCAGGTGGACTACCTTGAATCATTAGACTGTGGTCCCTGGTTTTGTACCACAGGCTTACACTTGGATTGCCGTGCCATGAACAAAAAAACACATTCTCAGACTATTTTATGTATGCCTTCAGAAGCAAGGAGAGAAGGGGAAAGGTAGCAACATGTACCATTTGCGTCATCCTGTCCTGACAACTCCTGAAGTTTTCCAGGGGGTAATGCATGCTTAAAAATGGCTCAAAATCATTACAAATAACTATTTGGTCCATTTATAAGCAAACTATGTTTTAAATACAATAGATTTGTCAGTTAGAGGTGGTTACAGGGGGTTTTCTGATTTGGTCAGTGGTCAGGTTTGGTAGAGCATAAGTGCGAGTGGATTGGGTAGGGGGATTGAGAACAGAGAATTGAAGGAGCCTCAGGCTTGGTAATTGCCCTACAGGATCCAGGCTCTGAAAGAAACAAAAACAGAAATTGCTGGAGAAACTCAGCAGGTCTGACAGTATCTGTGGTGAGAGAAACAGAGTTACTGTTTAAGTCCAGTGACCCTTCTTCAGAACTGATAGCCAATAGGAAAAGGTAGTATTTATGCTGAGGATGGTGGGGGCTGCAGGGGAAAAGAATGAGCAGATAGGTGGGGACAGAGCCCACAGAGAAAGAGAGGAAAGAAAAGTAGGCAGCCAAAGGGATTGTTGATCGTAAGGCCAGGGAAGAAAAAATGTTAAATATGGATAATGAGGACTGATTAATTGAAAGTGGGTTGGCTGTACTGAAAGCAACCCAATTCATAACAGGACCTGGAGTGTGGGAGTAGGTTATAAATGTGAAAGGAGGCATTCATGCTTTTAAATTGTCAAACTCTATGTTGAGTCCTGAAGGCTGGAACAGCAAGTGGAAGATTGGGTGTTTGTTTCTCCAGTTTGCACTAAGCATCCTGAGGACACACAGTAATCCTGAGCTGGAAATGTTGGCATGGGAACACGGTGGTGTGTGGATGTGGTAGGTAACTGGAAGCTGAAGGTCATTTTTACAGACTGAATGTAAGTGTTCTGCAAAGTGGTCACCGAGTCCGCACTGTGTCTCCCCAATATAGAAGAGAGCACATTGTCAGCAGTAAATAGAGCAGGTTAGATTGAATGAACTGCAAGGTCTGCAGCCTATTTTGATGAAACTGAAGGTGGCAAACTACATGAGCAACCTCAGCATGGCACTATGGCACAGGGAGCCCTTCAAGTGAGTGTTGTTAAGAAGAATCCAGAATTTAGAATTAGGTTTTTTTGTTACATGTACTCAAGTACAATGATACAGGAGTACAGTGAAAAGTGTACAATGTCGTCATACATGGCACAAGATACAAGGTACCTAGGTTCAAAATCTTAGGTAAAAAGTAGAAAAATAAAAGAAATAAGTTAATAGTTCAACATTACAGTTCTTCTCAGTGTAAAGTAGTAAATAAGAAATAAAGTTAAAAGTTCCAAATTACAGTCCCTCTTTAGCCAAGGAGTCGCTCCACGCTGGGCATTCCCCATGAGGGCTCAATTTCTCTCCTGCGTTGGGTTTGATCTCTCAATCCCGCTGCATCTGCATACCATCTCACTGGCAACTGCTATCCGGGCTCACCTGTCATCTTGCCACAGGCAGTACCACCTGCTCTGGTGCTGTTGTGTGTCCCCAGCCACTTCCACGAAGCCGTTTACCACCAGAATTTTGTCCGGGCACAACAACTGCCTTGTGGTGAAATGGCAAAGTGCCCCACTCTGGGCCCTAAGCTACTGCCATTGCAGTTGTAGTGGTAAGGAGGGGGACAGTATTGGTCAGAGGAATAAACATATTTGTCTGCAGCTGGTAGCAAGAGCTCAGAGGGCAGTGTTGCAAACCTCATGCCAGGGTTTGGGACATCTGCAGGAGAATTTGCAGGGGGAGAGGGAGGAACTAGTAGGCATTGTCCATGTAGGTAACAATATCAGTCGAAAGAGGAAAGAAGTTCTGCTGAAAGAGTATGAGCAGTGAGGAGTTAAAGAGTTCAATTGAAAGCAGAACTGCAAGGGAAATAAATTCTGTATTTTCACTTCAACCAAAAGCAAATTGACGTAGGATAAGTAAAAGAGATGAATTCATGGCTCATCTGGTCATGGTTAATGAGACAGTTGTGGCATTGGATTTAAATTTCCAAAATTCCCTAGATTCAGGGAAGGATCAAATAAATTGAAAAATAGCAAATTTAATTTCTTTATTTAACAAAAGCACAGACAGAAAGCAGGAAACTACTCGTCAGTTAGTTTATTATCTGTCATAAAAATGTTAGAAGCTACTGGTAAAGACATTATAGCAGGACACTTAGATAAACTCAAGGTAATCAGATTAAGTCAACATGGTTTTCTGAAAGGGAAATTTTGATCAACTATTTTAATGGAGCTCTTTGAGGAATTAACGTGTGCTGTGAACAAAGGGGAATTGGTGGATGTTCAGTTTCGCAGAAGGCATTTGACAAAGCACAACATCAAGGTTATCATAGAAGATAAAAGCTTGTAGTGTAATAGGGAACAAATTGGCATGGATAGAAGATTAGCTGGCTAACAGGAAGCAGAAAGCAAGCAGAAATGCATCTTTTTCTTGTTGGCAATTGTCATGAGTGGTGTGCCACTGAGATCAATGTTGGGTCCTCAATTTTGTACAATTTATATCAATGACTAAGGTGCTGGTGACATAAAGATAGGTAAGAAACTAAGTTGTGAAAAGGACACAAAGGGCTTACAAAGGGATATAAATAGCTAAATGAATAGGGTTAGATTTGACAAATGGAGTATAATGTGGAAAAATGTGAAATTGTCAAATTGGCAGGAAGAATGGCCAATCCTCTACCTTAATGCCATATTCCTACTTTCTCTCCTGGCTCCTTTATGCTTCAATATTGAGACTAATATACAGCTAAATAATATGTAAAAGGTTCTCCATATTGAAATGGAAATGAATAATATGAAGCTAATCAATTATCCTTCATTCTTTGTAGCTAAAGCTCTTAATTTCAGTTCTGTATGTCTGAAGCACAAGGTGGAGAGGGAGTGCTGCTCTTGACCAATGTTTTGCTTGGTGTAATCTGTTTTTGATTTTGTCTTTGTGAAGAAAAGGATCTGCCCTAAATTCTGCGAGATTTAGCAAAATTTGTGTTCCACTTTCAGTAATTGCTCACATAATCCAAGTGCGAGCAATGGCTTTTCTTCACTCCTCCCTTGAAAACAAGTGGCACCCATAGGGTTATATGATGATGGAGCTCGTGAGCTCTAAGTAAAAAGATGAACTCCAATACACCTCAGTCACATGTCAATAAGCTTCCAAGTTTGTCAGATGATTGTCAGACAGATGGACTATCAACAGGATGTACAGACTGGAGATTAATATGAATCAGATTGAATCACTCATGGATTTCAAAACCATCACCAAGGACCAAAGCACAATTTGAACCTTTCAAGGTTCCCAGCTATGGTCTAAGCATATCCTTCTGTTGCTTTGCACCTCTCATTGCAAATTGCTTCCCACTATGAAGCGTCTGCAGCTGGTGACTGCCTTTCGATTCTATGTGCCTCCTGTTGCTGAATGTTTCCCTCTGACGAATGGTAATGGTGATTAGCATAGTAAATGGCCAATTGCCATTCCTGCAAGTTTTCTGTTTGTAGTTGCTGGTATTTAGAAATTGTCAGCCTTCAACTTTCACTGTTCACTGTCCAACTGATTTTGTTGTTACCGTGTACTAAAACAGTATTTATATATGCCTTCATTACCATGGAATCATTGAGAATGCTCCATGGAGAGCGGAGCTGTCAGTCATATCAGTTTGACCAGTTGGCGTTAACTCTCCCAGCCACAGAAGACAGGGCGAACCAATCAACTACAAGCAGCTCCAACTGGGTATGCCGGGTGAAAGCATAGGTCATATGATTAAAGGCAGAAGTACTCAGATTCTTGTTAGGCAGAGGGACTAATATCGGGAATGTTAGGAATGTGGAATTCGAAGCATAACAGATGTTCCACCAGCTAATTGAATGCCAGATCTGCCTCGAGGGGCTGAATGGTCTACTTTTGTTCCTATTTCCTAAGTGTTTGCAATTCCTTACCTCATGTCATATTTTGATTGAGGTGACAAAAACCACAAGGTTCCAAGAGTAGCCTTCTGGAAAATTTCCGCAATATAGAGCACCAGAAACATGCCTGCTCCTCTGATGCTGCTTGGCCTGCTGTGTTCATCCAGCTCTACACCTTGTTATCTCAGATTCTCCAGCATCTGCAGTTCCTACTATCCAAGAAGGCAATAAGTTATTTTTAAAAAGTGGAAGTCAGAAGATTGGCAGGTAGGTGAACTTGTTGATTCCCGTGAGTATGATGCCCTGACCCATCTTTGAAAACCTACAGCCTGCAGTAATAACCATCTGTCACTCACTTCTCTAATTTGGCTGGACCCTTTTTAAGTTCAATTATTATCCTTTACGTGAGTAATTGCAATGATGTATGAGCAGGCAAATTCAATATTTTTAATTAAGTGGAATTGGTGAGAATGAGACTGGAGAAGCAGGATAGACAAGTTTGTGAGCACAGATTCCACTGTTTAAGGGCTCAGTTTGTTTCCAGCAAAAATAAATCAAGTTGTAATTTGGTTATTTGGAACCTTAGCAACACATTACACAAGAACAGTGTAATCAACCCTGCTGCGTGACACGGTGCCATGTCTATCAGAATAGTGTAAACAGCGGTTAATTTCAGTCAGCCTGGAATTTCACTCTGCCAACTGGAGATACTGTGGTGAAGAAGTTTTGATTTGGGCTAAAGGTAAACAATTGCTCACAGGAAAAGCATTTGGCAGACAGAAACAAACAGACATCGAAGTTATGGTACCAGTGCTATTCGTTACCGCCACCCAGTGTCCCTGGCTGCCTACCTTATTGAATAAAGGACAAGTCCATTTTTAAAAATTCTCAATAGCTTGTTTTCTGTTGTCACCTCGTGGAAGTTGGCTCCCTTCTCATTTGCAAAGAACAAATCTGGTTTCCAGATCGAATCCAACATCGATGGGTCCAAGTCTAAAGAATCATCTGGGTACTCACTGTATGCCAGCCTGGGGTCATTCCACTGCTGGCGCAAGAAGATGTTTAAACGGTAATCCTGCAGAGAAGAAGAAACAAAAAAGATTAATATGTTGGCTTTCATTCAAAATAAATGGCCTGTTTGGAGCTGAAACATGACATGAGTTCAAAGTTCGAATCATAAGAGTCATAGAGGTTGACAGCACAGATAAAGACCTTTCGATCCATTGAGTCTATGCTGGTCAGAAGACAACCACCTGATTATTCTAATCCTATATTCTAGCACTTGGATCATTACCTTGTATGCCTTGAAACTGCAAGTGCACATCTATGTGCTTCTTAAATGTTATGAGAGCTTCTAACTTTACCATCTTTACAGACAGCGAGCTCCAGATTCCAAATACCATCTGGGTGAAAACAATATTCCTTACGTCCCTTCTAAACTTTTTACCCCTTACCTTAAATCAACTCCTCACTCCCCGGTCACTTGACTTTAAAACATGATGACATGAGTTGAAGTCCCACTTTTGAAAGCTGAGGCCATAACTTTGGTAACTCTGTAATATGGGTATGCTCTGATGTCCTCAAAGATGCTATTCTGTCAAGGTTAGGACAATAAGATGCCCATTCAGCCACTTGCTTGACCACACCAAGATAGCATAGCACTGTTCAAGGACAAAAACATGAATTGATCAGTCACTATTCTGTCACCAGCAGGGTCTTGCTGCACATACTAATTATGTGGAACAGCTCGCTAGGAAAGTGGAGTTGGTGCCAAGATCAAATCCTCTTGTCTCCACCTCCCCACTCCCCCCGATGGGGAGACATTCAACTTTGCCCACAATGAAATGTCTTCGCCTCCTTACAAACCCCACCATTACACCTTAATGACACCCACCCTATTTATCTGTACTCAGGAAATCGTAGCAGTTGTCACTGCCAAAAATCTCATCTTCCCCATCCTGTAGCATACCGAGACTTTCAATGCTTTTCTGTTTAGCTGCATACACCTGGATCCTCGCAACCTCTTCTACCAGTGGCTCTGCTTGCTGTCCAGGCTGGACTCTCCCCCAACCCACACCACTACACCACCTCCCCCCCACCATTGGTATTGCTAAGAACATAAGAAATAGGAGTAGGGGTAAGCCATCTGGCCCATCGAACCTGCTGATCTTTTCATGGACTCTGCTCCACTTACCCGCCCTCTCACTATAACCCTTAATTCCATTACTGTTCAAATATCTATCTATTCTTACCTTAAAAGCATTCAATGAAGTAGCTTCAACTGCTTCACTGGGCAGGGAATTCCACAGATTCACAACCCTTTTGGTGAAGAAGTTCCTCCTCAACTCAGTCCTACATCGGCTCCCTCTTACTTTGCAGTTATGACCCCTAGTTCTAGTTTCACCTGCCAGTGGAAACAACCTCCCTGCTTCTTTCTTATCTATTCCCATCATAATTTTATATGTTTCTATAAGATCCGCACCACCCCCCCCATTCTTCTAAATTCCAATAAATATTGTCCCAGCTTACTCAATCTCTCCTCATAAGCAAACATTCTCAACTCCGGAATCAACCTAGCGACCTCCTCTTCATCCCCTCCAGTGCTGGCACATCCTTTCTCAAGTAAGGAGAACAAAACTGTACATAGTATTCCATGTGTAGCCTCACCAGCACCCTATACAGCTGTAGCATAACCTCCCTGTTTTTAAACTCCATCTATCCAGCAATGAAGGACAATATTCCATTTGCCCTTTTAATTATCTGTTGCACATGAAAACCAACATTTTGTGATTCACACACAAGAACGCCCAGGTCCCTCCGCGCAGCAGGATGCTGCAGTTTTTCTCTTTTTAAATAATGGTCCATCTTGCTGTTATTCCTACCAAAGTGGATGATCCTCTTTCTGCTGCTAGTATGGGCCTCCTTTGCACCTTCCTGATTGGCCAAGAGATGGACCCCCAGAAGTGTACTCACCTCAGACCTCTGGCAACCTTTGGGCAGCAGCTGGACATGACTGAGCATGCCTCGACTGCTGTATTTGTAGTTCCCTGGCAGGGGTACGTCATTCCCCTGATCACTTGCAATGGCCCCAAAAAAACTGACCACTGCCCAGTCTCTGGTCTGCAGTCAGACAGATACCCCTGACTGTGAGTGTCCCAAGCAAATGACTGATGGCTGCCAGGCTGCTGGACTATGTGCGGACTGTGCCTATGTCCCACTGCAGACAACTGCGCAACTGAAATCCCCTAACTGAACTTAACCCCACTTTGACTGGACTGAGGACTGGCTCCTACTCACTTTCTGGCAAGACATGATGCAGGTAGACATTCAGTGAACGAGCGATAAAAGAGCAAATGAGCAGCCCAAAGGTGCAGCTGATTGTGAGCTGAGTACCTGTGCCTGCTCACAGCATGTCTTTGCTGCAGCATTTCATTGTTAATGGTGGTGCACCCTGCCAGGCAATTCTCTACAAGAGAGATGTCAAGATGGTTGCAAGGATTTAGAAAATGCCAGGTAACAATGTTTGTGGACAAAGACTGCTGGTCCTTATCGATTATGCTGCTGGGAAACTGTTTTGTCATATGCAAAATGGAAGCCCTTCAAAGCAAGTGGTGAGCTGAACTCGCCGGGTACACACTCTGGTTTCCATGACAAGTGTTCTTGATGGTTAACTTGTTTGGTAGGTGAGAAAGTTGGATATCAATGAAGTGAGTTGGACTGTTAATGAGGCGATTAACAAGCAATAATTTCCTGTAACTGGCACGAAACTGCACTGCTTGTCAAAAGCCTAAAAGATGGAGCGAAAACTTTAGATATCAAGATAAGCCTCACCAGATTTCTCTGCCTATCATCAAAGCTCCATTAGCAACACCTTTCAAACACTGAACTTCTACCATCTAGGACAAAAGTAGCAGATGTATGGGAACGCTACCACCTATAATTTCAGCCTCACTTAAACTGTATTGCCATTTGAACCCATGGTATTGGCATTGCTCTGCATCACAAACCAGATATCCAGCCAAATCTCTGCAAGCTATTAAAATCGAGTTGTTATGCCATCATATATATTCTGCAAATAAATCTAACATCTTTCACATGGAAATCAGGTGTAACCAATATATGTGAGTTTTTTTTTGACAAGGTTATAAACCACAAACTTATGGGGCAGTGGAAGTGACCCTACCTCTGGATCAGGACACTAGGCTCCAGAGGTGCGTCCTAACATCTTTGAACAGCTTTATTAGAAAATATCTGAAGAAGGAACATGTAGTATAGATAAGAGAGAACCACTTTGAGGATATTACCTGGTAGATATTACCTGGTCAGGGCATAACACTATCCCTCACATTCACAGATAGATTTAGCTATTTTTGAAAGTTTCCAGACAAAATGAGTTTGTTATAAGCTTTAGTATCGAAAACCATGTGTATTTTCACATGTTTAAGAAGATAATTTTGTGAAGTTGGGTACGCCACTTGTCCATTGGAAGGCAGGGCATTAGAATTTATTTATAAAATGATAGGGAGGAGGAATGTGTCATCCCTTTAAAAGTTGATGCATTTTTCTAGGCTTGGAGATTTTAAAAAATGTCTGCAGGCAGCAAAAGATGCACAGAGAGTTCTTGAAATTGAGACATTGGATCAGAATGGCTATACTGGTAGCAGGCAAAATAGCATTTTTATCAAGACAACAGGCTTCTGAATTTAGCCAATTAATTTAAACCAGGCCCTAGATACCAAAGACCAACTAAATTTAAATTTGATGGTTTTGACAACCAATCTTACTGCAAGAAATTAATTGGTCATCAAGGGTATAAAAGAAGAGGACATTTGAAAATCGGTGTGAGAACAAACTGACAGCTATTAAAAGAACAGCTCTCAACAGCTATCAGCTCTATAGAAAGAGAAAATCACTGGCTTGCATAGAAATCTGAAATATCTCAGAGTAAGCACTATCAAATTAAAGGCAATATGACAGTCTTAGCTAATATTCCTGACACAAAAATTCAATGGAAGAAGGCCCATTCACAAACCCATGCAAAAATGAATTGGAAATAACACAACCCAACTTAACAGACCAGATTATATAAATTCTAAGCGGAGTAGAATAACATTGCTTCATCGGAGGATGCACTGATAATGTTACTTAGCATAGTGACGAAACATGTGTACGATAACCAGCCAGCTTGGCGAGCAAGCCAACAATCTCATCCACAACCCAGGCTACAAACCTTTGCAAGAACCTTAAAGGCATTCCTGACTGGAGGACAGTGGAGAAAGGAAAGAACATTCCAGAAGAGTTTTCCTGGCTGTAAGTTTGAGAGATTAAGATTTTTCAAAATTAATTTGGTTTTTATAAGTGGATCTTACATCTATTGGAACAGCTTACCATTAGAATTTTGTTTTATTCAGGAATAGGTAGTTGTTAGAGGGGAATTGTTTGGTTTATTAGTAGTTATGTTAATTTGTTAACCGTTAGAGTTAGATAAAAAAAGTTACTTGTTGATTATAAAGTGATGATCAGGGATTTCTTTCATTTAACCACTCCTTTAACAGGTTACAAGGTGAGGTGAGCTTCTCTGGGTGTTTCAGTTTTTATTATCAGAGAGGAGTCAACCTCTCCTCTGTAACAATAAATGACAGAATATATGTATTTGCAGGTAGTGTCATCTGAAATTCTGGTATTGTCTGGAACTTTACTTCCCTCCTCTGCCTCCTGGGTGTGGATTGCCAGGTAGGGCAACTGTAATATGGAATTGGGTACAAAGAGATCCATGCCATGTCCATCATCTGATATCTGCTGCTGGTAATTTATCCATATTGACTTCCAAACACATGACCATTTCCATCTAGAAGGACAAGGGCAGCAGATACATGGGAACACCACCACCTGCAAGTTTCCCTCCAAACCAATCACCATCCTGACTTGGAAATATATCACTGTTTCTTCACTGTCTCTGGGTCAAAATCCTGAAACTCCCTCCTTAACAGCATTGTGGGTCTACCTGCAGCACATGGACTACAGCAGCTCAAGAAGGCAGCTCGCCACCCCCATTTCAAGGGCAACTTTGGATGGGCATTAAATGCTGGCTCAGCCAGGGATGCCCACATCTTAGGAATGAATAAAAAAGAAAGATGGCCTTCCTGCCTTTGGGCCATTTAGGCCAAATTATCACCACCTTCTGATGAGGGAAGTAAAATTCCAAGCAGGGTCCCAATATGATTTTTTTTGACAGCAAATTTCTTGAGGTAGTTGGTGATCAGCAACCCTGTTCCCTGGCAATATTTGTGATAGACCCTAACATCATGCTTACCTAATGTATTTCCTCTTTTACAGATGCTCTCAAGGAAGCTGTCTGGTCTATTACTTTTGGAATACGGCAGCTGAGAGCTGTTAAAAGTGGACGTGGTTTGGCTTCCTCTGACTGTTCTACACTACAAAGGAAGTGTCAGAATGAGAATTACACCTCCAAATTTCTGGGGGAGCTGTGACCAGACTTTCCTTTCAGAAATGTTCACCTCCTTTCCTTTGTAAAATAAAAGGCTGGAGTGACAATCACTAACTTGATTGAATCTTTTGAAGACATAACGAAGAGGCTTGAGGAGGGCAGAGTGGTGGACATGACCTGTATGGACTTCAGTAAGAAGTTCGACAAGGTTCCTCATGGTATACTGGTTAGCAAGGTTAGGTCATACGGAACACTGGGAGAACTAGCCATTTGGGCACATAGCTGGCTTGAAGGTAGAAGACAGAGGGTGGTGGTGGAGGGTTGTTTTTCAGACTGGAGGACTGTGACCAGCGGGGTGCCACAAGGATCAGTTCTGGGTCCGAGATAACAAGGCGTGGGGCTGGATGAACACAGCAGGCCAAGCAGCATCATAGGAGTAGGAAAACTTGACATTTCGGGCCTAGACCCTTCATCAGA
>JAHRHZ010000266.1:9792631-9883771 GCA_024137785.1 Ginglymostoma cirratum
TCTGATGAAGGGTCTAGGCCCGAAATGTCAAGTTTTCCTACTCCTATGATGCTGCTTGGCCTGCTGTGTTCATCCAGCCCCACGCCTTGTTATCTCGGATTCTCCAGCATCTGCAGTACCTTTTATCTCAGTTCTGGGTCCACTGCTTTTCATGATATGTATAAAATGACTTGGATGTGAACATTGGAGATTTGCTTAGTAAGTTTGCAGGTGACACCAAAATTGGAGATTTAGAAACAATGAAAAAGGTTACTTCAGAGTACAATCGGACCTTGATCAGATGGGCCAATAGGCCAAGGAGTGGTAGATGAAGTTTAATTTAGATAAATGTGAGGTGCTGCATTTTGGGAACACAAATCAGGGCAGTGCTTATACATTTAATGGCAAGATCCTGGGGAGTATTGTTGAACAAATAGACCTTGGAGTGCAGGTTCATAATTCCTTGAATGTAGAGTCCCAGGTAGACAGGATAGCAAAGAAGGCGTTTGGTACGCTTGCCTATATTAATCAGTGCATTGAGTCTTGGAGTTGAGAGGTCATGTTGCGGCTGTACAGGACATTGATTAGGCCTCTTTTGGAATATTGTGTGCAATTCTGGTCTCCCTGCTCAACGAAGGATGTTGTGAAACTTGAAAGGGTTCAGAAACAATTCACAAGGATGGTTTCAGGGTTGGAGGGTTTGAGCTATAGGGAGAAGCTGAATAGGCTGGAGTTATTTTCCCTGGAGCTTCGAAGGCTGAGGTGTGACCTTATAGAGGTTTACAAAGTCATGAGGGGCATGGGTAGGGTAAATAGACAAGGTCTTTTCCCTGCAGTGAGAGAGTCCAAAACTAGGGGGCATAATTTTAAGGTGAGACAGGAAAGATTTAAAAGGGACAAAGGTTTCATGCAGAGGGTTGTGCATGTATGGAATGAACAGTCAGAAGAAGTCATGGAGGCTGGTACAATTACAACATTTAAAAAGCATCTGGATGGATATATGAATAGGAAGTGTTTAGAGGGAAATGGGCCAAGTGCTGGGAAATGGGATTAGATTAATTTGGGATATCTGGTTGGCATTGACAAGTTGGACTGAAGGGTGTGTTTCTGTGCTGTACTCTGAGCCTCTATCTGTGTGGGATTGCAATTTCCTTGAGAAATCTGACCTCACAGTGATTTTTAAAGAAATACATTTTGAAGGCCTGAATTAGACCGGAGGTGAGTTCCGCACCCTGGCAGTGTTATCTAATTCCAGAGGATGGTTGTCAAAGGTAGAATGTGTTGGTATGCCATTACTGGCCTGCCTGGTCCCTGGAAGAATGGAGCAGGCAGAGGAATTAGACTCAGCAGCTTCACAATCTAAACCTGTGTCAAAATGTTTACTCATTAGGTATTAATCTGCAGTGGGGATGCTTTAGCCATTCACTATCGCATCAACACCACAGTTTAACCACCTCTTTTGTAAAAACAAGTATAAAATCAGCAGCCACATTAAATCATAACTACCCACTGTGCTCCTGAGGGTTGCACACTAATGAGCACTTGTTGGTTAGCTCGTTTTGTTCTAATCTTTGAAAGTTTGATGCTTACTCTCAATGGCCTGTGAAAGAGCTCTTAACAGGAAGTTCAATGGACGCATATGTGCCAACTCTCCCCCACAGCCCCACACCTCTCTCACCAACCCCCTCCTCCCCCCACCACCACCCCAAACCCCCGGCAAGTCTCTTCAAATCTGGACCACTGGGTGTCAGTCATGTAGCAATCACTCATTTCCCCTCCCTTCTGAATGCCCAACTTCAGTCTCACTCTCCAACTACATTACTGGTGACCTTCAAAAATGTAAAGAAGAAATGGGCTGCAGTGGTATCAAGTCATTGACAAAATTAATGTGCTTTTCAGTTGATGAACTGGGTTTGAAATGTAATCACTATTGTAGAGAAGAAAACACATTAGTCCGTAATATAGAGCAGTAGCAAGGCTTCTTGTAACCCTGCGGGTATCAGATTGCATTAGGAGTTTTATGTATAGATCAGCGAGGAAAAAAAAAATTAACACTTGTCAAAGCACTCGGGAGGTGCAAGTGTGAAGCGGGTGAGCTCAGAGGAAAGATAAAAAAAGTTCACCATCAGCAGGGTAGAAAAAAAAAGGATTAAGCCACAACCTCATTAAAAGCACATCAAATATTAAATGGGATAGATAAGCTCAGAATATTACTTCAAAGTAGGTCAGGAAAGTAGAACCGTTGAAAAACGAAATGGAAAATGTTGAACAGAGAATTTAGAAATATTTTAGGATGAACTTTATTTAAAGAGTGTCACATGTTTTGAATAATCTGCAAGGCAAGAAAATAGAGTTAAAAATGTTTGGGTCATTTAAAGTACAGCTTGGTTTTAATACAATGATGGGAAAATTAATGTAACAGAAAGACGGGTTTCAATATCTGCATGACCTTTACCAAACTGCCTTTGAGAAGGTGATGGTAAGCTGCCATCTTGAACCACAACAGAATTAGTGGTCAAGGTAAGTCTGTAGCTCTGTTAGGATTGTAACTGCAGGACTGTTGATTTAATGAAGATAAAGGAATGGCAATATTGTCACAAGTCAAGCTGGTGTGCACCATGGAGAGGAACTTGCTGGTGGTGGTGTTCCCATGTATCTATTATCCTTGTCCTTATAGCGAGTAGAGGTCATGGATTTGGCAGGTGTTCCTGTAGGAGCCTTGGTGAGATGCTACAATGCACTTTGTACATGGTGTACGCATTGTTTTTCTGCGATGGAGAAAAAGAGGTCATGGATGTGGTACTGAGCAAATGGGTTGTTTTGTCCTGGTTGATGGTGAACTCCTTGATTGTCGCTGGAGCTGCACTCATCCAGGCAAATGTATTCCATAACAATCCAGTTTTGGGCTTTGAACATGGTGGATAGACATTTGGGAAGACAGGAGATGAGTCACTCATCACAGAATACCTAGCCTCCGACCTGCTGGTGTTGCCACAGTATTTACATGGCTGGCCTGGTCTAATTTCTAATCATTGATAACCATCAGAATGTTGGTGGGGAGAGCTTCTACAATGGTAACAGTCTCAGGTTTAACTCCTGATCGTTTTTTTTTTTGCAGTTGTGGCTTATTTATAAGCAAGAGTAGCATTAAACATGCAACAGGTGATTCTCTAGGCTAGGAAGGGTTTGTTTGCCTCACATCAAAATCAAGCAAATTCCTTTGAAGTGAAGCACACACGACTCTCTAGTGAGGATGTTGTGGGGATTGACCTGCCTTTCTCATATCCCATTCGTAGGTCATGGGATCCTTCTTCTCTTTGCCATACTTCTCTCCTCCTCTATTAGTCTGTGGTAACTGGACCTAATTTTCACTGGATCCACGTCTAGTTCCTTTATTTGTTCCTTTGCTACTCAGCTTTTGCCTTCTATTTTGCCATTCAATCAGTCAGGCACCCCACCTTATCACTGGCATCTCATTTTATTCTTCTATAACCTCTCCCTTTATCCATGGCCCTCTATTTTCTTAAAAGCTGTTCATTTCAAAATGTCTTCGAGCTCCCATGAAAGATCTCTGAACCTGAAATGTTAGTTCTGTTTTTGGTGGTCTCTGAGTGGCATGGTGGCTCAGTGGTTAGCACTGCTGCCTCACAGTGCCAGGGACCTGGGTTTGGTTACACCTCCAGGTGACTCTCTGTGTGGAGTTTGCACATTCTACCCATGTCTGCGTGGGTTTCCTTCAGGTGCTCCGGTTTCCTCCCGCAGTCCAACGATGTGCAGGCGAGGTGGATTGGCCATGCTAAATTGCCCGTAGTATCCATGATATGTAGGTTAGGTGGATTAGCCATGGGGAATGCAGGTCATGCGGTTAGGGTAAGGGGATTAGTCTGGGTGAGATGCTCTTTGATGGGTCAGTCTACACTCGATGAGCCAAATTACCTGTTTCTACACTGCAGTAATTTTGTGATTCTCTGCAGATGCTGCGGGGTTCTTTTTTCCAGGATGTTTTTGTCTTTAAATCAGATTTCCAACATTTTGCTTTCCTTATAGTGATGGGTTAGAGTAACACCACAGTATTCTCTGTATTCAAAAAGATGTGGGACCAGTGTTACTGACTCTGATGGCCTCTGTGCTGGAATTCTACGTGGAAGTGTTTCATGCGTGAGCATTGGAGCTGAGAGCGGGCAATGACCTATTGGAATGGTCCATTTTGACAGACATTTCCTTTAAGAGTGAAGGGAAGAGAAAATAAAAAAAACGGGTAGGGAATTTTAGAGGAAGGGGTCAATAAAAAGCAATCAGAGAATACTTTAGAATTCTCATCCATCTGACAGTAATAAATGTATCATTCATTAAGAGGTGCCAAAAATGAAGCAATTTTAATGGCTGTAACCATGATCATGCAAACTATCTGAAAGAATTCCCTCCGAATATATCAAGACACCAGACTTCAACAATTGCAGAAACACTCAATTGAAGAAATTAACATCTAGGCTAAGAAGGGCAACAGCTTTAAAATGAGTAGCACCACCACACAGAGGTATAAAGGTACCAGCCAATACCAGATAATTGAGTCGATTCCTTTCCAGGTACATCAGCCAGCCCTTCTGATTTTCTGTCTTTGTAGTGAATGCAGGCTAAGGAAAAATCTCTTTAAAAGGCTCTCCTTCCCCTCTCCTCTCCCCCTTGATTACACTCGTGTCACTCTTGTTTCCAATCAAATTGCCTCCTTTCAGAGAACACAAAAACACACACAATAGTGTGTCGCACTGCAGCAGTATTCACTGTGACTGCTTTGAGGCTTCACTGAAATTTTAATGAAGTACGACCCTGAAGTGTGCAGTTCATTACACTCTGACTTCTGAAAGAATCACTTAAACCAAATTCCATGAAAAATAATCTCTCTTGAATCCAGAGCATTTGGTGTGTTTCTTGATTGCCTGAAATCACCTGGAACTCAAATGTCTCCCACTGGAAGCTATCTGGGAGATGTGCAATGCTTGTAGGCTAAACTTGGACAAGTTGAGCTTATTGGGCTTTATATTTGCAGATAAGACATAGAGTAATACAACATGGAAACAGGCCCTTCGGCCCGAACTGATCTATGATGACCGTGGTGCCCACTCAGCTAGCACCAATTGCCCGCATTTGGTCCATATCCCTCTAAACACTTCCCATCCATGTACCTATCCAAATGTTTTTTAAATGTTGCTTTTGTACCTGCCTCAACCACTTTCTGTGGCAGCCCATACCACATGCACACCACTCGCTGCATGAAGAAGTTGCCCCTCAGATCCTTCTTAAATCTTTCTCCTCTCATCTTAAACCTGTGCCTTCTGGTTTTCAATTCCCCATCCCTGGGAAAAAGACTATATGCATTCATCCTATCTATGCCTCCGCTGATTTTATGTACTTCAATAAGTTCAACCCTCATTTTCCTACATTCCAAGGAATAAAGTCCTATCCTGACCAATCTCTCCCTATAACTCAGGCCTACTAGTCCTGGCAACATCCTCATAATCTTCTTTGCACACTTTCCAGGTAAACTATATCTTTCCTATAACAGGGTGACCAAAACAATACACAATACTCCAAATGCGGCCTCATCAACGATTTATACAACTGTAACGTAACATCCCAACTCTTACACTCAGTGCCTCGACTCATGAAGGCCAGCATGGTCAATGCTTTCTTCACCATCCTGTCTACCTGTGATGCCACTTTCAATGAACTATGTACTTGTACTCCTAGGTTCCTCTGTTCCACAACACTCCTCAGGACCTTACCATTTACTGTATAAGTTCTACCTTGGTTTGACTTTCCAAAGTGCAACACCTCACACTTATCTGTACTGAATTGCATTTGCCAATTCTCAGTTCACCTTCCCATCTGATCAAGATCCCTTTGTAATCTTTGATCACCTTCCTTGCTATCAATGATACCTCCCAATTTTGTATCATCGGCAAACTCTTGCCTTGTATATTCACATCCAGATCATTTATGTAACCAACAAATTACAAAGGTCCCAGCTTATCAGTCAATTCTTGGTCTGCTGCAGAGCCATGTGCAATGACCAGTACTTGGCCTTTCTGGACATATGCTACTTTCATCTCTTACAAATGCCAGAGTATTGTTAGAATGTCATAGTGACACTAGTGTCAGACCAAATCTCATCCATTGCACAGATTACTATGCTCTGGGACTTTGCTCAAGTGTCTGTAACATGAAAGTACCATTTTTGAATGACAGGGTGAACTAAGGTTGGAACCTAGTCTGCAATTGTCAGTGAATGTGCCCCAATTGCAGGTTCATTTAAAGGGGGAAGTTCCCGGAAATAAACAAAAACAAACAGGTACTTGACAAATGTTTATGATTTGAGGAGGAAATCCTGGGACTTGCCAGCACAAAAGGCAACCAGTATGGCTCTTCATATCTATGCCAGCTCTTGTATATTTTATATCTTGGAATTATGCAGAGATGAAACATGCTTCTACATAACAAACAGTTTTTATTCTTTTTTCACAGAGCTTTAGAATGACTGTTCCAAGAGTTATCCAATTACTCTCACTTCCCATATCTTTTCTCAAAGATTGCCTTCAAGCATTCATCCAATTCCTTTCTCAAAGCTATGTTCAAACTGCTTGTTGTACATGATCAGGAGAACAAATCACAGAAACCTGCCCAATAAAAGAAAATAAAAACAGAAGTTGCTGGAAAAGCTGTGGCAACATCTGTGGAGAGAAATCAGAGTTAATGCTTCAGGTCTAGTGACCCTTCCTCAGAACCAATAGTAGCTGGGAAAATGTCGGTTTTTGTGCAGAAGATAGGGTGGGGCAAGGGAGTGAGGAGTAAACGATGGTTAGGGATAGAGTCCAACAAGAGAGAGGAAATATTTGGATAGACAAAGGAGTGGATAACAACCAGCCTGGGAGACTAAAAAGTTACTAATGGAGATAATCAGTGGCTAACAATGGGTTGTGTGCAATAGCAGACCATGTGATAACAAGGCCTGGTGTGTAAAGTTGGGGTAAGGACATGGGATAAAGTTCCTCAAGCCCTAAAATTGTTGAACTCAACATTAAGTCCAGAAGACTGTAGAGTTCCCAAGTGGAAAATGCGATGCTGGTCTTCCAACATAAGGAAAGATTTCCTCCTCTAATCTCTTTTTCTATACAAACAACGAACAAGATTAAGCCCTTTGAGCCTGCTCTGCCATTCAATAAGGATCTTGGCTGATCTGATTTTAACCTGAAATCTACATTGCACCTTATCCCCATTGAGCTATCATACTCTTAGTAATCAAGACACCATCTATGTCTGCCTAAAAAAAATTAAATATTCTGTGCGCACTAACTTTTGAGGAAAGAGATTCCAGAGACAGTATTTACTCATCTCATTTTTAAATTATGAGCCTTTGGTCTAGATTGTCCCACAAGAGGAAATGTCCTTTCAATATCCTCCCAGTCAAGTCCCCTCGGGATCTGATATGTTTCCATTAGGTCACTTCTGATCTTCTAAACTCCAAAGCATACAGGTCCAGTCTGTCTAACCTTTCCTCATAAAACAATCTGCTCATTCCAGGTGTTAATTTAGTAAACTTTCTCTGAATTGCTTCCAATGCATTAACATCCACCTGTGAGTATGTTGACCAGTACTGTATACAGTGCTTCAGATTCCAGTCTCACCAACACTCTGTATAGCTGAAGCATAACCTCCCTAGGACATTCTTGCTACTGAGGGAGTCCAACGTAGGTTAACAAGACTGATTCCTGGGAGGTGGAGGTGCCGGTGTTGGACCGGGGTGGACAAGGTCAAAAATCACATGACACCCGGTTATAGTTCAACAAGTTTATTTGAAGACATAAGCTTTCAGAGTTTCACTTCTTCTTCAGGTGTCAGTGAGACAGGTGGCGTCAGATGCAGAATTTATGAGCAAAGGATCAAAAGATAATAGAAATGATACAAAAGTATTGAACAAACATAAGATGGCTGTTAAATCTTTAATCAGTTAGCATGGATTAATATGCAAACCCCAGAATTTCTTTCAAGTCACTGCCTCAAGATAACTAAAGGTTTTGATAGTATACCAGAGGGGTGACATCTCAGGTCAGACAATGCAATTTAGGTATGAGGCCTTGTTTAGAATTTGGCTGTGTATCAGCTTGGACTCAGACTGGTTTTATTTCCAAAGTTTATAAAATGCTACATTGTCTACAAATTGTGTGCTTTTTAAACAAAATAGAATGTACCTGCAAATACAAATTTACAAATGCAAATTCATTCAATAAATTAATTTGAGTGTGTGTGTAAGAGAGAGAGCGAGTATGTGTATGAGAGAGGGTTTGTGTGAGTGTGTGAGAGCGTGTGTGTGGTGGGGTCACCTGTATGCAACATGAACCCAAGGTCCTGGTTGAGGCCATCCTCATGGGTACTGAACTTAGCTCTCAGCCTCTGCTCGACTCTACATTGATGTGTACCGCAGCCAAGTTTGGTCTCGAGGCAGACACAGACGAATTCATCAGTGAAATGAGACTCCGGGAATTCTTTCAAGACGTCAGCAGCAAGCCCAATGAAACAACCAATGAACCGGAACAGTCGACAGAGAAATCCATGGTGGAGTGGCCAAAGAAGGAGTCAAATTGAATCCCTCTGGAGGGTCATTGTCCTGGGCTTGACATGTATGCTCAAGCCCTCAGGGAATGTATGGATGCCAAACTCATCAGCCGTACTCACAAGGTAGCACAAAGCATCACCTAAGCACAACACAACGCCATCCAGGCTCTCAAGTCCAAGTGCAACGTTGTCATCAAACCAGCAGACAAAGGAGGAGCCATTTTCATGTAGAATAGAATGGACTGCTGCAAGAAAGTACAAAGGTAACTGAACAACCAGGAACACTACAGACTACCTGCTGATCTGACCAAAGAACACACATGTGAACTCAACAAACTGATCAAGACTTTTGATCCAGTCCTTCAGAGTACCCTACGCACTCTCATCCAGTGTACTTCTCGTGTAGGAGACTTCTACTGCCTTCTGAAAGCCACCAACCAGGACGTCCCAAAGTATCAGGAAATGGGGCCCTGTGTGAGAACCTCTCTGTCTATGTCAAGGGTGACTTGAAACCCATTGTACAGGGAAACCCCAGCTTATGTCACGACTCTATAGATTTCTTCCAGAAACTCAGCATCCATGAACCAATCGAACCAGGAACATTTGTTTCGGCTCTCTACACCAGAATCCCCATGATGACGGCATTGCTGCCGCAGCCTCAGTACTCATTACCACTGACTGGCAATTTCCAGATGCCATTCTACAACTCATCCGCTTCATCCACAAGCACAACATCTTCACCTTCGACGACCAGGTCTTCGTCCAGACACACGGAAGAGCCACAGGGACCAGATTTGCTCCCCAATGTGCTAGAATTTTCATGCCCATGTTCGAACAAGGCTCCTTTGCTGCACAGAATCTCTGACAAATGCAGTACACTAGATACATTGATGGCATTTTCTTTGTTTGGACTCATGGCAAGGAATTACTGAAACAACTACATAGCGATATCAACAAGTTTCATCCCACCATCAGACTTACCATGGACTACTGTTTAGAATCAGTTCCATTCTTGGACACACTCACCTCCATCAGGGACAACCACCTCATTACCTCACTCTACCGCAAGCGCACGGATAACCTCACGATGCTGCACTCCTCCCGCTTTCACACTAAACATATTAAAAAAAGCCATCCCCTACGGACAAGCCCTATGCATACACAGGGTCTGCTCAGATGAGGAGGACTGCGATGGACACCTGAAGGTGCTGAAGGGCACCCTCATAGGAACAGGATACGATGCTCAACTTATAGATTGCCAGTTCCGATATGCCACAGCGAAAATCCATAATGACTTCATCAGAAGACGGACACAGGATAAGACTGATAGGGTACCCTTCATTGTCCAGTACCTAATGGGCGTGGAGAAACTACGTCATGTTCTTCACAGCCTTCAACACGTTATCAATGACAATGAGCACCTTGCCAAGATCTTCCCCACACCTCCACTTCTCACCTTCAACCAACCACCAAACCTGAAACAGACCGTTGTATGAAGCAAACTACCCAGCCTTTAGGACAACATTGACCACAACACTATACAACCCTGTTATGGCAACCTCTGCAAGACATGTCAGATTTTCAACGTGGACACTACAATCACACATGGGAACATCACCCACCACATGCACGACGGATACTCATGTGACTCGGCCAACACTGTCTATCTCATATGCTGCAGGCAAGGATGTTCCAAGGCATGATACATTGGTGACACCATGCAGATGTTACGACAGAGGATCAACGGACGCTGCACAGCAATCGCCAGACTGGGATGTTCCCTCCCAGTGGGGGAACACTTCAGTGATCATGGACATTCGGCCTCAGATCTTGGGGCGAACATCCTCCATGGTGGACTTCGGGTAACGCAACAATGCAGAGTTGCTGAGCAGAGACTGATATTCGAGTTCAGTATGCGTGAGGATGGCCTCAACCAGGATCTTGGGTTCAGGTTGTGCTACAGGTGACCCCACCACACTATACACTCTCACACACACACACATATACACATGCACTCTCTCACACAAAAACATAGACCCACACAGTCAGACAGACTCTCTCTCATACACACACACACACAAGTCTATGGGGTGAATTTGAATTTGTGGATTTGAAATCGCTGATACATTCTATTTTGTTCAAAAAGCACATAATTTGTAGACAGTCAAAACGGCATTTTATAAATTCCTACTTTGGAAATAAAACTAGTCTGACTCCAAGCTGATACACAGCCAAATTCTAAACAAGGCCTCATACCTAAATTGCATTGTCTGACCTGAGATGTCACCTCTGGTATACCGACAAAACCTTTAGTTTTCTTGTGGCCGTGACTTGATAGAAATTCTGGGATTTGCATATTAATTCTTTCTAACTGATTAAAGATTTAACAGCTATCTTATGTATGTTCAATACCTTCACATCAGTTCTATGGCCCTTTGATCTTTTGCTTGTAAGTTCGTGTCTGATGCCACCTCTCTCACTGACACCTGATGACGTAGCGAGACTCTGAGAGCTTATGGCTTCAAATAAACCTGTTGGACTATAACCAGGTGTCATGAGACTCCTGGGATGGCAAGATTGACATGTGAATAAAAATTGGATCGACTGGGCTTGTACTCAATGGAATTTAGAAGAATGAAGGGGGATCTCATAGAAACACATAAAATCCTGATGGGACTGGATAGGCTAGATGTGGGAAGAATGTTCTTGATATTGGGGAAGTCCAGAACTAGGGGTCACAGTCTAAGAGTAAGGGGTAAACTATTCAGGACTTAGATGAGGAAGAATTTCTTCACTCAGAGAGTTGTCAACTTCTGGAATTCTCGACCGCAGAATGCTGTTGGGGCTAGTTCATTAGTTTTTTCAAGAGGGAGTTGGACATACTCCTTGCAGCTAAAGGGATCATTGGGTACGGAGTGAAAGCAGGAGAAAGATGCTGAAATTGCATGATCAGCTAAGATCATAATGAAAGGTAGGGTAGGCTCGAGGGGCCATATGGCATACACCTGCACCTATTTTCTATGTTTCAGTGAAACATTCTATCAGCTTTCCTGTACCTGATACCTGCATACCAACATTCTGTGATTCATACACAAGGACATCCAGATCTCTTCTCCTCAACTCTCAACATTTAGATAATATTATCTTTTTTATTCTTTCTGTCAAAAGGGACAATTTCACACTTTGTCACATTATACTCTTACTTTTCACATCTCTGCACAATCACTAAGTCAATCTATACCCTTTGTAGACTTCTTATGTCCTCCTCAACATTTACTTTTCTACTTACCTTTGTGTCCTCAGCAAATTCAACGACCATATCATCGGTTCCTTCATTAAAAGCATTTACATAATTTGTGAAGAGTTAAGGCCCGAGCACCAAACCTTGTGGGACACCAATTATGACATCCAGCCAGCCTGAAAAAGACCCACACATTCCCACTCTCTGCTTCCTGTTAGCAAGCCAACCTTCTATCCATGTCAATATGTTACCCACCTTAAACTGTGAGCTTTTATTTTCTGCAATCAACTTTAATGTGGCACATTACCAATTGCTTTCTGTAAATCCAAACACAATACGACCAAATATCGAGTGCACAAGTTACTTCCTCAAAGAATGCCAATAATATAGTTAAACAGGATTTCCCTTTGACAAAACCATATTGGTTCTACCTGATTACCTTGAACTTATCCAAGTGCCCTGTTGTATTGTCTTTAATAATAGCTTCTAACATTCTCTCTGATAGATGGTAAGCCAATTAGCCTGCAGCATCCTGCTTTCCATCTCCCTCCCTTTGGAATAGATGAGTCACGTGAGCTATTTTTCAAACTCAAGGAATCTTGCTCAAATCTAATGAGAGTTGTGGAAGATTCCAATCTCTGGTCTTTGGCTCCTGACCTTCAGCCTCGAGAGACATATTTTCTTCTTATTTACGCTGCCAAAACCTTTCATGCATCTGAATGTCTTCTTAACCTTTCTCTTCTTGAATAAGAAAATTCCTGGCATCTGTAGTTTCCAGACAACTGATGTACATCCTCATTATTACCATCCTAGTGAAACTCCTCGCAATTCCTGCCAAGACCTGAACGTTCTTCCCAAAATATCATCCGAGAATTGGACATAATCGCAGGGATCTTAACACCTGACAATAAATGGATCTGAATGGGGGGGGGGGGGGGTGGTTTAAGGCCCAGAAAAATGCAAGTATGCCAGGAAATGATTTTTAGCTTGCAAACTTTGTGTTTAATTCTTAGTGTGTTAAGTTGTATACTTCAAAGAGCCTCAGGAAAAGCAGTTTGCTTTATTGGCTCATGGGATGTGGGCATCACTAACTAGGCGAGCATTCACAGCTCACCTCTAAGTGCTATGGCGAAGGTGGCGGTGAGTTGGCTTATTGAGCAACCCCAGCCCTTAGGATGTAGGGACATCCACTGTGGGTATTAGGGAGGGGCTGCACGGATTTTGGTCCAATCACAGTGAAGGAAAGACAATAAAATTTTAAGTCAGCATGGCGTGTGCCTTAGGGGGGAAGTTGTGGGTGGTGATGTATCCTTGCATCTAAGACCTAAGTCCAGAAAAACACAGGAGCAGAAGCAGTCCAATTTAATAACTGGGAATGAGGAAATAACCAAGACATTAAACAGTTATTTCGTGTCGGTCTTCACAGTGGAAGACACAAACAACATGCCGAAAACTAATGGCAAGAAGGTTATAGCAGGTGAGGACCTAGAAACTATCATGGTTGTTGGGGCCAGGAAGAGGAACCTAACCATTGATAAACCTTCTTAATATCATATAACTACTAGATATAACTATAATTTAGGGGCGGCACGGTGGCTCAGTGGTTAGCACTGCTGCCACACAGCACCAGGAGCCCAAGTTCGGTTCCACCCTCAGGCAACTGTCTATATGGAGTTTGAATATTCTCCCCTTGTCTGTGTGGGTTTCCTCCAGGTACATAGGAGCAGGAGTAGGCCATCTGGCCCCTCGAGCTGCCCTGCCATTTAATAAGATCATGGCTGATCTTTTTGAGACTCAGTTCCACTTACCCGCCCACTCACCAAAACCTTTAATTCCTTTACTCTTCAAAAATTTGTCTAGCTTTGCCTTAAAAACATTCAGCGAGGTAGCTTCAACTGCTTCACTGGGCAGGGAGTTCCACAGATTCACAACCCTTTGTGTGAAGAAGTTCCTCCTGACCTCAATCCTATATCTGCTTCCCTTTATTTTGAGGCGATGCCCTCTAGTCCTAGTTTCACCTGCTAGCGGAAACTTCTCCCTGCCTTCACCTTATCTATTCTCTTCATAATCTTACATGTTTCTATAAGATCTCCCCTCATTCTTCTGAATTCCAATGAGTATAATCCCAGTCTACTAAGTGTCTCCTCATAATCCAACCCTCTCAACTCTGGAATCAACCGAGTGAATCTCCCCTGTACCTCCTCCAGTGCTAGTAAATCCCTTCTCAAGTAAGGAGACCAAAACTGCACACAGTACTCCAGGTGTGGCCTCACCAGGACTCTATACAGCTGCAGCATAGCCTCCCGATTTTTAAACTCCATCCCTCGAGCAATGGCAGACAAAGTTCCATTTGCCTTTTTAATTACCTGCTGTACCTGCACTCCTATTTTTAGCGATTCATGCACAAGGACACCCAAGTCCCTCTGCACAGCAGCGTGCTGCAATTTTTTACCATTTAAAACATAGTCCATTTTGCTGTTATTCCTACCAAAATGGATGGCCTCACACTTATCAACATTGTACTCCATCTGCCAGACCTTTGCCCACTCACGTAGACTATCTATATCCCTCTGCAGACTTTCAGTGTCTTCTGCACACTTTGCTGTACCACTCACCTTAGTGTCATCTGCAAATTTTGACACACCACACTTAGTCCCCAACTCCAAATCATCTGTGTAAATTGTAAACAATTGAGGTCCCAACACTGATCCCTGAGGCACACCACTAGACACTGACCGCCAACCAGAAAAACACCCATTTACCCCTACTCTTTGCTTTCTACTGGTCGACCAATCCTCTATCCATGCCAATACATTACCTGTAACACTGTGGAACTTCATCTTATGCAGCAGCCTTTGGTGTGGCACCTTGTCAAATGCCTTCTGGAAATCCAGATACACCACATCCACATGTTCCCCATTGTCCACTATGCAAGTAATGTCCTCAAAGAATTCCACCAAATTAGTTAAACATGACCTACCCTTCATGAGCCCATGCTGGGTGTTCCCAATGGGACAATTTATATCCAGATGTCTTGCTATTTCTTCCTTAATGATAGATTCAAGCATTTTCCCCACTACCGAAGTTAAGCTAACTGGCCTATAGTTACCTGCTTTTTGTCTACTTCCTTTTTTAAACAGTGGCGTCACATTGGCTGTTTTCCAATCTGCGGGAACGACCCCAGAGTCCAGTGAATTTTGATAAATAATTACTAGTGCATTTGCTATTTCCCCCATCACCTCTGTTAGTACCCTGGGATACATTTCATCAGGGCCAGGAGACTTGTCTACCTTTCGCCCCATTAGCTTGCCCAGCACTGCCTCCTTAGTGATAATGATAGTTTCTAGGTCCTCACCTGCTATAACCTTCTTGCCATTAGTTTTCGGCGTGTTATTTGTGTCTTCCACTGTGAAGACCAACACGAAATAACTGTTTAATGTCTCGCCTATTTCCTCATTCCCAGTTATTAAATTGGCCTTCTCATCTTCTAAAGGACCAATGTTTACCTTCGCCACTCTTTTATGATTTACATAATTATAGAAACTTTTGCTGCCTGTTTTATATTCTCAGCTAGTTTACTCTCATAATCTATCTTACTTTTCTTTATAACTTTTTTTGTGGCTTTCTGTTGGCCTTTAAAGATTTCCCGGTCTACTAGTTTCCCACTAATCTTTGCTTTTTTGGATGTGTTTTTTTTTCAATCAAATACTTTCCTTTATTTCCTTAGACATCCATGGCTGGCTCTCTCTTTTCCTACAGTTCTTCCTTATCACTGGAATATACTTCCGCTGAGCACTGTGAAAAATCGTTTTGAAAGTCCTCCACTGTTCCTCAATTGACTCACCATAAAGTTTTTGCTCCCATTCTACCTTAGCTAACTCCTCCCTCATTCCTTCATCGTCTCCTTTGTTTAAGCACAGGACGTAGGTACTGGATTTTACCTTCTCTCGCTCCACCTGTATTTTAAATTCTATCATACTGTGATCGCTCCTTCTGAGAGGATCCCTAACTGTGAGATCATTAATTATTCCTGTCTCATTACGCAGGACTAGATCTAGGATAGCTTGCTCCCTTGTAGGCTCCATTACGTAGGTACTCCAATTTCCTCCCACAGTCCAAAGACGTACAGGCTAGGTGGATTGGCCATGTTGTATTGCCCACAGTGTTCAGAGAAGTGTAGCTGAGGTGGGTGAAAGGGGAATGGGTCTGGGTAGGATGCTCTGATGGCCGGTGTGGACTTGTTGGGCTGAAGGGCCTGTTACCACACTGTAAGGATTCTGCGATCTATATAATACAAAGTTACCAGGGAATTGAAGATGCGCTTCTGGTACCTGGATAAATACACTTCATGTAACAGTGAGGTTTGAACCCTTAGAAACAACAAGGCAGAGGCATAGAGCTGATTCCAAGGAGGAGGTGAAAGAAAGGATGGGCTCGATATAACAAAAGCACCAGCAGTGGGCTTCATTGTTGCAAGTGATATCCTCATTATTACATAATTATCTTAGGATCTGTCAGTCTGTCCGTCTGACAACTACACGCAAAGAAAAAACTTACTTCCCCTCCCACCAGTTTTGGAAGAACCAAAGATAAATCGAGTGTTACCTGAACAGAAAAATAAACGGCAGGATTTTCAGGCACAGAGGGATACATGTTTTCTCAAACATGAGTCAGAAAGAGTATGCGGGTACAGCATATGATCAAAAATGTTAATGGGATGCTGTCCTTTATTATGAGAGGAATTGGACATAAAAGTCAGGATGTTATGCTTCAGTTCTACAGGACAATTGTGAGGTCAAGTGTCAAATAGTGTGGGCAGTGTGGGTCTCCTTATTTAAGGAAAGATCTAAATGCGTTGGAGGCTGTTCACAGGAGATTTATCAGATTGATAAGTGGGTCTAGTGGGTTGTTTTATAAGGAAAGGTTATACAGGCTGGGGATATGTTCACCAAAGCTTAGAAGAGTCGGGGATGATTTTAAAGTTTGAAATGCTGCAGGACCTAGACAGCATCCAAGTGACAAATGACATTCATGACACACAAATGCCAGGCAATAACCATCTTCAATAAAAGAGAATCTAATCATTGCCCCTTGATTTTCAAGAGTCTCATCAATCCCCGACTCAGAAATGTATTGCCACTCCTTTACTGTTGCCGAGTCAAAATCTTGGCACTCCCTATTTAACAACATTGAGGCTGTACCTGAGCAAATGGACTGCAATTATTGGAAAAGGCAGCTCTGCACTAACTTCTCAAAGTCAACTAGGAATGGGCAATAAATGCAACCGGCTGGTGAAAGCCACGTCCCCGCATATATTTATGAAAATGTTTATATGATTCTAAATGGTCTTGACAAGTTGGGCATGGAAAGGATATTTCTTCATGTGGGTGAGTCCATACTGCCTGTCTCCATTAATACTCATCAGTGCTTCTCCCCTGCAGAACCCAACTGAGCCCTCATCACCAGGCTCAACATGCTCGCTCCTCTATCCCCCAACCAGACCTGATAACCACCTCCCCCTGATACCTTCTCCTGTCTACGGAACCCAACAACTTCCCCTGTGCAAAGACCAGGTAGGCCCCTCCTCCCTGAGACCCAAAAATCTCCTTCCACCCGGCACTGACAGCCCCCTCCCCCAGGAGGCTGCTGCCACCTCACTTCCCAGGTATGATACATCCACTTCAATGTTATACCCGATTTGCCTAACCTATCTCAAACACTCAATAGTGCTGGTGCCCTTCTCACCTTTTCCTTGGCATGCCCCCCCCATCTCATACTGGGGATCCTGGTACCCTACTCACTTGGCGCTTTACCCACTTGGTACCCAACCCTCCCACTTACTTATGCAATCACAGGAGCTATCAATATGGCTGTTTGTGATGCTGGACATTTAAATTATAGAATATGACAACTACTGCCGTGAGAAATGGAGGCGAAGAAGGTTATCCAAGATTACAAAGGAAACAATGGGGTGAGAAGAGAAAGATGGTGTTTAATTTGGATAACAGTAATGTATTGCATTTTGTTAAAACAAACAAGGGGAGGACTTATTCAGTTATTGATAAAGCGCTGGGCAGTGTTGTTGAACAGAGAGACCTAACGGTTCAGGTCCACAGTTCTTTGAAATTTGCGTCACAGGTAGAGAGGGTGGTTAAGAAGGCATTTAACATGCTTGCTTCATTGCTCAGACCATTGAATATAGGAGTTGAGGCATCATGTTGAGGTTATATAGGATGTTGGAGTACTGTGTAAACATCTAGTCATCCTGCTAAAGGAAGGATGATAGTAAATTGGAGAGGATTCAGAAAAGATTTACTCGGATGTTATTGGGACTGGAAGGCTTGAATTATAAGGCTAGTTAGCTGGGACTTTTCTCACTGGAGCATAGGTAGTTGAGGGATGACCTTATAAAAGTTTATAAAATCATGAGGGGCATTGATAAGGTGGATAGCGAAGGTCTTTTCCCTAGGATGGGTAAGTTCAAAACTAGGGGACTTATTTTTGAGGAGAGAGGAGAAAAATTAAAAATGGACCTGCTCATGTCTGGAATGAGCTGCCAGAGGAAGTGATGGATGCATGTGCAGTTACATTATTTAAAATTTGGACAGGTGCATAAATAGGAAAGGTTCAGAGGGATATGGGCCAAATGCAGGTAAGTGGGACCAGTTTAGTTGGGCAAACTTGGTTGGCATGGAGGGGTTGGACCGAAGGGTCTGTTTCTGCACTGTGTGGCTCTGTCTCTAAGTATAATTGGTGACAGAATTGATTTGGCCTGTTTTATATCATCACAGACAGTTAAAATAAAAACACACCCAACAGTAGTGATTGAAAAAAGGTTAGCCACAGTCCGGGGATGTATAGGCCAGATGGATTAGGGTTACAGGGATAGGGTAGAAGGGGTGTGTCTTTGTGGGAAGCCCTTTGGAGGGTCAGTGTGGACTCGATGGGCCAAAATGGCCTGCTTCCACACTGCAGGGAGACTATAATTCTATGAACATTAGCACAGTTTTGCAAAAGATGTGCCTTCCCCATTGTGACATAGAAGGAAATAATTTCTGGTGTTACGTCTTGCTATGCATAAAGGTAGAGTATCTTGTGGCAGAGGCTACTTGCATAATAGAAACAACCTAAGGCATGAATGAGACCACAAGGATGTTTGGTCAACTTGCAGATACAGTATTCTTCTGGCAAAAAATATGTACAGCATTGAGACTTCTTACTCTACGAATTATGAAATTCTACCAGCAGGAGTATCTCAGACATTATGCTGCTGCGTGACACTGTAATATTATTCTATTGGCAGAGAAAAGTGGGGCTTAATAAGTGGAGCTGCTGAGCTTTTCTTTAAGGCAAAGCCACATCTGAAATAATTGTCCAAATGAGCATCACTGAGGATGGAAAAGTCAGCAGCTTCTCCAAAGCTCAGGACTAATCTGCCTTATTCATAGCAGATAACTCTGCATTTCAGTGACATGAGCACATTAAATTTCACTAACAATACAGACAGCCTCACATGATGCAAGAAAAGACCGAATGTGATTATTTGGAACATTGAATAATCTGCCTTCTGAGCTCACTTCCATGTGAAAAGTCTTTCCTACACAGAATATTCCTGTGTATGCCCAGCAATTACATGGCTAGTTGTCAATTTAATTCCCCTGTACTTTCCATCCAAGGAATGCAGGGGTGACTGAGGAGACTGGCCCTGTAACATCTTGTGTTGAGAACCACGGGAGGCAATCTCATTGAAACGTATAAAATTTTTAAAGGGTAACAGCGAATGCACAGCGAAAAGGAATCTCCTCACTCAAACGGTAGTGAATCTTTGAACTTATCAAGCCTGTGGACATTCAGTCATTGAGTTTGCTCAATACAGAGATCAATTGATTTCTGGACATGAAATACATCAAAGGATATGGGGTAAGTGCAGAAATTGGCATTAAAGATCTGGAATGGAGGAGTCAGCTAGAAGGGCCCAACGATCTCTTTTGTTTCTTTGATTCTCCTCTTTAAATAATGCAGTTTACTTTGTGTTTATATCAACAATATAGCCAGTTTACTAGCACAAAT
The DNA here is from genome assembly GCA_024137785.1 of Ginglymostoma cirratum. Taxonomy (NCBI): domain Eukaryota; kingdom Metazoa; phylum Chordata; class Chondrichthyes; order Orectolobiformes; family Ginglymostomatidae; genus Ginglymostoma; species Ginglymostoma cirratum. Next base: position 9,812,532 of record JAHRHZ010000266.1, read on the forward strand.
ACATACATCTCAGAGATGTAGATGGCAAAATAAAAAGATAATGCAGATGAGCCGCAGCGCACAAACAGGGAATGGAGGCGGCAAAAGTGAAAGAGGTCAATGAACCTGTGAGAGGTTCAGCCTAGCACCCATCTCTGCTGCTGCATCCACAGGTTCAGACTCTTCACAAGGCATATTGCTATCTGAGAGTTATCAACAAAAATAAAATCAGAATCACAACATTGTAACAGTGCAGAAGGAGGCCTTTTGGCCCTCAGGATTGCACTGGTTCCCTGAGTATTTCAAATTAGTGCTAACCTCTTGCCCTTTCTCTGTAATGCTGAACTTTCCCTCAGCCATTTTTTTATCCATGTTGCAACGTTCCCTTTCATTCTGTGACCAACAAATATCCTGATACATCTGTAGTGTGACACTGTATCAAATGCCTTTTGTAAGTCACACTGTATCAACAGCATTACCCTCATCAACCTACTCTCTTCAAAAACCTCCCATAATGAATCCATACTGACCTTTCCAAATCAATCCACATTTTCCTATGTGACTGTTAATTGTAACCTGAGTAATTGCTTCTAGAAGTTACCCCATCAGAGAAGTCAAACTGACCATTCCATAATTGTTGGGCCAAACTTTTTTTAAATGAAAATGTAATGTTTCTATCTCTCCAGTTCTCTGGCACCATCCAGGAATCTATGGAAGATTGAAAGATAATTCCAATGCCTCTGCAATTACCCCTCTCACTTACCTCACTTTTTGACTCACCAACTTTACGGACCAACAGCTTCTCCGATACCTCCTCTTTATCAATTTTAAACTCTTCTCTTGACTGAGTATTTTTTTCCCATGGCTGAAACAGTATCTGCTTCATAGGTAAAGACAGATGCAAAGGATTAATTTAATCCCACAACCTGCTGCTTTATTCTACATATAAATTTGCTATTTTTGGCTCATAAGCAGACCTACTCCTCCTCTTATCATCCTTCTGTAATTGAAAAAATAGTAAAACCTCAGAAAAGACTTTGTAATTTCCCTTTAAGTCAACTGCCAGGCTTCTGTAATAATTCCTCTTGCTTCTCATGTTTGCTTCTTTACCTCCCTCCAGAGCCTTTGGTATTCAGCTTTGTTCTCAATTATATTCACTTCCTGACACCTGTCATGCACATATTTTTTCTTCTTTGATTTAATTTCTATCTATTTGCTCATTCAGGGAACTCTGGAGTTTACGTCCTATCTGAAATAACTCCACAAAGGCCAGTGTCCCGTCACCTAGCTCTTTTATTTACACACGCATTGTACATGACACTGACCCAGCTTAGAGCCGGCTCCTAGAGTGATTGGAGCCCCTGACACTCCTGTTTATATCTGTCAGCCAGGACTTCCTGACTGAACCAGGCTAACAGCCCCATTCTGGGAATTCATATTCTATGAGATCCACCAAGCTGACCTTGTTCCAATCACTGTTCCTTCTTTCCTTTTGAGAGCATATACCTTGACTGCGCCTGAACTATTTCCTTTTTGAAGGTAACCTGTTGTCCTGGTATTGTTTTTTGTCTCTGCCAACCTTTGGTTACAGTCTATCTGGCCCAGTCCTTTCCTTGCCCCATTAAATATTGCTTTCCCCAGTTGATCACTGTTACTTTGAATTGACTTGATGTAATTTTCTATTGTTACACTAAACATCATGATGTAATGATCATTGTCTCCTAAATATTAACCCATTGCCCATTGATCTATATGGCACACTGAATTCCTAAGAACCAGGTCTGGCAGCACCTCCCTTCTTGTTCAAGGAACATACTGCTGTCAGAAATTCTCCTGGACACAATCTTGGAACATTTTCCTCTCAATGTCACTTACCTTACCACTATCCCAGTTGATATATGAACTGTTAAAGTCACTCATTACAACACCTTAACATGTCTGTGTGGAATAATGAGAAGGATTATTTAACCAGAACAGCAGATGTGGATGAAGAATTGTCTGTACTGTAGCCTATATAAAGCAAGTCTTTGATGTTTGAAACACAGCGTCTGTTGCTATTGTAGCTTGGGGCTCAAGCGTTAAAGATGTTTTCTTTTTTGACTTTGACCTACTGCAAGGTCACAATAGGGCCCCCCTTCGGGCAGTGCTCGTGGGTTTCATGGCTCCCACGAAAAGTGATGTTTCACACAGGTCAGTGGACAGGCTCGGATTTGCCGGCAGCAGAGGCATTGCTACAGCAGGAATGAACCGGTTCCTGTCAAGTACTTCAGGGAGCAGGCAGCCACAACAAGGGTGGCCGCAACACTATTGCAACGTTGCTCACAGGATCTTTTTCTTGAAATCACTTTCAGGATGTGGGCATCAATTGTAAGGCCACTGTTTATTGCCTGACCCTAGTTACCCTGAGATGGTGGAGGTAAACCTCTTTCTTGAATCACTGCAGATTATTTCATAGAATCCCTCCAGTGTGGAAGCAGACCATTTGAGTCGTCAAGTCCACACCGACCCCTTGAAGGGCATCCCACCTTCCTACCCAATCCCTGTAACGCTGCATTTGTCATGGATAATCCTGCTAGCCTGCAACTCTCTCGACACTCTGAGCAATTTAGCATGGCTTATCCACGTAACCTGCACATCTTTAGAATGTGGGAGGAAATTAATGCACCTGGAGGAAACCCACAGAGACATGAAAGACAGTGGAATCAAGCCCTGATCCTTGGTACTTTGGGGCAGCAGTGCTAACCACTGAGCCACCACGCCACCCCTACGTCATGAAAGTACTACCACTGTGCTGTTAGCTCAATGTGGACGAAAGACGAGTCCAAGTTGGTGCTTGACTGGGATGGGATTGTGTTGCCTTATACTTGCCACTAGTGCCATTCGAGCTTGTTTAATGATGCAGAATGGATAAATGCTGACAAGAAAGCTTGGCACGTTCCTGTAGATGATAGATGTTACCATCATGTGGATGCTACACACTATTGCATGTGTACTGGTGCAAAAGGAAGTGGTGGTTTAAAGTGGTGAATGGGGTGCCAATCACATGCACTTCCTGGATGATGACAGCGAAGCTCCATCCATTCAAGCAAGATCAAGATATTTCATCACACTATCATAAAAGGAACATACTGTAGGTGTTGGATACCTGAACTACAAACAGAAAGTGCTGGAGAAACTCTGCAGGTCTGGCAGCATCTGTGGAGAGAAGTAGAGAGACACACAAAGTCAATGTTTTGTTTCTATACAATATGCCTCTTTGAAGAATAGCTGCCAAATCCACTGAGTTTCTCCAGAAGTTTTGTTTTTATTTAATTGAATTCCATCAGACTCCTGACTTGTGACTTGTGGACCGAACACTTGGGAGGTGAGTTACTCAATGCAGATGGCCCTATCTTTGACCTTATCACCATGGCTTTTATGTTACCGGTCCACTTGAGCATCTTTTTAACAGATTTCCCAAAAGGAGTCAGTAAATTGCCATGCTCCTCCAGCAATACATAATTGAGGATACAGTTGATTAATGTTACAAGCATTCCATCAATATAAATATATTAGCCTTAGATGGGATGCAATTACGACTCACTAAACTGACTGCTGGAATGAGAGGGTGTCCTCTGAGATAAGACTGATTACACTAAGCCTACATTCTTCCTGAGTTTAGAAGAATGAGAAATGATCAAATTAGAATATATAAAAAACTGAAAGAACTGTGGGTGCTGTAAATCAGGAACAAAAACAAAGTTACTGGAAAAACTCAGCTGGTCTGGCAGCATCTGCCAAGGGAAAAAACACATAATTAACATTTCGGGTCCGGTGACCCTTCCTGAGTTCTGAGGAAGGGTCACTGGACCCGAAACGTTAACTCTGTTTTTTCCTTCACAGATGCTGCCAGAGCTGTTGTAATTAGAATATATACCATTTTTTAAGAGTTTTGTCGCTATAGAGAGGATTTGGGACCCTTGATTTTTCTGATATATATCAATAATCTGAATCCTGTTGGGCAGGGGACAATTTGATAATTTGCCAATGATGTGAACCTTGGAAAAATTGTAAAATGTGAGGGGGTCAGTGCAGAACTTCAGCAGAACTTTGACAAGTTGATGGAGTGGGTGGGTGGCACACGGTTATTTTAATTCATTCGTGATGTCAATGCAAGGAACCATAAGATGATGTATATTGGTAGGAAGAACATTGAAAGACAATATATAACAAGTGGTACAATTCTAAAGGGGATGCAGGAACAGAGACTTGAGTGAATGTGTGTGTACTGAATGTGGCAGGAAGGTGGAGGCAGCAGTAAGTAAAGCTGAAAAAGTGACTTCAGCCTTACTATGAGGGGCTTTGAGTTCATGAGCAAGGAGGTGGTGTTCAACTTGTATAAGACGCTTGTTAGACTTCACGTAGAGTTCTATGAACAGTTGCGGGTGCAACATAATAGAAATGAGGTGAATGTATTGGAGAGAATGCAGAAGTGATATACAAGGTTCCAGGCATGGTTCCATGCTATAGTCCAACAGGTTTATTTGAAAACACAAGCTTTCGAAGCCTTGCCCCTTTTTCAGTTGTTAGTGAGAGAGGTGGCATCAGACACAGAAATTATAAGTAAAAGATCAAACTAATGAGGATGTCCTAAACAAACCTAAGATGCAGTTAAATCTTTGATCAGTTGGAAGGTCTTAATTAATTAATATATACATATGTAAATCCCCAAATTTCTTTCAAGTCACTGCACTGAGAGAGCTAAAGTGTAAAGAAGAAGTGACATTTTAGGTCATGGCAGATACTCATGTGACTCAGCCAACGTTGTCTATCTCATATGCTGCAAACAAGGATGCCCCAAGGCATGGTATATTGGCGAAACATTGCAGATACTACAATTGTGGATGAATGGGCACTGCACAACAATCTCCAGACTGGGATGTTCTTTCTCAGTAGGGAAATGCTTCAACGGTTAAAGACATTCAGCCTTGGATCTTCGGGTAAACATTTTCTAAGGTGGACTTTGGGATACACGACAATGCAGAGTTGCTGATCAGAGGCTGATATCCAAGTTCGGCACCCATGAGGTCAGCCTCAACCGGGATCTTGGGTTCATGTCGCACTACATGTGACCCCACCACACAATACACTCTCACACGCACATTCACAATGCACACATACATACACAGACACTCACTCACACAAACACACACTGTCACACAGGCCCTGTCTCATACACACACTGTTTCTCACACACACACTCTCTCACACACACACGAGCACACACACACACACGAGCACGCGCACACGCGCTCTCACGCACACGCACACACACAAATCTATGGGGTGAATTTGTATTTGCAGATACATTCTATTCATTGAAAAAGCACCCAATTTATAGACAGTCAGTCAATGTGGCGTTCTATAAATTTTAGAAATAAAACCCATCTGACTCCAAACCAAAACATAAACAGATTCTAAACAAAGTCTCACAACTACATGCATTGTCTGACCTAAAATGTCACCTCTTCTTTATACTGATAAAATCTTTAGTTCTCTCAGGGCAGTGACTTGAAAAGAATTTGGGGATTTACATCTACGTATTAATCAATTAAAACCTTCTAATTGATTAAAGATTTAACTGCATCGTAGGCTTGTTCAATGCATTCTCATTAGTTGTGCAACGCTTTGACCATTTACACATAAATTCTGTCTGATGCCATCTCTCTCATTAACACCTGAAGAAGGAACAAGGCTCTGAAAGTTTGTGTTTTCAAATAAACCTGTTGGACTATAACCTGGTGTCATGTGATTTCTCACCTTGTCCAACCCAGTCCAACACCAGCACCTCTACATCATAGTTCCAAGCAGAAACTTCGTTTATGAGCATAAATTTAAAAGGTTGGGACTGTTGCCCTTAGAGAGAAGGAGGCCATGAGGAAATTTGATTGATGTTTCCAAAATCATGTGCAGACTGGATAGGGTGGACAGGGAGAAAATATTCCCACATACAAAACAAAAGGGCATAGATTTAAAGTGACAAAAAAACCCCAAAGACCTGCAGATGCTGGAAATGAAAAACAGAAGGAGAAATTGCTGGAAAAGCATAGCAGGTCTGGCAGCATCTGTAGAGGCAAAGCAGAGTTAATGTTTAAGTCCAATGACCCTTCTATATTTAAGGTGATGGGTGAATGAAGCAAGGGTGATGAGTAAAAATTTTTTTCCCATAGTGATTAGCTCGGGTATGCATTACCTGGAAGTATGGTGGAGGCAGGTTTGACTGAGACATTTAAGAGGGTAATGCATGATTATTTAGATAGAAATGAGATGCAAGGTCTCCTATACCAGAACATCACATCGTTGTCACTGGGTCCAAATCTTGGGCTTCCCTTTATAACACCATTTTGGGGCTACTTAAACCAAATTGAATGCAGCAATTCAAGCAGATCGCTCACCACCACATTCTGAACGATAACTAGGTAGGAACAATAAATATGGGCACAGCCAATGAAATCCACATCCCTGAATGAATATAAAATAAGTCATCTAGTTTTATTATGGGGATAGTTTCTGGCTGAGATCTGTGGACTGCTGTCAATATGGAAATTCTTCAAATAAGTGTTCTACAAGGTCCTATTCATTACATGGCCAAACAGTTTGTTATTAACCAATACAATTTTCATGGACTATAATTTTCAAATCTGGGTCCTGACTCAAATTGGCATGTTCCAGAAAAGGTAATGCATATTTTTGAAGGGCTAGGCCAACTGTTGGGCTTACTGTCTAATGGAGGGCACCTTATGGTGTTCTGAAGACAAAAGACCACTTCGAGGTCTCTAAAAACCAAGGCATTCAAAAGGGCATTGGAATACTATTCAGATAAAAATGATGTGAAGGAAGCAGGCATTAGATAATGGTGCTCATTTGAAGAGACTGTACAGTAAGACATCAATAATTCCGCATCAACAGCCCAGTTGGCTGAGATGGGAGCTTCAGCTCCTTAATTGATTGACAGGAAGCCCTTTCTGAAGAGGTCAGTCTTTTGTCATTTAAAATGTCCACAGCCGGCTGCCCATGATCTAGAAGGGGCACTGCCAATAGCCTAGACCTGTGGCCCAATGACCATTATGGACCAGGGTTGACGGGAGGAGGCTCTGGTATGACTCATTTCTCCCTCTCCTACCACTTTTGCTCCACCCTTCCTAAGCCCTGAATGTTATTCAGGCTGGAGTGAAGCAGCTGCACTGTGAATGAAAATCTTAGGTGATGAAAAGATGGGGCCTTAACAAGGATCTATCTTCAACAACAATATTCACTGGAGCAGCCAATCTGACACAGAGCTGCTCTTATTGAAAATTGTTCAGGGTGGGGTTGGTGGCATCTAGCCCCTCCAATTTTGGTGTGGCCCATTTGAACACCCAGCTCACTACCCATAATCATGTAAACCTGCTGTGTTCATCCAGCCCCATGCTTGTTATCATGCTATTGTTATTTGTTATAGAATAATATTACGCCTTTCCCAAGGGATATGGATGGAGTAATGTGACATGTTGGCCAGAATTCAAGTCACTGAAATGATTGATGATCAGAATTTGTGGCATCCCATTCGTTAAGGAGACAGTTTGAAGAGCAGGCTTTGCATAATCAGCCAAAATGGCTCACCCAATCTGCTTCCTAAAATGCATCATCGTTTGTACCAGCAAAATGATCTTACTGTGATGCTGTGGTTATTGTATATGTCTTTTCACAAATAACCGTGTCTGTGCCATCACATGAATTTCTTCATGATTGAATGAAAACCTCGATTCTGACTTGTTCCCATGCCTTCACGACTCACTCATGCAGGTTTGTTTATGAATAATTGTCATGTCAAAATTCATGGGAGTCCCACATAGACTCCCAATACACGCCAATCTGCATCTACTGTCTTGTTGCTGTTGGATCATAAATTGCTGACATTCAATAAGCAAATCATCAGTTTCTGCTGAGATAAGCCATGAAATCTTTCCTACCGTAACAGTAAAGAATTGATTCTTTTCACAAACCTAGTGGACCATTCAGGGCCAGCTTTGAAATCTGTAATGCTAACATTGCGGCTTATTTCAGGGTGGAGATGCCGATAGATTCCGTTCTGGCAATTTGAATCAATGCAATTTTAAATTTAATTCTCCAACTGGTCCCACAAGCCATACTTTCCTCTGTTTGCACATGTATTCTGATATATCTGCCTAAGCTGTGCAGCGTGATTCAGACAATCCCTAAAGTTCCTCTCCCAGTACCTTGAATTCTCAAAATGCTGCCCAATCGTTTTTCTGCTCTACAATCTCAGTGACTTTAAGATTGATTGGGCTGTGTATCTGCCGATCCATAGGACCATAAGACATAAGTAGGCCATTCAGCCCATTGTATGTGTTCCACCATTTCGTGAGATAATGGTTGATCTGACAAACTTCAGCTTGACTTTCCTGCCTTTCCTCCATCACACTTATTCCCTCACTGATTAAAAATCTTTCTAGTTCAGCCTCAACAGACCTCTGTGGCAAAGAATTCCACAGATTCATAACCTTTTGTGCGAAAAAAATTACTTCTCACCTCTGTCTTAGTTAGGATTACTGTAGTGAGGTTGTAGCCTTGACAGCACATGTTGATGTATGCATACATGAGGATATGAGCAATCACCTTCAAATGAGCAGCTTTGCACCAGTGGCAAGTAGATATTGAGTCAAAGAGGTTTGGACTTATTGACCAAAGGTCAGAGGTTGAATTAGCATGAGGTTGACTAATACTCAAGTATATGCAATATGTAATAAGACCTTAAACAAAGACAGATGTCCCAGAAGATGACATTAATTGAGAAGAAAAGAGGTTTTTCTCTCTGTATCTCTCTCTCTCTCTCACACACACACAGACACACACAAACACATGCACACAGACACACATAGACATGCACACAAATGCACACACACAGACACAGACTCTCACACACACTCATAGATATATATATGTGGATATTTATATATAATGTTATAAAGCAGCTTACTGCACAATAAATAAAGAAATATTTGTACTCACCATTGTTGTCTCTGCAATTGAACCAAAGCTGTTAATAAATATGTTGCAGCTGACATTAACAGGAGGGCCTGCAAAAGCAATAAGCGAAAGAGTAAACCTCAAACATTCTCTCCAAAAGACGAAGCAAAATCAGAAACAAAATGTCCATCTGAATCAGGTTCATTCTTGACATGGAGAGAGCCCCTGAGACCTTGCTTACAGCTTCTTTTCCCTTCTGTCTCTGATTCACTTACTCAGTCCCCGACCTTCCAGCCACTTTTTTTTTAATCACCTGGAAGAGACGTGTATGGAAGGCTCCTCAGTGGTCTCTGTTCAGATTATCCCAGTTTGTAAGCGGTAATGCGACCACATACAAGGACTGAGCTTCTTTCTGTTGTGAAAGGAGACTGGGCAGAGAATGTACGCATGGTAGACAAACAGGAGGCTAGAAGAACACAGCAGGCCAGGCAGCATCTGGAGGAAAGGAGTAGTCGAAGGATAATACCCAAAACTTTGACTTCTCCATTCCTCCAGATGCTGCCTGGCCTGCTATATTCTTCCAGCCTCCTGTCTGTCTACCTTGGATTCCGGCATCTGTAGTTTTTTTTTTGTGTCTAACAGAGAATGTACACACACAAGGTAAGTAGATACTCAGATAACAAGTGGTCCCTGTAATTTCCTAGACTGGTTTTGATTGACAGAATAACAGAGCAATTTTCCACAGCATTTTTTCTCCCCTTTTTGGGTCCAGGTTTCTCTGTAAGAAGCAGGGAAGAAGGGTGTTTAACCATGGTGTCTCAGGTATGATCAGTTGTTTATGCTGCTGGATATCTTTCTGTTAATTATTTTTGTATGCTCAGTTTTGTTTTCTCTCCTAGGAAGAGAGTCTGGGCATTTCCGAATGCCATTGACTGGATTTTCATTTGGTCTAAATAACATTTAATATCCTTAGGGTAGTTAGTAAGTACTATGTGACTTTAGACTCAAGACCCCTCCAATGCATTTAGTCTCACTGTTCAAAAGCACTAATTTGACTGTCTCTGCATTGCAACTTTTCACATTCACTTAAGCAGACAGTACTTCAACTCAAGATCTCATCTGAAGGACACCACCCCAGGCAATACAGGGAGTCAGCTTGCAGAGTTCTGGCGTGGGTCTTGAACCCAGAACCTCATAACCCAAAGGCAAAGAGTGCAACATGCAGACAAATTACATCATTAGATGCTGAGTCTGCTGTTTATTGTGTACTGTCTGCACTGCCATCTGGAATTAAAGAACATGCATTTTGTATTAATTCAGGGAATTGTTGAATACCAAAATAGAGCCACTCCTTGTGGTATATATGGTCTAGTGCCAGCTCAGGACAAAGAGTACTGAAGACTCGTTCCTCGGTCTGCTTTTCTTTTCTCTCTACCCAGAAGAATTATCGCACACAACTGAGTGACCTTCACCACCAAAATCATCTTAACATCTTTGCTTTTTTTTCAACTAATGACCAGCACCTGTAAAAATATCTATGTAGCCAATTGAAAATTTACAAGCAAAGGCCATTCTGAGCAATGCAAACCATCAAATGTCACTGCGTCTGCTTTTTAAAAAAATTAACCTATTATATAATCAACCTGTTCAGAGATATTTTTGCACACCTCTGAAGTAGGTAGGACTTGAACCTGGGCCTCCTGGTCTAGGGGTAGGGTTACTACCACTGTACCACTTGAGAGCTTCCTAGGTTTGCTCGATAAAGGGCTCAGGTGATGAGTTCCAGGCCATTGCCTTTTACCAAAGGAACTCATACTCAACAAGCGCCAGAAGGTGATTAACTCGTGATTCTCTGTGGGCCTTGTAGGGGTTATGACATATTTATATTCTCACAACCTCATGTCTTCCCATAGCTGACAGCCGGTTGAAAGTTCTGTATTCTTCTCCCAATGCCGTAAGACAGAAATACTGCAAGCATGATGCCAAAAAGTGTGCAGTGAGCTCAATGGCACACTAACAGGTTTTGTTGATTCTACCTGGGGCTTGAGAATACTGTGAGCATTCTACTGTTTTCCTCAAATAATGCCAGGGTCATTTTTTACATTTACATGAATGGCAAGATAAAGTCTCTGCTTAACTTCCTCATTGAGAAGCTCACTATTAGAGACTAGACCACTGTTACTGCAGTACCACTGAACTGGGCACCTTGATTTTATGCTCATGCCTCTGTCGTGGGATTTGAACCTACAACTTCTGACGCTGGATTAATACTAAAACACCAAAGCTAACATCTATGAGTGCATTTAGTAAGATTGTTCAAACCAAGCATTCCTTGAAAGGTCAATTTCATGGCAGTTTCCAAGGCAATATCACGATCTAGCCATGAAATACCTTCTATGCTTTGCATAGATTTAATGAACTTTTAAGCCATTTTAGGTGAAAATAAATAACGTTGTTCTACTCTAAGCTGCAGGAAAATATTGGGTTCTGAAGCTGGGTTATTACACATTACTTTGTTTACATCCTGGGTGACCTAGAAGAGAGATAACCTTAAACTACCCATAGAGAAATTATAACCACATTTTCACAAACAAATCCAAAATTTAGCTTTTTGAAAGGTAATATCTGTGACTTTTTCAGTGTCATGCTAAGTATAGCTCCAGAACAATGAGTGTCACCCAGCATCATGGCTCAACATCAGCAGAAAAATGTCAAGAGTAATATTTGGCCACCTGCAAATGCATTCTCACCTGGTGTGAACGCTGATTTGGTGATGTTTGGAAAGATTATCTCAGTGGGAGCAAAGAGTGCTCATACCAGTAGGAAAGGAATTTGCATTCGAGTTCCTCACGACAGACTCAAGAAATGGAATTTTAATTGACTCCTCCTTGAATTGGTTACATTTAGCTCAGGTGGGAATCATAACAACTTAAGAAATAGGAACGGCAGTCAGCAATTCAGTCCCTTGAGCCTGCTTTACCACATAATACGATCATCTCAACAACCAGTCAACTTTCTCACCTGCTCCCCATAAACTATCACCTCCTTAATTTTATTCAGGGCCCCGGTATCCACTGGACTCTGGGGCAGTGAGTTCCATCAGTTCAGAAACAAAGTTGCTGGAAAAGCTCAGCAGGTCTGGCAACATCTGTGAAGAAAACATCAGAGTTAACGTTTCAGGTCCGGTTCTGAGGAAGGGCCACAGAGCCCGAAACGTTAACTCTGATTTTTTCTTCACAGATGTTGCTTGACCTGCTGAGCTTTTCCAGCAGCTTCTGTTTTTGTTCCATAGGTTCAGAGCCTTTTCAGAGAAGTAATCCCTCCTCATGCCTGTTTAAATCTGTCACCACCCTTCCCAAAACTACAACCTCGCATTCTAGATTGTCCAGCAAGGGGAAATACCTGATCAACATCTACTTTGTCAATCTCCTTTAGCATCTTCTCAGAAATGTCACAGATCTGAATCATGAACCCCATCTTCCTTAATGCGCATCCACATATTTCTAATGGCTGCACTATCAGATGTGGTGATAATTCTGCTCAGATGAGGCTATTGTATCATTGAAACTGTATGCTTCGAATTTTATTAGATTTATATTTATAAACACATGTTGGCTGTTTTTCCCAGGTCTTAACACCTCTTCACTAAACCTCATAACTTTGCGATCACCCTTAACTAAAGCCCCCTTAACGTTAATTCCAACTCTCAACCTTCACTGTGATCTCCAATTCTCTCCCAATCTGCTATTCCTTTCCTGATCAACAAATTTCCTGTGATCTCCTCATCTTCCTGGAGACTTATGTACACCTCTGCATATATTGACCCCTGATGTCTTTGATTCTTCCTGCCCTAATCAACCCTTGACCAATTCCCCAGTTACCATCAATCTTCTCCATAAGATCAACAACCCCATGTCTCCACAAGATCTTCAATTCTCCCCCGATCCCTGATATCCCCAACTTATGAACCTCCTAACCATATCCCTAAACCCAAAACCCATCTTTTCCTGAAGTTGTGGCCATGAGCCTCAGGATTTCCCGGAGAGACTTACGACAGGTAAGTTTGACAATCAGGCAGGCTTGCTGTGAGGAATTTCTCAAGGAGACATGATTGCCCACTAAGCTAGAATTCCACAACATTCAGGAAAATTAGCCTTTGGGCTTTTTGGCCAGCTATCTCATGAATGTCGGGTACCAAGATTCGACATCCAAAGCTTTCAGTGTCTGTTGTAGGTAAAGCAACTGGTGCTGATACAGACTCTAACTTCTGGAAAAGAGTCATATAAGATTTGAAATATTAATTCTGTTTGTCTCTCCACACATGCTACCCAGGCCTGCTGAGTTTCTCCAACATTTTCTTTGATTTGTTCATATATTGGTACTGGTGATTTTTTCTACCTTCACAGACTATTCCAGTGCATTGTGCTGATTCTCGCAATAAACATTGCATCTAGTGCCACTCACCTGCCTTATCTCTGTAGCAACGTACACTCTTATCTTTTCAGAAGGTAATGTATTTTGATCTTGAATGCCTCAATTGAATCTACCTCTACCACACTTTCAGACAGTGCATTCTGAACTTAATCTTTTCATCTAAAAACCTAAAGCATCATTTCCTTCAAATGTTGACTACATTCTGTATCAAACCCGAATAAGCATTTATGATCATTGTGAAATGCCAAATAAAAAGTGAATATAATTCATAGAGTCAATGAGTCCTACAACACGGAGACAGGCCCTTTAGTCCAAACTAGTCCATGCCAACCAAAATGTCCATCCATGCTAACCCTATTTTCCTGCACTCGGCCCATATCTTTCTAAACCTTTCCTCTACTAGTATTTGTCCAAATGCCTTTTAAATGTTGTTAAAGTACCCGCCTCAACCACTTCTGCTGGCAGCTCATTCCATATGCATACCACTCTCTGTGTAAAAAAGTTGCCCCTCAGGTTCCCATGTATTCTTTCCCCTGTTACCTTAAACTGATGCCCTCCAATCCGCAATTCTCCAACTCTGGGGAAAAGACTGAGTGCATTCACCCTTTCCATGCCTCTCTTGATCTTATACACTTCTATGAGATCCCCTCTCAGACTCCTACGCTCTAAAGAAAAAAGTCCTAGTTTGTCCAACTTCTCTCTGTAACTCAGTCCCTTGAGTCTTGGCGACATCCTTGTAAGTTTCTTCTGCATGCTTCCCAGTTTAATAACATTCTTCCTATAGCAAGGTGACCAAAATTGAACACACTACTCAAAGTACGGCCTCACAATGTCCTATACAACTGCAACATAGCTTCCCAACATCTCTACTCAATGCCCTGACTGATGAAGGCCAGTGCACCAAAAGCCTTCTTTACTGCCCTATCTCCCTGATTCGACTTTCAGAGAACTGTGCACATGAACTCCAAGGTCCCTCTCCTCCACCACACTCCTTAAGGCCCTACCATTCACCATGAAACTCCTACCTTGATTTGACTTTCCAAAATGTAACACCTTACACTTATCTATATTAAATGCCATTTACCATTTGCCATTTCTCGGCCCACTTCCTCAGCTGATCAAGATCCTGCTACAATTTCTGATAACCTTTCACACTGTCCACGATGCTGCCTATTTTAGTGTCTTCTGCAAACTTACTTGTACATTATCATCCAAAGCATTGATATAGATAACAAACAGCAATGGGTCCAGTACCAACCCCTGAGGCACACCACTAGTCACAGGGCTCCAGTCCGACAAGTATCCTTCCACTATTACCCTCTGCTTCCCACCACCTGGCCAATTGTGTATCCAATTTGCCTGCTCTCCGTGGATTCCATGCAATCTAATCTTCCAGAGCAGCATAACATGATTCAGAACACCTTTTCATGGAATTATTTCAGAAATATTTGACTCGGACGGTGAGTAAGAGTAATAATCGGGTAATTATATGCTAGAGTATTTCAACTTTCCAAGCATAAGTTGGGATAATCATAGTGTTAAGGGTTTAGAGGGCCCAGGATTCTTGAAATGTATCCAGGGGAGTTTTTTGGTCTCAATATGTAGAAGGTCTAACAAGGGGCAGCACAGAGATGTATCTGGGGAAAGAAGGTGGTCAAGTGTTCAAAGTGGCAATGGGGGAATATTTTAGCGACAATGACCATAAACATGGTACGGTCCAAATTTGTTATGGACAAGGGAAAAGATGGCCTGCAAAAGACAGCTTTGGATTGCAGAAAGGCAGATTTTATTACAATAAAGGAGGATCTGGCCACAGTAGATTGGGAACAGCTCCTTGTGGGTAAGTCTACAGCAGAGCAATGAGACATATTCAAAAAGAAGCTGGGGAAGAATACAAGCCCAAAATGTACCCTTTAGAGAGAAGAGTACAAGTAATAAGTTCAGGGAACGCTGAATGTTGAGGACAATTCAGGACTGAGTGAGGAAGAAGAGTAAGGCTTTTAGCAAGTCCAAAGTGAGCAAATCAGCTGCGACCCGAGAGGAATACAGGAAGTGCAGGAGGGAACAGAAGAAAGCAATTAGAAGAGCAAAAAGGGAATAAAATGGACTTGCGAACAGGATTAGGGCGAATCCTAAGATATTTTATGAGTACATTAAAGGGAACAGGTTAATGAGGGAAAGAGTAGGGCCCATTAGGGACAAAGGGGGCAACCTGAATGTGATACCACAGGAGATTGGAATGATGTTGAATAAATACTTCTCTTCAGTCTTCACTCTGGAAAAAGAGAAAGAAGGTACGGAATTCAGGAAAAGGGAACGTGAGGAACCTGTACAGTTTGACATAGGAAATAGGAAGGTATTGGAGGCTCTGTCAGGTTTAAAAACAGACAAATCCCCCAGCCTGGTGAAGTGCATCCCAGGCTGCTGTGGGAGGCAAGGCAGGAACTTGCAGGGGCTCTGACACAAGTTTTTAATTCCTTTCTGGCCACAGGGGAAGTGTCTGAGGACTGGAGGATGGCTAATGTGGTTCTACTTTTTAAGAAGGGTGATAGAGATGAACCAGAACATTACAGACCAGTGAGTCTCACATCAGTGGTAGGGAAACTATTGGAGAAAACTCTGAAGGAGTGAATTAATATCCATTTGGAAATGTTTGGGTTAATCAGGGATAGCCAGCATGGCTTTGTCAGAGGGAAGTCATGCCTAACAAATTTGCTAGAATTTTTTGAAAATGTGAGCAAGTGTCTGGATGAGAGAAGTTCAGTTGACGTAGCTCATATGGAATTTAGAATGATTTTGACAAGGTCCCATATGGGAAACTGATTGAGAAGGTTAAAGCACAGGGAATTCAGGGAAACTTGGTGAAATAGATCAGAAACTGGTTTAGTAATAGGGCACAAAGTGCAATGGTAAAACATTGTTTGAGTGATTGGAGACGATTGTCCAGCAGTGTACCACAAAGATCAGTACTGAGGCCCTTATTGTTTGTTATATACATAAATGATAGAGATGAAGATGCTGGGGGAATGTTAAGCAAGTTTGCAGATGATACCAAGATTGATAGGTTGGTTAATAGAGAAGAGGATAAATGTAGGTTACAGGAAAGTATAGATGGGTTGGACAGATGGTAGACCAGTGGTAGGTGGTAAGTGCGAACTAACCTTGATAAGTGCGAGGTGATGCACTTTGGAAGAAGAAACAAGGTGAGGGGGTATTGAATGAGTGGGAAGATACTGGGTGGAAGAACAGAGGGATCTTGAGGTAATTATTCACAGACCACTGAAGTTGGCAGAGCACGTGTATTGGATAGTTAAGGCAACATGTTGGACATTTGCTTTCATCAGTCATGGCAGAGCGTAAGAACAAGGAGGTAAGAAGTTGTACACAGTGTTGGTTAGGCCACAGCTGGAGTACTGTGTGCAGCTCTGGTCACCTCACTACAGGAGGAATGTGATAGCACTAGAGGGGGATACAGAAGCTGTTCACCAGGATGTTGCCTGAACTGGGGAAATTGAGCTATAAGGAGAGACTAGATAGGTTTTGATTGTTTTCTTTAGAGAACAGAGAACTGAGCGGGAGGGGGGTGTGCGGGAGACATGATTGAGGAGTGTAGGGTAGTGAGGCATATAGAGAGTGTGAATAGAGAGCAGCTATTGAAGGGCCAATCACAAGGGGGCATTGTTTTGGGGCTAAGGGGCAGGAGATTCAGAGGGGATTTTGGGAAAAAATCTTTGTCGCTCAGCGAGTGATTGGAATCTGCAATGCACTGCCTGGGAAGGTAGTGGAGGCTGGAAACTTTAAAACTTTTAAAATGTATTTGGATGAGCACTTCAAATATCACAACATTCAAGGATATATGGGACAAGTGCAGAAAATTGGGATTAGTGATCTTTTAATGGTAGTTATGTTGGTGCAGACTCAATGGGCTGAAGGGCCTTTTCCACACAACAAGAATCTGTGAATCTATGAATCTCTCTGTGAATCCTAACAAGTAAGTCAATGTAAGCATGCTAATAAGAACAAAGAACAAAGAAAATTACAGCACAGATACAGGCCCTTCGGCCCTCCAAGCCTGCGCTGATCCAGATGTTCTATCTAAACCTGTTGCCAATTTCCAAGGATCTGTATCCCTCTGCTCCCTTCCCATTCATGTATCTGTCTAGAAACACCTCAAATGATGCTATCGTGCCCGCCTCTACCACCTCTGCTGGCAACGCATTCCAGGCACCCACCACCCTCTGCATAAAGAACTGTCCACGCATATCTCCCTTAAACTTTTCCCCTCTCACCTTGAAATCATGGCCCCTAGTAATTGAATCCCCCACTCTGGGAAAAAGCTTCTTGCTATCCACCCTGTCTATACCTCTCATGATTTTTTAGACCTCAATCAGGTCCCCTGTCAACCTCCGTCTTTCTAATGTAAATAATCCTAATCTACTCAACCTCTCTTCATAGCTAGCGCCCTCCATACCAGGCAACATCCTGGTGAACCTCCTCTGCACCCTCTGCGTCCACATCCTTTTGGTAATGTGGCAACCAGAACTGTACACAGTATTCCAATTGTGGTCGAACCAAAGTCCTATACAACTGTAACATGACCTGCTAACTCTTGTACTCAACACCCCATCCGATGAATGAAAGCATGCCATGTGCCTTCTTGACCACTCTATCAATCTGCTTTGCCACCTTCAGGGTACAATGGGCCTGAACACCCAGACCTCTCTGTGCATGAATTTTCCCCAGGGCTTTTCCATTTACCATATAGTTCGTTCTTCCCCAGGGCTTTTCCATTTACCACGATGATAGATAGTCAGTCATTACAAATCGAGTGGAAAAAATACATTTTGCTCCAGGGTGAACAGTTAGCACTGCATAAGTTTATGTCCAGCTGGTTTAGAAATTAAAATTGAGTTTAAAAAAGGAAGCAAAATTTTATGGTTTCAAGTCTTATTCAGGGACATTCCTTCTATTTTTTCAGAGGATACGGACATCACTGATAAGGTCAACTTTTGTGATCCATCCCCAACTACGCTTCAATGGAATGGTTCGCTCAGCCATCGAAAAGGCCTTTCACTACATTACTTCGGATCTTGAACTATTTGTAGAACAGAGCAGGTCAGGATGGCAGATCTCCCCCACTGAAGGACATAAGTGAACCAGATGGGTTTTTACATCAATTCATGATCACAGTTTTGAGAATAGCTTTCAATTCCAGATTTGTTTCATGAATTGAAAGCTCCACAAGTTAACATATGAACTCATATCACCACAACACTTGCCCAGGCTTCAAGATTACTAGCCCAGTGGCATTTATCACTATTCCACCATCACCCCATTTATTCTGGCACTTCTATACAGTATTGAAGGAGTACTGCACTGTTGAAAATGCCATGCTTGGTTGGAAACATTAAACTGTCATCAGGAAAAAGCCATCAAGTATTGGAGGTAAGGTTGGGAGGCTTGATCTGACTAAGCTAGGACTCTGGACCAGGCGAGTCAGAAAATAAGTGCCAGCTGTTCCAGTGGTGGCCAAAACTTTAAAAATGCAGCCAATGGCCTTTGGAAAAATGGTGGCAAATTTTCTTCATGGCAATTTATGCACAGGCCTGTGATAGCCCAGGATATCAGAATATGTTTCACATAATTAATTCTGACACTTTTGCAACAACAAGCAACCCTCACTAAATGTGGATAGCCGCAGTAGTGAGAAAGGGGGTTAAAAACAATTTGTTTTGCAAGTTGTTACTTTCTACATTATTGCTGGATAAAGTCACTTGGAAATACAAAACTTAAGTATTCTTGAAAACAAAGACATCCAGTTGAAGCTTTTCATTTTGCATTCGTCAGGACATAATTGTAAGAATACCAATTGTGAAAGGGGAATAAAAGACAATTTATCCTGCATGAAAAGAGAGTGTTGATTTTTTGGCAAGTCAGAAGACTGGTAAAGATATTCCCGTGGAGAAGGCAACAATGTACAATTGACTGCTAAGCTATGTTTGAGTTCAAATAGGTAAGTGAAGTTTGATCGGCCAAAGCACTGCCAGAGGGCAACTGACCCAAGCTTTTGTTGAATTGAAATGATAGGTGGGCACATTCCATCTCTCTGCAAAACACAGGGTCCTGCACATGAATATGCTTGGTCTCTAGTAAACATAACTGAGGCACATAAGTGAGATCGATAGGTAAACTTAAATTGGTTGATCGTGTAATTCACAGCATAGTCAGGATCGTTTAGTAAGTGGTGCCCATTTACAGATTTAAATCTTATGTTAGATACTATGTTCTGAGTTTTGTAAGCGCTGGCTGGTTGCTTATGGATGGTAACCTGCCTCTTGTGAAAAAATGAAAGGACGTGCTATTTGATATAATCAATATCCTCTTCTCATTCACTATAAATCGTGGTTCCCTTTTAGGCTCGGTATCCTGATGGGTGGACAGATGAAATGCTTTGAAAGTATGTTTCCTTTCCTAGCGATATTGTTTGATATTTACAAAATAATCCTTTTACTTTGATACTCAATGAGGAAACTGGGCAGAGGTTGAGGCTTGATAAAATTGAATCTTCTGTGGTTTGCCTTTTGGCATTCACTATACAATGAGCAGTGGATCAGTGGTTAGCACTGCTGCCTCACAGCACGAGGGATCCTGGTTCAATTCCAGTGACTGTCTGTGTGGAGTTTGCACATTCTCCCTCGTTTGCTTGGATTTTCTCCTGGTGCTCTGGTTTCCTGCCGCAGTTAGAAGATGTGTGGTTTGGCCATGCTAAATTGCATCTAGTGATCAGGGATATGCAGGCTAGGGGGGTTAACCAGGGAAGATGCAGGGTTACATGTAGGTGGTGGGTGTCAAGTGAGTCTTGGTGTAAGGTTGGTATAGACTAGATGGGCTGAATGACCTGTTGGGATTCTATGATGACATTCATTGTATTTAGAACCTTAGGCATGACCAGTGCTTCATCCAAATAGAATGAACTTCAAGCAGTACTGTTAACGCACTGAACATTTATGCTGATCATGATGGAGGAGTAAACATGTGCACTAAAAAAAAGGCTACAGTTATAAATGTATTGACTCATGTCAGCCTACTTCTTTCTTTAACTTGTATTTTTCTCTTATTTTCATTACTTTAGATTTTTAACTTTGTTCCTGTGCTCCACTACCACAGGCATGAAAGGATTACCATATAAGCGAACAAGATCACTTCTAATCCTTTCACTTCTGTGCTTGCCATCTGGCATTATATCTTCCTGTCAGAAGACGTTATGCTGGATAAGTAACACACAAGACAACCTTAGTTTTGATTTTGGCAAAAAAAAATCTGTGCACAAGTAAACTGCATTCGCTGTCCATCGTGATGTTTCCTCTATATGGAGAAATCCCGATACATATTGGGTGATTACTTTGCAGGATATCCTCATTGATTCAACATTCATGACCCACAACTGCTGGTGACTAGATATTTCAATTTCCGACTCTCAATCTGGGTCACTTTCCTGCGACTCCTGAACTATTCATAGCATCATAGAGTTGTACAGCGTAGAAACAGAACCTAAATTTCCACAATTAATCCAGTCCCATTTGCCAACATTTGGCCCATATCTCTTGAAACCCTTCCTATTCATATACCCATCCAGATGCCTTTTAAATATTGTAATTGTACCAGCCTTCATCACTTCCTCTGCCAGCTCATTCTATACATGCACCAGCCTCTGCGTGAAAAAGTTGTCCCTTAGGTCCCTTTTAAATTTTTCCCCTCTCACTTTAAACCTATGCCCTCTAGTTTTGGACTCCTTTATTCTCGTAAAAAAAGAGCTTGGATATTCACCTTATTGATGCCCCTCATTATTTTATAAAACCTCTCAAAGGTCACCCCCTCAGCCTCTGACGCTCTGAGGAAGATAGCTTCAGCCTAACCGTTCTCTCCCTATAGTTCAAACCCTCCAATCCTGGGAAACTTGGTATAACATGATTTTTAAAAAATTATAGTCTCTTGCAAGTTAATTGGTAAAAGCAGCAAGAGTTTGAGTTGTACAAACACAGAAACCCCAGTTTTTATCATGGTGGCTACAGTCCAATTGCTGCCATCATAAAATTTGAGGTTTTCATGGTTTGTGCAACTCAAATTCTCATTGCTTTCACCAAGTATCTTGTGAGAGATTAATATATTTTTTAAGTTACTTAATACCAGGTTTCCCTTGAAGATCTTAGCTCCAGAAATATAGGCTTGGTCCAAATATAGACAAAGGGGCTAAATTCCAGCATTAAGGTGACAGTGACTGTCCTCAACCCTGAGTCACCATTTGATCAGGTATACCATCAAATAGCAATATGGAGTCAATGGAATTAAAAAGGAAAACACTTCTCTGGTCAAAGTCATTCTTAACACAAAGCAAGATGGCTGTGGTTGTTGAAAGTCACATAATCAGCCATGGTCAAACTGAATGGCAGAGTTGGCTCGAGGCACTGAGTGGTCTACTTCTACTCCTTACTTGTGTGCATGCATATATTTTCACACATGAGTCAGTTAGGACATCATTGCAGGAGCTGCCCAAGTTTAACCATCTCCAGCTTCTTCTTCAGCGATTGTCTTCGCATCGTAACACTGAAGTTAAAGACTCTTTTTGGTGACTGCACAGTGTTCAGTTCCAAATGCCAATCTTCAGATACTGAAGCAGGTCAAGTCCCATTACAGCAAGACCTGGACAGCATTCAGTTTGGGCTGAGCCGTGGGCTTTGTACCACAGAACAACCAAGCAGTGACCACTTTCAACAAGAGAGAGATTAACCACTCCCCTTGATGCTCAACATACTGACCATCATCAAATATCTCAATATCACTGACTGACCAGAAATGTAAGTGGACTAACTACATCAACACTTTGACTAAAAGAGCAGGTCAAAGGTTGGGTAGTCTACTGACTACTGACTCCCCAGAGTCTGTCCTCCATCTGTAAAGGTATGGCTTAGCAGTGTGGTAGAATACTCTCCGCTTGCTAGGATGAGTGCAGCAATGCCACTCAAGAAATCTTAGAGAGTGCGTGACTGCCATCCCATACACCTGCTTCAATTGGCCTGAAAGGGTTAATATGAAGTCTTTGTATAGCTCCAACTATTGAAGTGTACATGGCAGTCTCTGGGAGGAGCTAACAGTATTTTGTGTGTCTGATTGTCTGTTTGGCAGTCTCTCTTGTAAACCTGACTTAGAGACATAATTTGGATTTACACCTCTTACCAAAGTTAATGTAATGAACCTGTCAGGATGTTATGATAATTTGCTCCTTCTTTGTTCTGATATAAACAACTTGCTGTTCCTCAGGCATTTGTCGGTTTTAACCTAACACTTTGGCAAATTCCGATATTGATGTAACTTAGTGCTTCCTTTTGCATTCACAGGAGCAGATGATATCTCTTTATTTGGGCTCAACCATTGCTTAATGAAAGATTCATGATTTAATGACACATGCATTAATCTCTCAAATTAAGAAGTGGAAAATAAACAAATTAAACTCATTTCATACTGTAACTTCCTTAATTATTAATTGCAGTCATGGAACTCCTAACAATACAATCAACGCATGAGAAATAATAGATTAAAACTGAGAATTTGTTAATTTGAATATCCATCATGATGCGTATGATAAAGTGTCTCAGATATTGGTTACTTGGCACTGAATCTCAATGTTGAGAGTTACGTCTGCATAAAACATTGAGAACCCTGGAGGCACAAGGTAGAAAAATGAGGAAGTTATGCTAAATCTTTTTAAAATGTTGGCCAAGCCTCAGCTGAAATATTGTGACTAACTTTGGGCGTATTTGGAGTTTATTTAAGACAGAGATAGATAGTTTCTTGATTAGTAAACCGAACAAAGGTTTCAGGGAGAAGGCTGGAGCATTTCTTTGGGTGGCACAGTGGCTCACTGCTGCCTAATAGCGCCAGGAACCCAGGTTGATTTCTATCCTTGGGCAACTGTCTGTGTGGAGTTTGCACATTCTCTCTGTGTCTGCGTGGGTTTCCTCTGGTTTCCTCCCATGTCCAAAGATGTGCATGTTAGGTGGATGGCCTGGGCTAAATTGCCCATAGTGTCCTGGGCTGTGTAGATTAGGTGGGTTATAGGGGATGGTTCTGGGTGGGATGCTCTGACGGTCAGTGTGGACTTGTTGGGCCGAAGGGCCTGTTTCCACACTGTAGGGAACCTATGAACATATTGGCACTGATCGAATGGTGAAGCAGATCCAGTGGGATGAATGGCCTACTTATGCTTCTTATGTTATTGTCTAATATTGAGGACCACAGACCTTGGAAGAGGAGAACTACCAAACTGTTACCAGGGACATGTTCAGTCATATGGAGAGACATTGCTCTTCTTAGGGAAGAGGTTTTATAGAGTTGTTCAAAGTAGTGAAAGACTTTGTGATGGTAAAATAACAAGAAAACAAAATTGTTTCCAGTGGCTGAAGCATCAGTAACCAGAGGAGAAAACAATTAAAGCTCTTGACATGACAAGCAAATGTTTTACATGGATAACTGCTGTGTTCAGGAATGAATTGCCTGGAACAGCTTCAGCAGTCAATAATAAAAGGGAATCAGAAACTACTTAAATGAAAACATTTAAAAATCTATAATATGTCATTGGGATCAAATGGATAGCGATACGAAAAAGCCAACACATGTGCCTGAATAAGCCTTGCTTATAATTGTTTAAATCAGGAAAGCCATGAAGTAGGGAATTGAAAATGCCAGGATTCCATTGCAGTGTACACTGTTAGTTCAGTTGGCTGGGCAGCTGGTTCGCAATGCAGAGTAATACCAACTAGTGCATTGCTGAGCTTTCTATGAGGGAGTCTCCTTCTGAAACTTTCCCCTTGCCTGAGGCATGGTGACCCTCAGGTTAAATCACCACCAGTTGTCTCTCTCTAGTTAGAGAGCAGCCCTATCGTCTGGTAGGACAATGGTGACTTTACCTTCAATGTTAATGTGATTCCTTCCCACTCCTTTCATGTGGGTATTGTATTACGGGGCATTGTCACACACTGCCCTACTTCCCTATAAAACAGAAAAACATTCCTTTACATGCAAAACGATGATGGAATTCAGCCTGGTGTTTTAAAACAAGTGGCTATTGAGATAGCTGACACATTGGTTTTATTTTTCTGAAACTGCTTTGATTTGAGGATAATCCCATTAGATTGGGAGATCGCAAACTCATTCAGTCGAAAAGGAAGAGATACAGAAAATTAGTGGCCAGTTAGCTTAATATCAGGGATATATTAGAAACTATTATTAAACAAAATACAGGAGAAAACTCAAAGAAGTTGAGGGTGATTGGGCAGGGTCAACATGGTTTAGTGCAAGAACATTTTTAGTTCTTTGAGGAGGTAACACACGTTGTGGTTAAAGGGGAACTGATATATGTACTGCACTTAGACTTCTAGAAGGCCTTTATTTAGGTGCATATCAAAGTTTCTTACAGAATCTAAAAGTTCATAGTGTATATTACAGTCATAGAGTCATTCAGCACGGAAACAGACCCTTCAGACCAACCAGTCCGTGTCAACCATAATGCCAAATTTAACTAGTCTCACCTGGCTGCACTTTGCCCATATTCCTCTAAGCATTTCTTATTCATATACTTATCTAAATGTCTTTTAAACATTGTAACTGTACTCAAATTCACCACCCCTTCTGGAACTTCATTCCACACATGGACCACTCTCTATGTAAAAACATTGCCCCTGGGTCTTTTTTAAATATATCTCCATTCATCTTAAAAATTATGCCCCGAGTCTTGAAATCCCCCACCCTACAAAAAAGACACCTGCCTCATTATTTTATAAACCTCTATAAGGTTACCTCTCAACCTCCTATGCTCCCTTGAAAAAAATTCCAGCCTACCCAGCCTCTCCTTACAACTCAAACATTCCATTCCTGGTAATGACCTGGTAAATCTCTTCTGAGCCCTTTCCAACTTAATAATATCCTTCCTATAATAACAGAACTGGACACAGTACTGCAGAAGTGGCCTGACCAATGTCCTGTACAACCCCAACACGATGCCTGGACTCCTGTTCTCAATGGTCTGAACATTGAAGGCAAGTGCGATGAACACTTTCTAAACCATCCTATATATAATGCAAATTTCAAATAATTATGCACCAGACCCCCTAGGTTTCCCTTGTCTACAACACCGCCCAAGGCCTGATGTTTAATTGTATAAGTCTTGTCTCTGTTGGTTTTATTGGCATAGGCAGAAGGTTAGCTGGCTAACAGGAACTACAAAGTGGGCATAAATCAGTCTCAATCAGGTCAGTAAGATGAAATAAGTGGTGTGCCACAGGGATCAGCGCTGTGACCTTAACTGTTCCCAATTTATATAAATGACTTAGATGAAGGTATAGAAGATACTATCGCAAATTTATTGAAGGAACAAAAGTAGGAAAGACATCAAGACAAAAGTTACAGGTAGGATAAATTGGGAAAGTGGGCAAAGATGTTACAGAATGAGCATATATGAGAAAATGTGAAACTGGTCTTTTTGGCAGGAAGAATAAAATGAAGCACTGTATTTAAATGATGAAATATTTCAAAACTCTGAGATACAGAGGGGCTTGGGTGTTGTCATGCATAAATCATTTCGGGATATGTTCTCTCTCAGAGGGTTATGAATCTTTGGAATGCTTTACCTGACAAAATGGTGAAAACAGAGTTCTTGAATACTTTTAACTCAAAGGTGAACGGATTTTTGTTAAGCAAGAGGTGGGCAGTTACAATCAGATTAGCCATAATCTTATTGAATGGTGGAGCAAGTTCAAGAGGCTGCTCTTGTTCCTAATTTTAATGTTCCTTTGTATGTTAGAGAAATTAAAGCATTTTCTACTTGCTACAGCATTGCACATCCCTGCACGAGTCCAACATTAACCACCTAATGCAGGCATAGAGTCATAGGGTCATACAGCATGGAAACGGGCCATTCGGCCCAAATCATCTATGCTAACCAGGTTTCCTAAACTAAACTGGCCCCACTTGCCTGTGATTGGCCCATGTCCTTCTAAACCATTCCTGTTAATGTACCTGCTCAAATGTTTTAAGTGTTATAATTTTACCCACCTCTACCACTACTTTTGGCAACTTATACCATATGCACCACCCTCTATGTGAAAATTTTGCCCCTCAGGTTTCTTTTAAATCTTTCCCCTCTCACCTTAAACCTATGCCGTCTGGTTTTGGACCATGGGGAAAGGATCTTGACAAATCACCCTATCTTGCCCCTCATGATTTTATAAATCTCTGTAAGGTCACCCCTCAGCTTCATATTCTCTGGGCAAAAAACAGTTCTAGCCTATCCAACCTCTCCCTATAGCTCAAACCTCCAGTCTCAGTAACACCATCATAAATCTTTTTTGGGCCCTTTTGAGTTTAACAACATCCTTCCTATGGCGCACAAAAGAGAAAGGAAGCTACATCTCTAGAGCATCCTTAAAATGTTGATGGCTTCCCAAAATGCCTCACAACTGTGAAATTCTGTTTTAATTGTTGGCACTCTTACAAAGCCAAGCAGAACAGTCAGTGTGCATAGAGTGAGATCACACAAGCAGTAAATAACAACAATTACTGGGCAATACAATTCCGATGGTGTTAGTTGTGAGATAAATTGGAAGAACTCCCTAGCTCTTCTTCAAACAATGCCATGTCATCGCTGGTGAGCAGGCAGGTTGGACCTCAATAGAACATTTCACCTGAAGGTCTGCATGTCAGATAATGCAGCATTCTCTTGTGTGGTCTTTGCAAAATAGATTTGTATCAAAATATTTTCATCCACTAAAATTGCCTAAATATTTTTACAAAACACCAACAAAAATACACATGTGCATATAAATGAGAAGCAGGTGGAGGCCATGCAACCCTCGAGCCTGCTTTGCCATTAATAAGATCGTGGCTGGCTTGATTGTTGCCTCAAATCCACATCCCAGCCTAGTCTGATAACCTTTGATTCTTCTGTTAGTCGATAATATATCTACGTTTGGCTTATGTTTTATTAATCTGTACTCTCACCAAACTTAGGTTTACATGGAAAAAGGATGCAGCTTCCTTTAGGTTGTTATGGTTGGAAATAAATGACTTGTTTCAAGTCTGGATATGCTGCAGAGTGAGAACAACAAGAGCTTGAATTAAGAGTGTCCTGCAGAGATCTCACTGTGTAACTGGGACAGTTCCACTAATCCACCCTTTGCAGTTCAGTACACTGACCTGATTACGATTCTGATTTCTCAATATTCCTGAACCAGAAATGTAATCTTTTACAAGTACAATGCTTGCACTCTACTGCAATGTCTGCTGCTGAATTTCTCAAGACTTGTAAATCCACAACCATTAGATAGATAATCAAGGTTTTCATCATTTGTAGGATATGCCTCACACAAAAGAAAATCCAGAACACTGCAAACTCATCCTGCAATAGGTCATTTTGTCACAGTGAATAATACAGGTGAGTTTTTGAGGTGTTTTGAGCAACAAAATAATTACTTTTAGATGCAAAAGCTGGTACTGTGCTGTGCCAATGTTTAGCATGGTTAAAATCAAAAATTAAGTTTAAATATAAAGAAAAATTGCAGGTGCATTCTCCATGACAATGCCTCTATGATTAGAGTCTATTTGCCAACTATTTGGCACTCTCTCCTGAGGATCTATTGTATCGCTGTTCCTGATGTGGCCTCCTCTACATCAGGGAGACCGAGCGGAGGCTTGGAGACCGCTTGGTGGAGCACCTACACTCGGTTCGCGACAAATGACAACACCTCCCAGTCGCGAACCACTTAACTCCCCCTCCCACTTCCTGGACGACATGTCCATCCTGGGCCTCCTCCAGTGTCACAACAATGCACCCGGAAACTAGAGAAGCAGCACCTCATATTCTGCCTTGGGAACCTAAACCCAATGGTCTCAATGTGGACTTTATTAGCTTCAAAATCTCCCCATCCCCGACCTGATCTCAAGACCAGCACCCCCTCTCATCCCTGCCTCCTTGACCTGTCCGTCTTCTCTCCCACCTATCCGCTCCACTATCTACCTGCTATCACCGCTTCCCCCCCGCAATTTATTTCAGAGCCCTCTTCCCCTCCCCCATTTCTTAAGAAGGATCCCGACCTGAAACGTCAGCCTTCCTGCTCCTCTGATGCTACCTGGCCTGCTGTGTTCCTCCAGCTCCACACCTTGTTATCTCAAACTCCAGCATCAGCAGTTCTTCCTATCTCTGAGGATAAGTTGTTGTTCCCTTTGAGACTTGGTATTCTTGTGAAGAAGTCTCTTTTTTCACACCATTTCTCGCATCTCTATTTTCAACAGTACTCACGTTTTATACTGCCAAGTGACTGCTCCTAGCAATATTTCAGCAGGTAACTGTTTGCAAATCCAGCTTGTTTGCACTATCCAACAAAAGAGACCTCTACCATCTTGAAGGACAAAGGCAACAAGCATGTAGAAGTGCCACCAACTGCAAATTCCCTGCCAAGTCACACACCATCCTGACTTGGAACTGTATTAAAAAAAAATGAAAAAACTGTGGATAATGTAAATCAGGAACAAAAGCAGAAGTTGCTGGAAAAGTTCAGCAGGCCTGGCAGCATCTGTGAAGAAAAAAATCAGAGTTAATGCTTCAGGTCTGGTAACACTGGACCTGAAACATTAACTCTGATTTTTTCTTCACAGATGCTGCCAGACCTGCTGAGCTTTTCCAGCAACTTCTGTTTTTGGAACTGTGTTTGCTGTTCCTACACTTTCAAGTCGCTCAAAATCTTAGAATTCCCTTCCTTTTTACACTGTGGTGCAAACACCTCATAGACTACAGTGAGCATTAAGTCCATGTCGTGCCAACATTGTTCAAGCCCCATAAGCATTAAATGAAAGGACTGAGAGATTTGTTTCCACATTGTGGCTTCTGAGTATCAATCTGAGAGGACAGCCTCTATGAAGCATTTTTAAACACATTTACAGAGGAAGCCACAGTCACTCATGTTTAACTTCTGTTTCTCGGCTGATTGTTTTCTGCATTTTGCATTTTAAGCAAACGAATGGGGCTGCCAATCTTTCAGAGCTGGATGGCCTCCTATCTGTCCCTCCACCCACCCCAGCATAAGCCTGTCCAATATTCTTAATTAGTCAGGGGTCTGCTAGGAGTTGGTTACAGTATCTCAATACCAGCATCTCCAGCTTCCAGCCCCCTGGTATCCGGGTGCCTACCCAAAGGAGAAAATACAGCCCCAGTGTCTTTATACCCACTTTTCAAGAGCAAAATGCAGTGCAAATACCTTTAAAATTGGGTCTAATTCTTGCATCGTACCCTGATGTCCGTCCCATCAATTTGTCCAGAAAGTCAGATGGAGACATTGCCGGAGCACGAGACCTAGACCCTTCTATTTCTTTAGTTGTCACCAAGCTGCAAGAAAACACATAGATCTGATATAAATAAGGACACAAGTGGCAATGTATGAAAATGTTACAAATACCAATTTATCTACATAATTTAGCAGTCTGAAAAGAAAAATGAATGATTTTAATTGTACTGGATACAGTCATGTTTGCGAGAGGGGTTACGGTTTCAAGTATCAAAGATTAAAGCCTTGCTTAAGAGGATTTTCAGGAATTGATGAGTGCGCATGTTGCATCCCACATCATTACCAACTAGACACAGCCAACCGTACAGACAATGAGAAAAGGGAAAGAGAACAAAAGAGTGAACAATGTTGTAGTCGCATTTCACCTTTCATCACTTTAAGAAGTGGAAAGCATTTTGCAGCTAATGATATACTTTTGATGCCCGGTCACTGTTGTCAGTTCAGTGGAGTTCATCTGATAGCTTGGTGAATTAAGTTAAAGCAATGCCCATTAGGATAGCGCCAGATTACATTCCCAGTGTGTGCTGAGTTCACGCAGTTTCAGATAGTATTTTCAGTCGTATTGGTATAGTTGGCCTCAGTGCCTTGGAGTTATTGCATCAAAAATAATACCTCTTGCTAACTTTTTAGTATTTGTCAACTTCTCTTGATGCTGGTATAGGTTGCTATTTGGCTGCAAGTTCTCCTCCCCTCCCCTATCTCACTGGTCAACATTCATATTGTCGGCAAGCACCAGAAGTGACAAAATCCTGAAGCCAGTTTCCCAACCTTATTTTAGATCATCCAGGCTCCTTTTTTAAGCATGGTGAGCCAATGTGCCAACAGGATGAGACTCGGGACTCACTTTGGTGGGTGTTTGAACTATATCTCCAGCCTTCACAGGGACCTAGCAAAGGTAGGCTTATTAAGACCATGCCAGTGGCAAATAGAAGTGGTGGTCGCCAAGCTGTCCAAATGATATTGTGATCTAGACACCTTAAAAGGTAATTTAATTTATTTTAATTATTTGCAGATTGTGCAGTTGTGCTCAGATCCAACTAACTCCGGACCATCCAACTAAAAAGTTCTGGCTTTCATCAGGCTTTTGCAGACTTGTGAAATTGGCATCTAGAGTCTAAAGCTAAGGTTCATCAATGTATAAAAAAAAATACCATGGACACTGGAAGCTCTAACCAAAAACTGAAAATACCCAATGGCATCTGTCAAGAGAGAACAGTGTTATTGTTTCATGTCTGTGGCCTTTCATCAGAATAATTCATTAACTTAAGTAATACATTGAGAAAGAAACTCAGAGGAAACGTTTTTATCGAGAGGGTGATTAAAATGTGGGACTCACTAACACACGGAGGCAATCAGCAGAGATGCAGCTAAGGGGAAGCAAATGGTGGAGAAATGTATAGAAGGATTTTCAGATAGAACTTGATGAAGTAGTGTAGGAGGATGATAACAATCAGATTCGACAGGGTGAGCTAAATGACTTGTTTCTGAGCTGTAAATTCAAAGTGTCAAGCACAGTGGAATGTAAATCATCCCTCAGTGCATTTCTACAAAGATCAATACAGAAAGGAAATGGAGTATTCAGAGCTCTGCTGGATGAGTAAAGCCACAGTAACTTTCAAGAGCATTGGCACTATCAAGGTAAAACCAACTCCCTTTATCAGCAAAACACTATTGAGTACTAATATACGCAATTATATTGAATATAACATATTCCTCCACCACTGACAGACAGTGACAGCAGTACATTGGCGCTACGGGATTTAATATAGATTGCATCAGCAGCACTTTCCAGTCTCTATCACCAAGAAACACAAGAACTACAAAATCACCATGTC
This sequence comes from Ginglymostoma cirratum, assembly GCA_024137785.1. Taxonomy (NCBI): domain Eukaryota; kingdom Metazoa; phylum Chordata; class Chondrichthyes; order Orectolobiformes; family Ginglymostomatidae; genus Ginglymostoma; species Ginglymostoma cirratum. The sequence goes on from JAHRHZ010000266.1 coordinate 9,844,180, forward strand.
AACTGGACATAACCCATCAATCCTTTATTACAGGCAAAATTCTGTGGATGCTGGAGATCTGAAATAGAACACAAAGTGTTGGTGAAACCCTTGAGGACTGGCAGCTGCTGTGGAGAGAGAAAAACAGTTAAAACTCTGAGTCTAATGGTTTTTCTTTGGAACTGAAGTCACAAAAAGTTCAGATTTCAGTTCTGGAGAAGATTTGAAATCTGCTTGTTTCTCCACAGCAGCTGCCAGACATGACGACTTTCTTTAACACAGTCCTAAAGAAGGGTCATATCCGAAACGCTGACTGCTCCTTTCATCCAGATGCTGTCTGGCTTGCTGTGTTCTTCCAGCCTCCTGTTTGTCTACTTTGGATTCCAACATCGGCAGTCTTTTTTTTGGCTCTAACCGATTACAAGATACAATGCTTTTCTGTGTTCCCACATCCCATTAACAAATGTTTTAAATTGTTGCATTATACAAAGAGTTTGGTTATTAATTTTAATGGGCACAAAATAATGGGTTCCAGATTATAATTTCAGAGCTAGAAAAACCACAAAAGAAAATCTGCCCTGGTAAATAAATCCATAGAAAGATCTTGCATTTAAGAAGCACCTGTCACAACCACAAGTTGGTTCAATCTTTTGCAGTCAGTGAAACATTTTTTAAGTGTAGTTGCTGTTACAACATAGAAGACACAACAATTTTGTTTTTTTCCATGGGAGCGGGAGTTACAGGAAACATTTATTGCATAACCCTAATTGTCCTTGAGCGGAGTGGCTTGCTAATCCATTTCAAAAGACAGTGAAGAAACACTCACTTTGCTGTTGTTCTGAAATCACAGGAGTGCAGACTACGAAAAGATAGTAGAGGCCTTTGCCAGATCATTGAATGCAATGTTTTTTTCTTTTAATGATACCTTAATGGTCACCATTACTGAAACTAGAGTTCAATTCAGATTTTATTAACTGAATTTAATTATCACTACCTACCATGGTGGAATTTGAATCCACATCCTTAAAGTGCTAAGCCTGGGGCTCTGTATTACTAATCCAGTCACATTGCCACTGCACCCCCATCTTCCCCAAGGTTGCCTGCGCAAGATCCTTCCAATCCCCTGGGAAGACACATACACCAACACCAGCGTTTTTGACCAGGCCAACATCACTAGCATCGAGGTACTAACCACCTTTGATTGGCTACAATGGGCAGCGCACGTCGTCTGCATGATCGACACGAGACTCCCTGAGCGGGTGCTCTACTCCCAGCTTCGAAATGGCAGGTGAGCCCCAGGTGGATAGAGAAAGCGCTACCCTCAAGGCCTCATTGTTGAAGAGCAACTTCGCACAGACACCTGGGAATCGCTGGCCCAAGACTGTCCAAAGCTGAGGAGAAGCAGTCGGGAAAACGCCGAGCACCTGGAGACTTGCTGTCAGGAAACCAAGTGAAAACAGCGTAAGGAGTGTGCTGTCACACTATCCTCGCCCCTTCCCATGACCACTTTCTGTCCCAAGTGTGGCAGAGCCTGTGGTAGCTGCATCTACGTGTACAGCCAGCTTCACACTCACACTGAGGGTGGAAGAAAGTCATCGTCATCTGCGAGGGACCACCAATGATGATGATGATTGCCCCCAAAATAGACTTGCACAAGGCAAGATCTAAAAGCCAGCAACAGTTCAGAGCAAGATGTCCAGGTGCTTTGTTTGGTGACATAGGCTGGGGGATGACTGTTCAGATACAACACTTAGGAGAAATTCCCACCTTTTATTTGGAATAGGATCATAGGGAATTTGAAATTGATCTGGGAAGAGAATTAATTTCTTGCCTCGAAAAGCCTTATATGAAAGTGGCATCAGTCTCATATACCTGACAATACAGGGCCGTGTGTCTCACATGCATACCTTAATTGTAACAAATATACTTTTGTGAACAATGCATGCACACAGAAACTAGCAAGGACATTTTTACAATAAAGACAAGAAATAGAATTTAGTAAGGGGAATATTCACATTGGTAGACTGACGGTGAATATATTGGTTTATTTATAATATTTATACATCAATGAACCTTTTAATTTTTAAATGGCTTTGTTCTTTGCTTCTGTGTCTTGCACTGCATGCACCACTCAAACAGAAACCCTCCAGTCCAATTAAAGGATTTGCTTAAATATTGAATTTGTATTTAAAGAGTTTGAAGGAGAGGGAAGTTTATTGATGAAGCTCACTTCTCAGTACAATATCCTTGAAGTGACTTTAGTCTGTCTGGCTGATTCATTCCATTGATTTTTTTTTTTGATTTGTCTCTTTTTTAACGTCCAAATCTGCCTGTTCAAATCTTTCAGCATTTAGTGTGTTCACAGTCTATAATATAGACATTTACTGCCTTGCCAGTTCAGTGAATAACTAAACACACAGATCAAGACACCTCAGGTTTGGTTTTGTAAGGATACAAGAAATAGGAGTTGGATTGGGCTCCTACACAAAATAAAGTTTATAGTGTTCTAGGTTTCATTAATGGGGCTACAGAGTACAGGAGCAAAGAGGTCATATATTGGGACGCACACAAACAGAATTTGAGAGAGAAGCCCAGTTCTGAAGAAGGGTCATTACACCTGGAATGTTAACTCAGTTTCTCACCACAGATGTTGCCAGACCCGTTGAGTTTCTCCAGCAATTTATGTTTTTGTGTGTTTCATTTGTAGTTCTTTGTTTTATATTAAAGGTTACATTGAGCTTGAGTAAGACACCAGTGGAGCAAAAAATGAGGAATTTTCCTGGAACACACACAAGCAGGGTGGGGGAGGGGGTGGCAACAGGGTTCACATCTTTTTGCAAAATAATGTAATGCTCCTGCTTCATTTTGCCTAAACCTTCAAAAATAACTTTGGAAATTCTTGTGGAAATTCTCTCCTGCTTTATAGCTGCATCCATTCTGTAAAGGAAACCTCAATGAATACATGTATTTCTGCTCGTCAATGAAGCATTCTGATTCTACGACATGTACAATGTTTCATTGACATTTCATCCTCTTGTGGCTACATGGTGTTTCATGGTGATTTGTCCACAAACCCGAAGGTCTGTGCTTCCTGGACTATGGCGTTTTATGTTGGTTGGTTCTGACTTTCAGACTTCAAAACGTGGCAAGCTGTCTGCCTTGAAACAATTGCTCCTGTGTCAATTTCAAATTCTGTCTCAAAGCCTTGTGCTTAAAGATTCAGAATCTGTGTTGACTGTCTTTGAGCTCACCGAGGAATGCTGCCTTCAACTTTTATTCTGCAACATTATTTCTTTGAATTTTCTCATTACTGTATGATTTCCATTCCTCAGAAAATCTTCCTTTTGAAAGACTTTACCTTTGTCTTTGAGGTGATGAATGTGCTGGTAACTTACAATATTCTTTGAAGGGACTTGTTATGGGGTCTCCTGGCTGCAGCATGCCTGAAAAATGGACTGTCCGTGGGGTTGTCATTGCTGTTTCCGGAACTGGTAAACCTGGGACACTTTGCAGAGACATTGCAGAAGACCTGGAGCTATGTTTGAAGAGTGCCTTACACAGAAGATGAACTCTATTTATGCAATTTCATTTTATTCTTTTTGTAAATCAAGATAACACCGGTTTGTGGTGACAAAAAGCTTTTCACTGTATCTTTCTAGATATGTGACAATAAACAAACAACTCAGATAACTCAGTCAACTCCAACTGCGAGGCGTTAGTCACCTTTTTAGTTCTGCGTGAGGATAGAACCTAACACGGTTGATGATGTTGATCCTGCTGTTCTCACATTTTGGCAACATTCTGCATCATGACAATACCATTGTGAGGTCTACCTGTTTGATCATTTCAGAGGTATCCCTTGAAGTACTGAAAGATTTAGAATCCTGACTGCTGCCTGTGTAGTGAATTATTCAAATGTTTCATCTTGTTTGATTAACACAAGTCTGATAAGTACTAATCCCTCACAGGATGGCTATTCATTCTCTAATTAATTCATTCTCCAAAGATCTGTACCTGCAACATCCTGTCAGATGACATTTATTTGTTAAAAAGATTGATTCTCCCAGATGCTGATTAAATCTCGTTTGTTCCACCACTAAATTTCCTTTGGCCCTAAAATGTGTATCATAAGCTTTAATCGATATGTCACACTCTGGAGTGCTTTCTTCTGCATATTGTCTCACGTGGGCATCATCAGCTATTGAACCTACAGTGTATAGATACATCCTGACTGGATGGCCCTGCTCTGTTGTGCGCCAACCTGAAAACATTCAATTGTGCTGAAACTGCCCCTTTCAGAACTCTTACTTCTAGCCTCACTGTGGGCCTTCTGTAACTCCAAAGTGTTGAGGTAATGGTGAGCTCTGTAATAGAGCTGGCCTCCCACACATTAATGTGCTTGACTGAATGGGGCACGTACTTGGGCCTCTTCTTCTCACTGCCAAAGTGTTCAGATTCTCCCATTTTACGCTCGGGAGTATTAATGGATCATGGCTTGGCTGAGAAGATTTCTGAGGTTTCTTTTCCTGGCCTTTGATGTCCTCTTGCTCCGTGACTCTGCATTCAAAGTGTTCTTACCTTCTTTCGAAACTCCTAGAGCCCTCTCCTTTTCTAGCTTTTTATTTTTGAAGTATTCTGAGGTCCTATCCTGCCTTTGAAGTCTTTCCTTTTTGGCTATGTCCCTCGGGTACTGTTTGCATTTCAAATCCTGGCACTGTTTTTGTCTAATCACCAGCTGCTACCATCTTATGCTCTGCGTCTAGGCAACTGAAGGCACAACTCCCAATGGTGTAAAAATTATCTCTAAGAATGGACAAGAGGCCAGAATTAGAGCAGCACGGGTGTATCAGAGCTGGAAGAAAGATATGGAAGTGTAGACAGGCGAAGTAATTTGGAATCAAGGATGAGTATCTAAAAGTCAATGCATAACTTGACTGGGAACCAATCTAATTTAGTGAACACTAGATTGATAGACTGGCAGGACTTCTTTTGAGATATGTCCTAGGTGACTGAGCTCTGGATGACCTCAGGTCTCTAGACAGTAGAATGTGGGAGATCAAGATATGAACGAGGGTGCTGTCCATGCTTTAGACACCTTGACCAGTTTATGTATGTACCCCAAGCACTCTTGTTGGCAAGATCGACAAAGGGACACAGAATTTGGTTTCTAGCTCAACTTGACATTATAAACAAAATTTTCTTTCTTAAAAACAGCATGCATTTCCCAAATTCCACCCATACTTACTCTCTATCTAGCTACTTTGTTCTGAGAAAGGATATTACCCAAAATGATCCAAGTGTCTGAGCTGGGCTGTTGGAATCTCCTCCTTCTCTGATGAGGGGTTGTCTCTCCTCCATGAAAGTGGGCCCCCCAAGGTCAGGCCAAATCTTCTCCTAGGTCTTCTCGTGTGGTCACACAATCTTCTGCCACAAGCCGTGTTGTGAGTCTTCACTGAGCAGATGGCTTCCAGGTATGAGTTTTATCCCCCTTACCCCAGACCTTCCTGAATGCTCTGTGGCCTTTGGCCGATAGGGTCATGAGTGGGTTTCAAAGCATCAAATGGGGTCGCACCAAAACTGTTCACTGTTGCCATGCTGGGTACGTGAAAGTGCACATGCCAAGCACTGACTGAAAGTCAAGATGCCAAAAAGTCTGATGTATACTTTGTCTATATAGAACCCTAGGGCTGGCTGTAACTGGCTCCCCCTGACCTTTTGTGACCTCTTTGACCTTGGTTTCCACTCTTCTATGCAGCCAATAGCTGCTGGCAGCTGTTTCACTTATTTTGCAATTTTCACAATTTTCTCTGGATTTCTCCATCTGTGGGTAAAGTCAGAATGCCCAATTTTGGAGCCATGGTCACTCAACTATAAGGCCTCAGCAGCAGGTGGGCGGAGACAGGAGTGAAGCCACATGATGTTATGCAGGTGGACAGAGTCCGTCTGAGAGGTGGCATGAATGTGTGGTCAGATGGTCTAGTGGTTCTATTGCTGGACTGTTAATTTAGAGGACCCAATAACATTCTGAGAACCCAGGTTCAACTCCCGCCATGACAGATGGTGGAATTTGAACTCAATAAAATATCTGGAATTAAGAATCCAATGATGACGATGAATCCATTGTTGATTGTCGGAAAAATCCATCTGGTTCACTCATGCCCTTTAGAGAAAGAAACTGCCATCCTCATCCTGGTTTGGCCTACATGTGACTCCAGACCCACAGCAATGTGGTTGACTCTTAACTACCCTCGAGGCAAATAGGGATGGGCAATAAATGCTGCCTGGCCAACAACACCCTCAGTCCGTTAATGACTAAAATTAAAATCTCAGTCTCACACTTGACAAAAAATTGTGAACAGACTGAATTAATCTCACAGAGCAGTCAGGAAGAACAATGGAATCGACCGTGAAGGATTTGAGTTCGATGGCTTCCTTTATAAAATTGGTGTGAAATTTTGTCTATGTTTTTAATTCTGTCACACTTTGTCTTTCTGAAAATTGCTGAATCATTCAGAGTAGATGGTGAATAATCTCATTGTAGGTCTCTTCTAGTTTTTCGCAAAGTAGACCTTACCAAGCACCGCTGCCCTTTTTCTGTACAGACATAGCCCGTTCTCTGTTCTTGTTTCTTTACCATTTGCTCAGTGAACTGGATGATGATATCCCCTCTGCTATTCCAGGTCTGAGGAAACACCTGGTTTCTCCGCTGGGCCTTGACACAACAGCTGAGGTTTGCTGATTCTCATATGTTTCTGTTGTTAAGAAATCTCGCTTGCAACCAAAGTCTTTGAGTTGTTGCTGTTTCTCTCAGTAAATTATTTGAGGTTTCTAGATGAGCATTGTGTTGATCTTCTCAGGCTTGAAGAAGCATTTGACAAACAATCAGTTGCCCAGACGCAGCCAACAGAAAGTGAACTTGTGAAAGAGGCTTTTACTTCATCGATTGCATTTACAAGTAGCACAGAATGAAAATGCCAAAATTGAATCCATTTCTCCAGAAGCATTGGACAGTCTTTATGTTTTTAAAGTTGTTTCTTAAATGATTTTTGTTAAGAATTTAATGAGGCAGTGAGTGAAGGAAGATGCTTTATGCAACACTGAAAGTGGTCGAGCATGTACTTTGTTGGAAAGTGGTTAAAGTCATGGAGATAGAGCGAGTGTAAGGTTTTAGAGAGAAGACCGTAGCACTTGCATTTGCATTCACTGGACAAAATATCATGAAAATTCACGGTTAAGGTTCAGGGTTCATATTTGTTGTTGCAGTGGTATCTCTGCTACAGTGGATTCTGTGCCTAGTTCCCCTGCTTTCTAAGGGGCAAGGTAAGGACAAAAGGCTGAATGTTACTTTCTCCTGACTGAGTATCAGTTTCATTCTCTTTCATTGAAGATATCTCTACGGGAGGCCTAGTATGTTTGCTCAGTGGATCAGACCAATCTCGCTTCATTAGCAACCTACCCTCCCCTTATGGTGTCCCTGTTGTCCAATCTAGCCCCATTCTACCATTCATTCTACCTGAAATAACTCACTGCAGCTGGGGTATCCTGGAATGGATTGGCATCCCTGGCACTGGCATGATCTTTAAAAGGCCCATTTTGTACTCGGAAAAGCACTGTTCATCTGGGGATGCCCTGCATGGCTCCTGACATTTTCCCAGGAAGTGGCAGACAAGGGAAAATTGTGGCCCTGCTTTGCAGGCCCATTGGATGGGGTGGTGCAGTGGTGGGACTTCCTATTTCCCCACGGCCAGCACAAGAGACTATAGCTCCACTCCATGCCATCCTGGTCCTAGGTTGCCACCTGGGTCAGCGCACTTTCAGCCTGGGAAAAAATCCCAGCAAGGTTGGGAGAAATTCAATGGCCTTCTTCGCTCTTAACAGTGAAAGTGCTACCATCTTCTATTCAAAAACCTTAAACTCACTCTGTCTTTGTGACTTTACCCACTTTCCGACAATGTGCATGCCCTACCACTCTCAGGTTGCGTAAAGCATCTTCCTTCACTCACTGCCATCCACCCAATCCCCTGAAACCACTAACCCTGCATGCCCTCTGCGCTATCTACTCACCTGTTCAGAAAACCTTCCCAAAAGCACCAAAACTAAGAGCTCTGCCACCTACTTCCAGCTCCCTTAATACCTGCCTTTCTCTCATTTAATGAAGAAAACAGCCCACCATAAGGTCGAAAGAATCAAAACAGGAGCAAAAGATGACCTGAATCCTCAGTATTCAGTTTGCTTGCAGTGGGTGGTAAATATTGCATCATATCAGAAAAGGATTCAAAATTACACTACACCTTATCCCTCAGCAATTTCCTTACAAACATCTAAACCACAGTGAAGGCTATCACTTTCTTTACACTAGGGTTTCTTGCTCAGATGCGGGATACTACGGCTGTGCAGTCAAAGTTTTTCTCTTTATCTGGGTTCTTTCCTGAGTGACCTCAAACAAACATGTGAACTACACTAAACTAAACTATTACTTTAATTTCAAAGCAACCACATGAGCTCTCTAAAGCAATGTCTAGTAGTCCTTTACCCTTTGGCATACGCTATTCCCAGGCTGTCTGAGTTTATTATTTGTTCTTCCTTTTGCTGTCTGCTGTTGGATCCATATTGCTAAGCAACAGAAGGTTTTTTTTCTCTATATATATATTTTCAAGTGTACTGAACTGTTCACCTCAAAATCTCAATAAAATGCTCAGAACAAGACAGACCTCCAAAGTTCAAAATGAATTATGGTTGGAGCACTAAACTTCAAAGAAACAACCTCAGATTTTTGGTGTAAAATCTTTCTTTCGTTCACAGGAATGAACAGATTATGGCCAATTTTGAATAACAGTTCCTGCAGACTCATTTGACATGTGGACTGCAAAATGTTCCAGAGTTGGCACTAAACTCAAAACCTCTCTTTCCGTAGTAGAATATTTTCGCTGGGTGACACAGTGCCTCAGTGGTTAGCATTGCTGTCTCACAGTGCTAGGGACCCGGGTTTGATTCCACCATCAGGGGACTGTCTGTGTGGAGTTTGCACATTCTCCCCGTGTCTGCATGGGCTTCCTCCGGGTGCTCTGGTTTCCTCCCACCGTCCAAAGATGTGCAGGTTAGGTGGATTGGCCGTGCTAAATTGCCCATAGTATTCAGGGATGTGTAGATTAGGTGGGCTATTGGGGATGGCTCTGGGTGGGTGGGATGCTCTGTGGGTCAGTGTGAACTTGCTGGGCTGAAGGGTCTATTTTCACACTGTAGGGGTTCTATGAAAAAAAAAATTAGCTTGTGAGGAAAAGTAACTAAATGGCTGATCGTTCTTTATTTCATTGTTCCGCAATAAAACTGCATAGTATTAACCATTTCCATCATGAACTTTTTCTCTTTCCTCACTTGAGCCACCTTCTCTGGACTGAGTTGCTAAGAATATTCCTTTACGTGTGACACATCTCCTACTTGAACATCATGTTTGACTGAAGATGCTCTTCTGATCTATTCAAACAGATATAACTCAGAAATAACTTTCATAAGTTATTGATCTTAGTAGGGTAATAGGTCGGCACTACATTGTGGGCCGAAGGGCCTGTACTGTTCTATGTTCTATGTTCTAAGTCATAGAATCATAGAATTTTACTGTACAAAAGAAATCCACTTGACCCATTGCGTCTGCACCAGCTCCTGAAAGAGCTCCCCAGCTAGTCCCAATCTCAAAGCCCTATCTCCATAGCCCTCTAACTTCATCACTTTCAATCACCGATAGACTGAAGTGACATGGCATACTATTACATCTAACGTCTTAAACACCTTCAGATTATCCAGAAGATGACCAAATAATAAGGATGAAGATAATAAACTTCAAGGCCAAACCAGCAAGTAATGAAAGTTGGAGCTTTGTAAATATGTAAATTGAAGAAAGAAGCCACAATGAACTTAGACCTCTTAGAGAATGAGGCTGGGGAAAGTAAAAATGGAGAACCGTGAAATGGCAGGAGAGCTGAATGAATATTATGTATCAGTCTTCACAGTAGAGGATATCAACAGCGTTCTAAAACACAAAATAATCAAGGGCTAAGAGGGGGAATGGGGGGAAAACAAATAAAAGCAATAAGTACCACTAAGGAAAAGAATACAATGGAAACTAGTGGGGCGAAAGGCTGATAAGACCCCTGGAGCTTAAATAAAAAGAGGAAGTGCTGGAGAAACATAATGGGTCTTGTAGCACCTGTGGAATGACAAGCAAAGCTAATATTTTGAGTCTGATGTGACGCTTCATTGGAACTAAAAGGGGCTGGGAAATGATGCGTCTAACGCTGTTGACAAAGGGGGAGGATGAGGGAGTAGAACAGACGGTGATGGGTGAAGGTGCCCAGAGCAAAAAACAAAGGGAGTGCTAATCGTAGTGGACGAAAGTTACAGATGCAAAAGAAGTACAAATGATGGCGTGAATAGTTGAAAATAGGTCAGCTCCACTAAAAATGTTGTCAGTGCCCGTGGCCTTTACCCTCAGCCCTTTCTTGATGTCACCAACAATGAACTGAGTTCACTGAAGTTTGGCTTTTGTGTTGCTTGGCACCTCATGGTGAAAAGCTTAACTTAGCGTTGTTATCAAATATAAGCATATGGTTGTCTGATCCTCCAATCATAATTTATAGATCTCATGAAAAGCCAAGCACCCTTATTTCCTATCCAAGCCTCCAAATCACTTTGACTTCCATAAGCCACCTTTGCAACGGAGATTTGTTGGATTTCTCCTGGAAATCTATGTAGGTAACATGGAATAAATTTTGTTTCTCCAACAGATTTGTGAGATCATCACAAGTTTGTTGGACATAACTTACCCTTTCCAAATTCATGTGCGCTTTCTCCGAGCAGTTCAAATTTGTTGAAACACTGGGTCACGTTGTCCCCACTTTGCAGGTTGCAGTAATTTTCCCAGAACTGACATTAGAAATATAAGATGAGTTTATAATTTTCCCATTAGACTTCTTAAGTAATGCATGTCATTGGCATATTTCCAAATAATAGGAAAATATCTGCGTTTTGGAATACAATAATGGCCATGCATCAGGATTTTCTTCACCAACATCATTTCAAAGCTCCTGGGAGAGGACAGCAGATACCTGGTGGGTTGTCCATTTTTAGTCTTGTTAATTTCTGTAACAAAGGTAGAACCTAACCTTGATTTATTTTCATGTTTCATTTTATCTCTGAAACTTGCTATGAAGACCAATATATCGAACCAGTAGGTGTAACACTTTTAATTTCCAATTACTTGAGTCAGTTAATAAGGAGACCACATTGCCCTCTTTCTCCTACTTGGTTGAATTTGACTGAAGGAGAGGATTCCAGCAAACGCCCCATTTCTGAAGAAGGGTCCCGACCCGAAACATCAGCTTTCCTGCTCCTCTGATGTTGCATGGCCTGCTGTGTTCCTCCAGTTCCACACTGTGTTATCTCAGACTCCAGGAACAGCAGTTCTTACTATCTCAGGGTGTGCTCCCCTGTGCTTTGCCCTTATTTGGCTTGAGGCAGGAGCAATGGTCACTTGCAGCACCCAGGGAGCCTTCCATAGGAGAGGAATCAGGAACTCATATCAAGGTCAGTCTGGATGGTATCTGGGCCAAGCTGGCAAGGATGGAGGCCAGGATCCACAGGGCCAGTGGAGACGAATTACACAAAGATGATGCTGAAGACCTTGAGGGTGCCTCCTTTGGGCACAAGATGTCCAAATGGGAGGTCCCATCTTCGCACAACCCAAATGCTGTCAGGCTTCATCTGGCAGCTTAAGTATTTGGCACCAGTCTCTCCATTGTCAGCAAAATTCCAGTGGGGCAGAGAGGAGGCTGTCGTGTGTTCATTAATTGGTCAATTAAGGGAGTCAATTCATACAGAAGTGAGTGAAGTGCCTAACGCCTTCCCCAACATGGGTAAAACACCTGTGGCAGCTTATGTGGGTGGGAGGGACGCAATGGTGCCGCCAGTGCACCCAAATTTAAATGTCACCCCCAACCGTCCCATCCTGAAAACAGCTGAGGGAGCCTGAATTCAGCCTTACGAATCTGGTCTCCTGACAGAAACGCCGATTTTGAATGCCCATTCAGTGACACTGCTTGACACAAGCTTTAATTCACACTGAATGTATTGTTAACTATGTTTCACTGGGATAATTCGACTAAATGTTAATGTAGATTATCAGTAAACATTGCTGTCTGATTTCTACTTCAGATTTTCTTCAGAAACAATGTCACATATTTAATTACAGATCAGCATCACAGTTCTGCATTACTTGGGGATTGAAATATCAATATGCTGCTTGGTTAGTAAAAGCTGAAACTGAACCTTAACAATTGGAGTGACAGTTAGACAAGTGATATTCACGTCTGAAAGTGAAAAAGACATACAGTTAATATTATTGACTGACCTACAAAAGAGCTATCGTTGTTCTATTTTTCATGGCACTATTATCTCTCAATTATTTATACATTTTTACTTTCTGCTTTGAAGATGTAGACAATTAGATTGAAACACTGGCAAGATTCATTTTGAGCAAGACATTAAACATCATTCTCATTATTTCCCTTATGAAAGATGATGTTTACATAATCATAGAAGCATAGCATTATGAGAAGACCGCAAGATAAGGCAATTTCATTCATCAATTCTATAGTTTTCAAGATATCATCTCGTTTGCTCCCCCAGCAATTGTTTCACCTTCAAGTTTCTCTAGAAATCCATTTTGAAAATGATTGTTGAACTTGTATCCACTGTTCAATCAGACAGAGCATTGCAAATCCTAACTAACTGTTGTATGAAGAAAGCTTGTCCATAGCTATGCCTATTGTTATGTTGTACGCCTTAAATCGCTGCCCTGTTATCTCCATGCTGCCACAACATTGTAAACAGTTTCATTTTATTGACTCATATCTAATTCCTTCATTAAATGCCTCCATCAAATCTGAAATGGTTCATCAAGCCACTTAGATATGAACAAGAAAACCTGGCCTTGCGAGCAATCTCAAGGTCACACAAATAAATGAATGAAAAACAGATGAAGCCTGCTTTAACACTGCAGTAAACATGCTTAATATTGATACCTAGAATGTTCTCACTACTGTTTAGTTGACAGAGGATTATAATTTGCAAAAAAATCCAAAATCCTCTACAGAAGCAAAGAAAATAGAAACAGGAGTCGCCCATTTGCCCTTCAAGCCTTGTTCTCTGTTTCACCATTCAACATGATCTTGGCTCGTCATTCAACTCAATATCCTGTTCCCACTTCCCCCATGCCCTTTGTTTAGTCCGTAGAATGATATTCCTTCTTGAAAACATTCAATGTTGCGGCCTCTACCGCTTTCTCTAGCAGAAACGTATTGGCTCCTATGTAAATAGAATGAAAATGATCAATGATTAGCTGAAATACAAAGTCAACAATGTAACAACTTTATTGCTGGTTATGGAGTCTCCGGCACAAATTTTCACCTTCGCCCTTCAACTGTGGAACATGATGAAATTCCTTCACACAAACAGGATGAAGTTCAGGATGGTTCTGCAGCAGATAAGAAAACTGACAGCGACCTAGGACCTGTTTCTCGTGGGCCTTTGTTTAGTTCCAGTCAAGTTTTAAATTTCCTTTTATAGTGATGGATTATCATTGACCTGAACTGTTAACTGTTTCCCTCTGCACTGATGCTGCCTGACTTGCTGAATATATCCAGTAGTTTAGGTTCTTGTGACAGATTTCCGATATCCATAGTATTGCGCTATTCTGTTGAGATTTTCTCTGTCTATCACACAGAGGTTAATTGTGCTTTGCCAATGAAGTTTCCTTTATGATCTTAACTGATCTAATCTCTCCTCATTTGCAGTGGGATCTCAATATTACAGACTAGGGTTTTTCTCGTTGAGATCATTTAAGGAAGTGACAAGATTATATCTGTTTAGAGGATTTTCCCAATTATCTGCAACAAACATTGAAGGAAAAAGGAAAGGTTTGTTTTTAAACCATCAAACTATCACATATTCAGAAAAAAGACATAATCATCTGTCTGGTGCTGAGTTTTACACAGATATTTAATATTCACAGTTCACATTATTCTTTCTGTCATATTGTGCTGAATTTTAGTCACTTTGAGTGGACAACTGATATCCTGTCATTAACATTTCAAGTAATCAATCAGAGGTATCTGGTGCTGTGTAATAACTAACACTGACAGGTAATTTTTACTTTACAGAGATGGTAAAAAGTCTGGACTTATCTGCTAGCCTGGAGCTGCCAGAAACTAGCCATTGAGTACGGGAGCAGGGATGTCTTTCTGCAGTTAAACAGTGCCTTGGTGAGACCACGCCTGGAGTATTGTGTACAGTTTTGGGCTCCTTATCTGAGTAAGGATATTCTGGCCGTGAAGGAAGTGCAACAAAGGCTGGCCAGCCTGATTCCTGGGGTGGCAGGGCTGATCTTGAAGATAACTTGGATTGGTTAGGACTGTATTGACTGGAATTTAGAAGAATGAGGGAGTATCTCTTAGAAATCTGAAAGTTCTAACAGGATTAGACAGTGTGAACACAAGAAGGATGTTTCTGATGACCAGGGATTCTAGAACCAGGGGTTACAGTCTAAGAATACAGTGCAGGAGGAGAAGTTTGTTCCCAGAGAGCGGTGAGCCTGGGGAATTCTCTTCCATCAAAAAAGTGGCTGAGGCCAAAACATTGAATGTTTATTAGAATGAGTTAGATATAGTTCTGAGTGCTGAAGGAATCAAAGAGTATGAGGAGAAAGGAGGAGCAGGGTATTGAGCTAGATGATCAGCCATAATCATATTGAATGGTGGAGCAGGCCTCAAGGGCTGAATGGCCTATTCCCACTCTTATTTTCTATTGCCACCATGTGTTAACCTGTTCTGTTGATCAAACAGCAAGGACAACATCAAAAACTGTCAGGGTTTTTCTTTAAATGAGTCACTGATGATGTTGGAACAAAAACAGAAGTTGCTGGAAAAGCTCAGTAGGTCTGGCAGCATCTGTGAAGAAAAAAATCAGAGTTAACATTTCAGGTCCGGTGACCCTTCCTCTGAATGTCACTGGACCCAAAACGTTAACTCTGATTTTTCTTCACAGATGCTGCCAAGTCCTGCTGAGCTTTTCCAGCAGTTTCTATTTTTGTTCCAGATTTACAGCACCAAGTTCTTTTGGTTTTTAATCACTGATGATGCTGGGTCCAGCATGCACTTTTTACCTCAAGTTTCTGAAAAAAAAGCTGTCAGGTGAAGAAATTGGAGGAGTAGCAACATGATCCAAGAAAACAATCAGTTGGATCAGGAAGACTAAGAATGCTCTCTGTGTCCCTAGTGTGTGTCTCCCTTCCCATGGACTCCCCATTCCCTTTCTGAATTGAGAAATGCTCCTTAGATGTTCTGGTGCACTGACCTGCCATTTTAACAATGGTTAGCTAACAGTCCCCAAAGTCACACTGCTCTCCCACTGCTTCCCGCCTGGGATTGGTGAAATAGTTGTGGGCTGGGTTTAAAACAGGCCTTGAAACTAAAATAGCCTGGAGCTCATTTCTGAAGCTGTGGGTGAAGTTCCATTTTGTTTCACTAATGACGTGCTCAAATTGTGTCCAGAGTTAAAATCAAGGACATGACTGGCTGCTGAATAGTCATTGGAAATTTTATGTAATACACACTTTTGCAGCTCCAATCCTAGAGGTTCCTCCTTGTTATCGTATAAAGATGAAGTTGTGGTAAGACCTTACAAAAGGCTTAGATGTGTTCATGATTATAATTGTAATGGTCTTTGCTTCTAAGCAACATTGTATCCATCAATAGTATATATTGATCTCCAACCCTTTGAATTGTATTTCAGATCATGGCGGAGATAGCTTTCATTTGGAAAAGATGAGAGGCAGTTAATTGAATTTCTTCTCAATATCATTAACACACTCACCACTACCTTCCTGCGTCTAAGGAATAGCTCAGTCTGTACTCTCCACATTTCCAATGTGCGTATTCATCCAGATCTGCACACCCTGCTTCCTGTAAAGACTCTACTCCATTCTCCCAGTTTCTACATTTCCACGGCATCTGTTCTGATTATGCCGCCTTCCACAATGAGGAGGCTCCGAAATGTTCACCTTTTTCGTCAACTGAGGATTCCCTGCTGTCATAGTCATCAGGGCCCTCAGATGTGTCCAGCCCATCTCCCGTACTTTTTTTAAATAGAATCCCTACAGTGTGGAAACAGGCCATTCAGCCCAACAAGTCCACACCGACCTCTTGAAGAGCATCCCACCCAGACCCATCCACCTACCGTTCCCCTGTAACCCTATATATTTCCCATGGCTAACACATATAACGCACACATCCCTGAACACATAGAACAGAATAGAGTCAGAATCACACAACACCAGGTTATAGTTCAACAGGTTTATTTGAAATTACAAGCTTTTGAAATGCTGCTGCTTCACCTGACAAAGGTGCAGTGTTCCAAAAGCTTGTGATTTCAAATAAATCTGTAGGACTATAACCTGGTGTCGTATGACTTCTGACTTTGTCTGCCCCCGTCCGACACTGGCACCTCCACATCATTGAATAGAACAGAATAGAATAGAATAGAATACGATAGAATAGAACATAATAACCTTTATTGTCACATATACTCAATGAGTATAGTGAGAAGGTTATCCGACATAAATTACAGCACCGACTTAGATAGAAAAGTACCTAGGCACAGCTTCTTCAGTTACAGGATTTAGTACAGAAATAAATTGTCCAGCATTACAGAAATAGAAGTTCAGTATAACAGTCCACGCTGGCACTTAGCTTCCAGTCCACACCAGGCCCTGGCCCCACACTGTGCTAGTGACATGCCACGCTTAGAGGCCACTACGGGAGCAAGTATTCAGCAATAATGCCCAATTTCCAATTTATCCCTTAATTTCTTATTCCTGGTGTAAACTGTTTGTT
Organism: Ginglymostoma cirratum; assembly: GCA_024137785.1. Classification (NCBI taxonomy): domain Eukaryota; kingdom Metazoa; phylum Chordata; class Chondrichthyes; order Orectolobiformes; family Ginglymostomatidae; genus Ginglymostoma; species Ginglymostoma cirratum. The sequence goes on from JAHRHZ010000266.1 coordinate 9,861,102, forward strand.
AACAATCACATGTGACTGTGCTAATGAGTACTTTAGTAAAATTCTGCATGAAGCACTGACTGTGAGTTAGTGTTATCTTCAGACTGAGAGGATATTCAGACATCAACAGACCGTGAAATTTTGTCAGGCTCTGTAATAGCACCAATGGGGAAATTCAGCTAAAACCCAGAAATGTGGGATCTTTGGCTGCTGTAAATTGCTGTTCCCTCTCTTCCCCAGGAATTTTCAAAGCCTGAAGAATGTCAGTGCTATCAAGGGAATTTCCTGATGGTGGTCCTGGAGTGTGGTTGATTTTTGAAGCCATAGATGAGGCTTGAATGACATTTCACATTGCATCTGAATTTCCTCAAGATTTTAGTGTTGATTCCTGAGTTTGTGAAAGCAGCTTTGCGAAAGTAAGGTTCCTTGGGAGAAAGTGGAATCACTCCTATTTTTGTGGCTGGGATCCCAATCCTGCACGGACACAGCCATTCTGCATTGCTTATTGAGTAGTTCAATCTGGCAATTCAGTTTACCTGCTAACCTGAAAGCAAACACAGCCTGTTGGTGAATGACAAAATTCTCGTAAGGGTAGTTTCAATGACAGGTTTTTCATTGCCGTTGTGTTAGAGTTAGATATCTTAACATGCATGGATTGATGCCTGCACCACTGAGCAAACAAAAACGTTGCTCACTTTCCATTTGCTGTTATTAGTTGCTGCAGCGGTCACAAATTATTCAGTGCACAGTGCCTCCTGTGGTCTAATTTTTTAATTCCATATTGTGACAAGATCTGAAGATACCCTGCTGCATGGCAACAGGTGTTGACTGAAGAGAATGTCTAGCCAGTCGAGGACATGAAAACCAATCTTTCGTATCGATGCCTTGGTTCCTTCAGGTAATCATTATCAATTATTAAAATTAATTAAGAATCAACATTGACCAATACGATTCTCCTTCAATGAATGGGCTAGAATTGCACACAAGATTGATAGTTGTAATTGATCAAATGCTATCTTGCTGTATTTTAATTAACAACTCAAGAAGAAATAACTGTAAAGCACTTCTTAAAACAGGGAAATAAAGCCCATAAATTATAAAGTTGCCATTCTGTCTGCTCGGTGATAACAGTGGCTGTGCTCAGATATAAAAAAAACAGCAGAACACTTCCCTCCGTGCATGGTGTCAGCTGTGGTTCAAAGGCTGTACATGCTGAACCCAAAGGTTGTGGGATTATGTTCAGCCCAGACTCTTGAATAGAAAACAGTGCAATGTAATACTGAAGGGATGCTACACTCTTGGAGATGCTAGCTTTGGAATCAGGTGTTGGCTGAAAGTCTAGCCATCCTTTTAGATGGGCTAAAAGATTCCCTGGTACTGTTTCAAAGAAGAGCTGAAGATTTAGCATTTATTTCTGAAACAACATCACAAAAACAAATTCACTGGTCACGACAACATTTGTGCTAGAGAAAGTTTGTCACGCCCAAATTAACTTTTGCATTATTTGAAAAAATAAATACTTTTTTAAAAATTAAGATCCTTCATTTCACTGAGGACTTTAGGCCAGTTGACACCCAACAACTTGCTCTAAACACTCTGCTCACGTTTTGACAACTGATAAGTTCTAACAGAGCAGTTCAGACAATCCACAATGGTATAAAGCAATTCACAGCATCCAAAAATAACAACCCAATGCATTCTAACATAAAGTCAATGTCTCTGTCTCCCTAAAACCATTTCTGAAGAAGGATCTAAGCCCGAAACGTCAGCTTTCCTGCTCCTCTGATGCTGCTTGGCCTGCTGTGTTCATCCAGCCCTACACCTTGTTATCCCCATGTTATTGGGTTTTTCAAAAAAGTCTTAAGCTGCAGAACTAAATCCATATCTTTGCTAAAAATGGAACAGTTCTTCCTTGGGTCATACCCTGTATGTGTATCACATTTGGTTGAAATCAGTCCATTAAATTTTGAAATATGCTGCTTACAGGCAGATAAATAGGGACAAAAAAACATTACCCCTGCCCAGTTTCACAAGTAATTAACTGAGCTGTCAGGTCATGAAAGGTGTGATTATATAAATGTAAGTTCTTTGTTTCCCCTTTCCTTAAAGGTGATTATGCAAATCAGTCAGACGTTTGGTTAGCTCAGTTGGTTGGATGGCTGGTTTGTGATTCAGAGTGATGCCGACAGCATGAGTTCAATTTCTGCATTGGCTAGGTTACCACAAACGGCTCTCCTTCTCCACTTCAAAACTTCGCTAAAGGCATGGTGACATTAGATTAAACCACTACCAGCCACCCTCTCTAGTGAGAGAGCAATGTTATGGTCCATTATGATTATGTCAACTCCACCTTAATATTCCTCCTGAGGTGAGGCGTCCAGAACTGAGCAGCAGAATTCTGCAAAAGTCCCACATTATCCAATAACAATATCACTTGGTTATATGTAACTTTTAAGACATGACAGAATTATATGAGCTAAATTCAATGCTTTGCAGTAAGTAAGCATTACAAGCGATAAATAAGACTGTACCACAAATTGTTCCATAATTTGTGATCATAATTTGCCATTTAAAATCATCTTTCTCTCATAAACAGGCACCATAGTGGCATTCTAAGCAAATGACAAATGCACAAAGCCTGAGGTTTCTCAGGTGAACAGGTCCGGGGTGTGTTTGAGCTCTAAAGATAATTCCAGAGGTGAAATTGCTCCTGGGAATACAAGATAGGAAATCAATATCTGGGCTGTTTGAAATAAAAACAACCTATCTTCTGAAGAATTTGTCACAATTAATGGAAATTGCACCAGTTTGCCTCAAAAGGTCATACTTATTAAGCAATATTAAAAGGGCCACAGTATTTTTCTTTTGAAAAGTGGAGACTGAGGGATTTCCTGATAGTGTTTTATGAGATTTGAAGATTGTTGAAGTTACTGCCCCTCTCCCAATCCCCTAACCAGCGTGGCCACCTGGAGGTTAGGGAGGAAGGGAAATTGACAAATATCAGGGGGTTATTCCAATGCAGTTCCGTGAAAAGAAAGCTTGCAGCAGTTAAAATTCGAGGAAGTTTTACATATTTGATTTTCTTCAGAGGGATGCAGAGATGACACGAAAGTGCAAATGGTTCTAGTTATGGTGCTTCAAGTATCTTTGTGGTTACCCAATGTTTACAACTCAGCTTCTTGCACCTTCATACAGCTCAGCTTATTTTGCTTCCAGTTAACATCCCGGCATAGTCAATCGAGTACAGTGACCATAGATTGGTAACCGGACTCAAATAATCGAACAGAACTGTTTAATGATTTACCATGATAGGACCCAGTGCAGATCGGCTGTTTGAACGTGAGCAGCAAATGTAAACAAATCGATAATATTATTTCAGGTAACTTGCCACATGACAGGAAGGCATGAGGAGGCCGCCAGCTTCAATGAAACAGCTTCCTGGCGGGACAACTGGGAAGGGAGCGGTCAGGGAAACAATTGTTGGACCTTGAGAGACCATATGCTCTCCCAATCCACCAAACAGAGGGGTCCCCAGGATGTAGGACCGTCCTACAGATCTGATGGCCAATCCAGAGGCTGCTACATTCCTGGCCTCTCTGAGAGATATGTGACAGTATTCTCTAGATTGCTCACCTGCGTCAGAAGCCCTTGCCTCTCCTGGTGGGACTGCTTAGACTCCAGATCTTCCAACCCCTCAGCTGAGCTGGCAGCATCCATCTCCTTCCTGATATCCTCAGGAAGCTCCCTCTGGGAACATGCTACTTTACCTGGAGGTCAGTTTGAATGTGGAACTTGATGCAATCTGGAGTTGTTGAGGTGAATATCATTATTGTACTCAAGTGAAAGTTAGATACCATATGAGGAAGAGAACATACATTGAATGGTTTAGATGAAGAAGGGCGGATGGAGGCTCGTAGTGTATTTCTGCTGCGTGTAAAGTGTAGTTTGAGTATTGCCTACTGAACTCACAATGGTAGCACAGCATCAGATGCGAGGGCATAAGTCAAACAGATTGTTCTATCTTTTCTGAGAGACATTGATTTTTTTTGTGTCATTGTCACTGCAGGAATCAGTGGTTAATATGAGTGGTTGGTAGTCTGTCACTGTCCAGTGCAGAACCTTGTGTATCACAGTAAGGCATCAGGGGATCAGCTATTTACTACAATGTACATGGTACTCTAGTTGCCTACAACAGAGAACTGAGCTGGCACTGTCATGTCCTTCACACTTTCAGCTTCTCGAGACATGCTCTTCCACCTAGATTTAGTCAAATTCATCTTCTAACCAGAAAACCCATTTCATTCAAGTTCTAGCAAGAGGGACGGATGAAGGGACTATCAGTCCTATAGAATGCAACAAACTTCCAATGATAACAAGCATGGGGCTGGATGAACACAGCAGGTCAAGCAGCATCATAGGAGCAGGAAAACTTGACGTTTCGGGCCTAAACCCTTCATCAGATTTTCCAACAAGCAGCCCCATGCTTGTTATCTCGGATTCTCCAGCATCTGCAGTACCTTTTATCTCTGATACAAACTTCCAATGAATCATTTTTGTTACATTAATCAGCACATGCTTCATAGAAAGAGAGATAAGTTCCATGTCTAGTTTGTGAGACAGTGGCGTTACCAACTGAAACTATAAATTGGGCTCTTGCATGAAATTAAATCCATAAAATAGATCTGAGCGGATATCTGTGCAAGGAGCTGGAAGATATTAGAGCATGTTAAATGAGTATTTTCACATCTGTCTTCACTGACGGAAGGAGGACATAGGTACAGAATTCAGGAAGGTGGGCTGTGAGGTTCTTGAGCAAGTTGACGTAAGGAGTGAGGAGTTATTGAAGGTGTTGGCGGGCTTAAAAGTGGACTAATCCCTAGGTCCAGATGGCTTGTATCCAGAGATAATAGGAACTGCAGATGCTGGAGAATCCGCGATAACAAGGTGTGGAGCTGGATGAACACAGCAGGCCAAGCAGCATCGTAAGAGCAGGAAAGCTTGACGTTTCGGGCCTAGACCCTTCATCATCTGTTGTGGGAGACAAAGGAGGAAATCACTTGGGCCCTGGCCCAATTTTTAATTTCTTGCTGGCTAAACAAGCGCTGACTTGGACGTGGAGGACAGCTAATGTGGTTTTACAAGAAGGATGGTAGAGATAAACCAGGGGATTGCAGACCAGTGAGTCCGACATCTGTGTAAGGAAATTATTGGGGAAGATTCTCCATTTAGAGTGGCAAGGTATAATTAGGGATAAAAACTAAAACAGAAATTACTGGAAAAGTTCAACTGGCCTGGGAGCTCTGAAGAAGGGTCACTGAATCCAAAACATTAACTCTCCCTTTTTCTCTACAGATGCTGCCATAGCTGCTTAGCTCTTCCAGCAATTTCTGTGCTTGTTTCCGATTTCCAGCACCCACAATTGCTTGCTTTCTTCTCTGTTTGATCAGCAATAATCAACATGGCTTTGTCAGAGGGAAGTCATGCAAAACAAATCTGGCTGAATATTTGAAGGAGGTGACTAGGAGTGCAGATGAGAGGCATGCAGTTGATGTAGTTTATATGAATTTCAGCAAGGCGTCTGACAAGGTACCACCTAGGAGACTGCTGAAGAAGGTGGCATCCAGGGTAATATGGCAAGATGGATCTAAAATTGCCTTCGTGATAGGAGACAGAAGGTAGTGGTAGAAGGGTATGTGTGTGATTGGAGGTTGGTAAGTAGTGGTGTACCATATTGGGATTAGTTTTGTGTCCCTCATTGTTTGTGATACAAATAAATGAACTAGATGAGAATGTTGGAAGTGATGGGGACAATGATAAATACATTTGCAGATGACACAAGAATTGGTTGGGTGGATGACAGTGAGGAAGAAGGTCTTAGGTTACAGGAGGATACAAATGGATTAGTCAGATGTGCAGATCAGTGGCAGATGGAAATTAACCATGATAAGTGTGAGGTAGTCAACGAATGGCCGGATAGTGGGAAGCTCAGAAGAATGGAGGAATTGTGCGGTGCTGATCTACAAATCCCTGAAAGTGACAGAGCCGATTAATAAGACAGTTAAGAAGGCAGAATAGACATTGCTTAACAGTTGAGGTATAGATTAAAAGAGCAGGGAAGTCAGGCTGGAGTTATACAGGACTTTGGCTCAGTCAGAGCTGGGGTACTGTGTGCAGCTCTGGTCACCACACTTTGGGAAGGATGTGATTGCAATGGAGGGAGTGCAGATTCACCAGGAGGTTGCCTCAGATGGAGCACATGGGCTGTGCAGAGAGGCTGGATAAACTTGGATCAGAGATAATAGGAACTGCAGATGCTGGAGAATCCGAGATGATAACGTGCAGAGCTGGATGAACACAGCAGGCCAAGCAGCATCAGAGGAGCAGGAAGGCTGACGTTTCGGGCCTAGACCCTTCTTCAAAATGGGGGAGGGGAAGGGGGTTCTGAAATAAATAGGGAGAGAGGGGGAGGCGGATAGAAGATGGATAGAGGAGAAGATAAGTGAAGAGGAGACAGACAAGTCAAAGAGGCGGGGATGGAGCCAATAAAGGTGAGTGTAGGTGGGGAAGTAGGGAGGAGATAGGTCAGTCCAGGGAGGACGGACAGGTCAAGGGGGCGGGATGAGGTTAGTAGGTAGGAAATGGGGGTGCGGCTTGAGGTGGGAGGAGGGGATAGGTGAAAGGAAGAACAGGTTAGGGAGGTGGGCTCTCCTCCCTAACTCCCCACCTACATTCCCCTTTACTGGCTCCATCCCTGCCTCTTTGACCTGTCTGGATCCTCTCCACCTATCTTCTCCTCTATCCATCTTCTATCCACCTCTTCCTTTCTCCCTATTTATTTCAGAACCCCCTTCCCCTCCCCCATTTCTGATGAAGGGTCTAGGCCCGAAACGTCAGCCTTCCTGCTCCTATGATACTGCTTGGCCTGCTGTGTTCATCCAGCTCTACACATTGTTATCTTGGATAAACTTGGGTTGTTTACATGGTAAAATGAAGTCTGGGGGCAGATTGGACCTAATAGAAGTGTGTATAATTGTGAGGGGCACAGAGTTATTGGATAGAAAGCAGCTGTTCCCCTTAGTTGACGGGTCAAGAGCAAGTGGGTCCCTTTTAAAGTGAAAGACAGGAGGTTCAGAGGAGAGTGGTGGAGTTTCCTTTCACCCAGAGGCACTGGAACACACAGCCTGGGAGGGTAGTTGAGGCAGGATATTTCACAACCTTTAAAGAGTATTTGGATGAGCACTTGAAATTTCATCACATTTAAGGCTGTGGGCCAAGAGCTGGAAAGTGGAAAGTCTACCAGTGTAGATTTAATTTATTTTCGATGGTCCAAATGACCTCTTCTGTACAGTGTTGTATGATTGTATGATTCTATGAAGTCATGCAATTCCATTAAAAAGCTTGCCCTTAATCCAAATGAATGATGGGTGCAATGTCAATGTGACCATTCTACGAAATCTGTTGAAAGAACAGCTTTAGAATAAACTTATTTTAAAATTTAATCAAATAACACTGAAAAAAATCCTTTCAGAAGGAATGTGTCATTAGAAAAAGTCACCTTGACAGAAAAATGCATGTTGACATGAAATAACAAATGTTGCTGTTGTTAACTCCAACGAATATGCTGCACTGGGTACCAATTCTTTGTATAAGACCACCCTTCCTAAGGATTCAACTTAAATTCTTTACTCATGTTGAGAGAGAAAGGAAGAAAACATATATGACATTGATCACTCTGTTATTAGCTTTTGTTCCATTCACAATACAACACATCACACTTTTGCAAAAAAATGCTTTTTACGTGAAGATGATGCAGGCTCATGCAACATTGTCTAAGGTAAAGGTAGGAGAGAAAAATAAAAAAAACAACTACCCTCTCCAGAGAAGCAAGGCTCATATCTTTAACGAATGTTATCACACTTTGAGTCCTTTACTACAATCAGGATTAATTTGTTTGTGACTCAGTAAATGAGAGAGGGAGGTCAGTTGGCTCATTATGCTTATGTTCTGTGAGTTGCAGTTCCAGTCCTCCATGGCTTTGCAAGACCACAAAATTATTATGCCAACTCAGTTACTCTTTGATCACACATCTAACTAGGGCAGTGTTTCTGAGGAGCAGAGTTCAGCCATGCAGTGAAGCAGAAATTAGTTACAGATAACAAGTAAGGAAGAAACAAAGCAATACCAGGATAAATGATATTCTGGCAGCTCCTTTATATTTGCCTTTAAGGATAATCTATTTTGAACAAGCAGATGAAACTCAACTTTCTCTGGAGTGCCTTTTGAATGAAAAATAGGTGAGACAAATAAGAGGAGGCCAATTTCATTCCTCCAATTTGGTGTCTCGGCAAAAGTTGATCTTTGCTCCCCAAAAGATTTTAGAGATATCTGACACTCGAGGTCCATAGAAAGTTTACAGCTAATGTCAAGAAGCCCTAGGATTAAACCACCATTAGTGTTAAGTCAACTAAATGCTCCTGAAGCAATGGTAGATAGAAGGGAGGGAGGTTAGTTCAGTTGGCTCAATGGCGGGTTAGATCAGTTAGTTGGATGGCTGGTTAATTCTGTGGAGTGATGCCAACAGCATAGGTTCAATTCTAATTAAGGTCACATGAAGGTCTGACCTCACCCTTTGCCTGAGATGTGGTAAGCCTCAGGTTAAACCATCACTAGTCATCTTTCTCTACTGAGCAATTAACCCTCTATGGTGTGGATTGGTTAAGCTCAGTCATCTGAGGTTACCATGAAGGATTCTCCTTTTCAACTTGTCTGAGGCGTGGTGACCCTCACGTTAAACCACCCACCAGTCAGCTCTCTCGAATGAGACAACAATTATATAGACTGGTAAGACTATTGTAACATTACCTATACATCAGAAACCTCACTTATAATTCATAATATGACTTTGAGATTTAGGAATTATCATTTTAACTGTAAATAACAGGGGACATCCGATTTAGAGGCTGACAAGCTATCTGAAATAAATTCAACTCAAACAAGCTTCAAGTTAATTACAGTTAAGGCTCAACCAATGTATATCTTATATCATCAGAGGTAGAAGGGTAACATTTGAGCAATGAATGATTTAACTCTAAGCTCTCAAAAGAATAAGAGAGTTTGGAGAGTGGGTTACATACACCAGTCACAATATTATTCTTCATACAGGTTATGAATCACAGACTAGCCTTGAAGGTAAAATAATGAATTTGCATTTCTGTTTGAATCACATCAGAATGCCACAATGATAATGATTTGGTGTGAATCGTTGGTTGGAACACTCTTCTGTTTAATTTATCAATGTATGCTGTTCTTCCAACAGAAGCAAGAGTTCAGCTTGGGAACAAAGAGACGACTCAGTTCAGATTTCGTGAGGGAAAATCAACTAAAACATTTTCTGTAGTGTAACAAATATATATTGGTCCTCACAGAGAATTATGGAAGAAAGAAGTCAGCAGCCTTAGCTTCTAAATCTGTGGAAAAGTAGTTGGATATCTGTCAACACGCGAACAAAGATCTGAGATATCAGGAATCATGAGGTCTTGTCAAGGAAATGGTTGCTGATCGGGTAGATTAAAGTCAAAAAGGTATGGTGAAGGATGCCCATTGAATTGTACTTTGGAGAAATAGCTGACATACTAAGGAGAAGTAAAATAAACTTCAGAGAGCTGCGGTATACCTTTTGAGTTGGTCCCAGGAAAAGTGAATGATCATTCAAGAGTTTATAAGAAAAGATACCTCTTGGCACTGAGTGAGTAGGTTATTACAAAATACAATATAGAACTACAGTCTATAAGAACCATAAGTCTATAAGAACCATAAGCATCTCATCTCCAGTAGAGAGAGACAAATGTCTATTTATAGCCTAAGGGTAACCACTCAAAAAGCATTGAGTAATGTGAGAAGACGGAACATTATGAACTACAACAGCCACTGGGGTGATTGAAACAACACAATTAGTTTTAATTCTATATCCCCACACCATTGCATATCTAGCATACAGAGCTAACAAATCCCCAGTGTTAGAAACAGATCTGAAGTTCTTTTCTAGTTATTCACAGAATGACAATATCACTGTCTAGGTCAGCATTTACTACCCAATGGGTCTGGAGTCACATGTAGATCAGACCAGTTTCCTTGCAAAAGGACATTCATGAACCAGATCTTTTTTTCCTGACAATTGACTTGTGATCATCTTTAGACTCTTAATTCCAGGATTTTTTTAAAAATTCAAATTCCACTATCTGCCATGGTGGAAGTTGAACCTGGGTACTCAAAACGTTACCCAGCTCCCTGGATTAACAGTCCAGTGATAATACCACTAGGTTGTTGACTCCCATCAAAATAGTACAATATAACATAACAAAAAACACATCTTGTGATGTAGTTCTGTTGTTTAACTGAATGGCAGACCCAGCTCAAGGGGCTAAGTGTCCTATTCCAGCCTGTTTTCACCCCTCTTCAAATATTAAGGGCTTTTCATTGGTTCGCAACAGTAAACCCCAGAGGATTACATGATTGTAGCTCTTGGATTAACAGAGGGCGAGGTCAGGAGATCAATTGGTGTGAATGCTTGACAGATTCAGGACAGGTTTTGGCACCTGATTAGTGACCTCTTGATCACCCGTAAATGCTGCCATTTAACTACAAAACTCATACAGGTGTAATGGTTAAATCAGTAAATACTGAAGAATGACAGCTTCATGTGGGAAAGTCAGAGTCAATGGTTTTACAGGAGAACATTGCAGAGAAAGAAACAAGTGTATTTTCTGCTCTGGTTAATTACTCTTCAATTGCATTAAGAATGTAGGCAAAATGGTTCCCAGTACATGTGGCAGAGAAAAGTGTGCTTGCAGCCTGCATTGGGACGTTACACCATTATAATAATTCAAACTTCACGAGGTTGTTACCAGAGATGGCAGGACTGTAGTATGAGGAAAGATTGGTTCAACTGGTCCTGTATTTAGAAGAATGAAAAGGGATCTGATTGAAATGTATAAAAATCTAACAGGACAGGGTCGACGCGGTACGGGTCAGGTATATTTCCTGGTTGGAAAATCTAGAGCCAGGGATCACAGCCTCAGGATACAGAGTAGACCATTTAGGTCTGAGATGTCGATACATTTCTTCACTTAAAGAGTGGTCAGCCTATGGAATTTGCTACCATAGGTGGCTGTGGAGGCCAGGTCACTGCATATATTCAAGAAAGATTTGTTTTTTTTTCCAGAATTTAAAGGCATCAAAGCAAGATGGAGAGAAGGCAGAATTTTGGCATTGAGATAGAGGATCAGCCATGATCAAATTAAATGGTGGAGCAGACTGGAAGGGCTGATTGAGCTACTCAGCTCCTAGTTTCCATGTTTCTACGGAATTCAGAACATTCTATCGATCTAAGATTACTTTGTTAAGCTATTGTCTTTTATGAGCACTGCTGATGGTTAAATATCCTAATAAGGAATTATCATATTAATTTGGCTATTGAACACTTTGAACATAGGACTAATTGGGATTTTACATTGTTGCTGAAGTGCACATATTTTAAGAAGGCATAATACTATTCAAAATGAGATTTCTCATATCTTCATTGCAGAACTCTATAATATTAGAGCTCAGAAAGATGCACATTGTGGCTGTTGTGATACTCTTAAAGGTAAAGGTAAGTTGTTCTGTCATTCGGAAGATACAACTGGGGGTGGTTTAACCTGAGGGTCACCACGCCTCAGGTGGGAAAGAAGGTTGAGAAGGAGGCTCCTTCATGCTTTTGATAAACCTTTCCTCATCCATCTCTTTCACTTGTTCAACACTTTCAATAATATCTTGATAAAGAAACCAAAGAATTGTGGATTCAGGAAATCAGAAACAAAAACAGAAATCACTGGAAAAGCTCAGCAGGTCTGGCAGCATCTGTGTACAGAAATCAGCATTAACATTTTGTGCCCAGTGACCCTTCTTCAGAACTCATTAAAATCTTTCTTTTTCAGGGAACTAGCTATGTCCTTTTCAAGGGAATTATGTCAATAAAATTCCACATCCAAATGCTTCTCTAGCCCCAAATTTGTGGTTCTAGGAAAACACAGAGCTACAAAAAAATGGCCCACTCACCTCACTTTGTCATCCAGACCAGGGGATTTATCTGGTTTGAAGCCTGATAGAGCCTCCAAAACTTCCCCATTTCCTATGTCAAACTGTGCAAGATCCTCACAGTCCCTTTTCCTAAATTCTGCACCACATTGTCCTTTTCCAGAGTGAAGACTGAAGAGAATTATTCATTCAGCACCCTTCCAATCTCCGGTGGCATCACACACAGGTTGCCCCCTTGGTCCCCAATGGGCCCTACTCTTTCCCTCGCTAACCTCTTCCCTTTAAAGTATTTATAAAATGTCTTAGGATTCTTCCTAATCCTGTTTCCAAGTCCTTTTTCATACCCCCTTTTTGTACTTTGACTTGGAAGGAGCAGTTGAAGGGTTCAGTTTTGAAAATGTATAGGTAAAGGCAGTGATTTAGAAATGTTTGGGGAAGCAGGTTTTAACTGAGTATCTCGTTTTGTTTCAGTCTGTGTTTTGTGCCATAGCTCCTTACATTTGCTTTTCTGTTCTCACTACAGTTGTGCTAACTAGGCATGTTGAAATCTGCAATGCACTGCACCGTAGAGTAGCACTGCACTGTAGAGTTACTCTAATGTAGATGTTTTTAACCAACTTGTTCAGATGTGTTCTGACACACCCTCGGAGCTGGTGAAATTTGAACTATGGTCTTCTAGTCTGGAGGTAGAGACACTACTATGGTGTCACACAAACCCTCTAAATAATTGGTCGATGTATGTTTTAAATCAACCCCTTCAGCTGTGTTATAACATGACTCTGGAGCAGAGATGTTATGCTGTAGTTATATAGGGTGCTGATGAGCCCACACCTGGAGTACTGTGTATGGTTTTGGTCTCATTTCTTGAGAAAGGATGTACTGGCATTGGAGGGGGTGCAGAGGAGTTTCACTTGGTTGTTTATGGAATTGAGAGTGTTGGGTTATGAGGAGGAATTGAGTAGAGCTCTAAAGACTAAAGACTAAAAGTTCAGAGACTAAACTCATCAGAATTTAGAAGCAGAGAACTTATATAAACATGAAATTATGAAGGGAATAGATAAGATCGAAGCAGGGAGGTAGTTTCTACTGGAAAATGAAATTATAACTGGGGGGACATAGCCTCAAAATAATGGGGAGCAAATTTAGGATTGAGCTGAGGAAGAACTTCTTCACCAAAAGGGTTGTGAGTCTATGGAATTCCCTGCCCAGTGAAGCAGTTGAGGCTACCTTGTTGAATGTATTTAAGGCAAAGATAGCTGGATTTTTGAATGGTAAAGGAATTAAGGGTATATGTAGCTGAGTCCACAAGAAGATTAGCCATGACCTCATTGAATGGCAGACCAGGCTCGAGGGACAAGATGGCCTACTCCTGCTCCTATTTTTTATGTTCTTATGTTCTTCTGTGCCACAATACCTCTGCACACAAGAACACAAGTTTTTCCACTGTAACCTTATTTAAAGTAGAAAGTCTAGACTTAGTATTTTATCACCCGCCACAGTAGGACTAACTGGGAATAATATCACAGCTGAAACTCACCATTTGAATATTCAATCATTTCAACACATCAGCTATAGATGGAAAGCATCCAAATGAACTGCTCCACATTTGTGCAAAAACTGCACGTTTTGCATGAGTAGGTAAGGCATATTAAATCCACAGTATGTGCTGTTTTTGCAAAGGAACATAAATATTCAATCATTCAGCAACATGTTGGTTTAACATTATAAAAATACGTTTGCTGATCAGAACAGCATTACTCAGAATACAGCCGAACAAAATCATGTCACACTATTTGACTTTCACTTGATGTATCATACTGAGGTTATAATGGGAATGATGCATGGATAAATGTTATTCCAAAACATAAGGTAAGACTGCACTGTGTTATCTATTATTGCAATATAAAATCATGTCAGCAGTGTCATATATCATTATTATTCTGCTACTAAATGTGCTCCTTAATATCAACATGATGCATAGTTGTGCCATAAAAGTGGAACATGTCCTCCATTGGTATCTTATAACAATGTTTAGAATTAATGGATAAGGGTATACCAGTCCATTTATGATGCTACATTTCCCCTATATAATTTCCAATAACTTTAAAAATAAATTGTATTGATGCACACAATCACACCGCACATACACACAAACCTGTACATAAACTATACCTGTCGGATACCCACTAACCACATTTTAAACACAGAAACACAAAGTCTTCTCTGCAAACTGCACCATACCCATTAGTCAATTGTGGAGAACATGCATATTACTACGCATGCAATATTCTGAACAGAAATACACATATTCACACTACACACAGTCACCACAAGATATCACATTCATCGCACATACATACACAAACATACAAATACCATACAGGAAGCCACATCACACATTCCTCCTACAGACATCAATAAACAACATTCATGAACTGGCTACTCATATCGACTGCACATCACATAACATTTTATACACACACACAAAACATAGAGCACACATACACACTCACGCACACACACACATACAGCACGCTCACACAGACTCACATGCTCACATGTAAATTTTCACTCACACACATGCATATGCTCACTCACAAACTCACGTGCACACACACACACACGCACACACACACGTGCTCACATGTGCACACACTAATGCATGCACACTCATAAACATGCGCACCTACAAGAGTCATAAACACATTCACATTCACACAAGCACATATATTAACCAAACACATGTCACACATTACATAAGGATTACATTAACACAGACAAATGCAGATTAACAATCATATTCACCATAAACGATGGACTGGAGTCAATTTTCAACTTTGCATGTGTGTTTTATTTGAATTGCGTGCTCCAACACAATACTGAATACAAATAGCATACTGCTTTTTTCCATCCAAGGTTATGAACTATATGCTCATGAAGAGCTAACAGCTGCTGCAAGACCCAGCTATCCAATTAGTTAACAGTGAGTGGAGAACTCATCAAACAATCTATGTCAGGTTTATCAGTGATTGCTGTGGGCTAGAAACAATGACCACTGACAAAATATAAAAGTTTTGCTTTTATTTTCATTTTACCTGGCCAACAGTGCCTCTCCTGGGTCCAGAGAATGTCTTCAAGCCACTTACAACATATTCCACCCTCCTGCGTTTCTCTTCCTCTATTACTTACTTGTGGGCCACTGTCACAGAAGCAGCCATTTCACGTTGGTCCTGATCAACTGTTCCTGAATGACTAATTGGTAATCAAAGGTCACAAGAAATGTGCTGATTTGACCCAAAGTCCAAGTTGGGATGGCTGTCAAGCTTCTGGAGCTCCCAACTGTCAATTCCAATCTCAGCCCTGCAAATCATGTATTGTATTCTCATGACAAAGCTTCTCCAAGACATCCATGTGAAGAATTTATTCTCAAAATCCACTCATTGTTGCTATCTGTGCATTTTGTGCCTGCAATATCCCCATAAAGAGTAAATGGGACAGAATGGGATGAATGAGACAGAAATAACAGTTATCAGTCTTGTGCATGGAGGGAGGAATGCAGATTTGGAACGTTCCTGCTCATCTTTGAATAGTGCCATGTAAATTTAATACACATAAGTGGATGCTTGGTGAACAGCATTAGCCAAAATCTAGCTCCTCAAAAAAATTCATTGCTTCAAAAGTGAAAGTGGCTTTAGTTACAGAGGACCAAAGGTGTTTTCTCAGTAGAGAGAGATGACTGGTGGTCAGTATAACCTGACGATCATGACCCCTCAGGTGAAGGTACGTGCATCACTCATGGGGCATTGGTATGGCTAGCCAGACCGGTTTTTGTTGCTCATCCCTAATTGCCCTTGTACTGAGATAACAGTGTGGAGCAGGAGAAACTCAGCAGACCAGGCAGCATCAGAGGAGCAGGAAAGCTGCTTTCCTGCTCCTCTGATGCTGCCTGGCCTGCTGTGTTCCTCCAGCTCCACACTGTGTTATCTCAGACTCCAGCATCGGCAGTTCTTATTAGCTTTGCCCTTGTACTGAGTAGCTTACAAAGCCATTACAGAAAATAAAACAAAGAAGTGTGGGTGAGAGATAGTAGGAACTGCAGATGCTGAAGAATCTGAGATAACAAGGTGTAGAGCTGGATGAACACAGCAGGTCAAGCAGCATCAGAGGAGCAGGAAAGCTGACGTTTCAGGCCTAGACCCTTCTTCAGAGAAAGGATCTAGGCCCAAAACATCAACTTTCCTGCTCCTCTGATGCTGTTTGGCCTGCTGTGTTCATCCAGCTCTACACCGTTTTATCAAAAAAGGGTGGGTGCTGGAAATCAGAAATAATATCAGAAATTGCTGATTTGTACTGGCAGCATCTGTGGAAAGAAAGCAGAGGTAACATTTCAGATCCTGTGACCATTCTTCAGAACTGGTTATAGCTGGGAAAAGGTTTGTGTATATGTTACAGAAAGGGTGAGGAGAGAGGTAAACAGCAAATGATAGGTGAAGATGGGGCCCACAGAGAGGGCAAAACAGTTGGACAGACAAAGGAATGGGTAAAGGTCAGTCTGAGAGGATGAATAGCTGCTGATGGAGACAGTCAATGGCTGACAATGGGTTGTAATTTGTGGCAGTCCATGTGATGGCAGAGCCTGGTGTGTTGGGGTTGAGGTGAGGACATGGGAGAAAGTGCTGAGGCCCTAAAATTATTGAACTCACTGTTGAGGTTGGATGGTTGCAGAGTTCCCAAGTGGAAAATGAGGTGTTGTTCTTCTGGTTTGTGCTGAGCTTCACTGGAGCACGGTAACAAGCCTGAGACAGAGAAGCTGTCCATTACAGAGACCGGTTAAGAGTCAATTACATTGCTGTGAATCTGAAGTCATATGTAGGCTGGATAAGATAAATAATGGAGTATTGTGTTCACTTGAAATATTGTGTAGTTTTGGTCTCCTTATCTGAGGAAGAATGTTTTGACGAAGGAGGGACTGCAAAGAAGGTTTACCGGACTGATTCCTGGGGTAGCAGGACTAATGGATGCGGAGAGATGGATCAGTTAGGGCAATATTCATTAGAGTTTAGAAGAATGAGTAGGAATCTCATAGAAATCTATAAAACTCTAACAAGATTAGACAGGATAAATGTAGGAGTTAGGTTTGGGAAGTCCCAAACCATGTGTCATTGTCTAAAGATAGGGGATAGGTCATTTAGGAAAGAGATGAGGAGATATGACTTCACCCAGAGAGTGGTGAGCCTGTGGAATTCTCTGCCAAAAGAAATGGTTGTGGCCACAACATTGATGATATTCAAGAAATATGTAGATATTTTTTAAACAGATCAAAGGATATGGGGAGAAAGCAGGAGCAGGATTGGAATATCAACCATGGTCATAATGAATGGTGCAGAAGACATGAAAGGTTAAATGGCTTACTCTTGCTCCTATATTCAATGTTTCTATATTGAATGTTGCTTTTTTGTAAGTGTGAGTGGAGAAAGTAATGCATTATTGCTTATACCAGTAACATCAAAACAGTCCGTGTACTCAGATGAACTAGCGCAAGAAGTCTGAGGGTTTCAAACCAAAGTGAGTCATGGCGAAAAAATTTTTTACTTTCCACTAGTTTAAGATTTAATAAAATTTGCCACACCCCCAGATCCACATTGCAAGATTCCACTGATTTCACTAGATCACGAAGGCTCTTAAAATTGCATTCCATTTCCTCGACGCATAAACAATTGCAGACACATTTGAAATTTTTTTTTGGAGAAGGTGTATTTAACTTCTACAAAAGCAACTAATGCAGTCAATGTTAATCATTAAATCTAACCATTACATTCTTCAGTACAGCTTTTTTTATGAAGTCATTTTAAAAAGTCACTTCTAGTGATTTTTCCATGTGGTAACTGATTGGTGCCTACACAAAATCTTGGAAATATTTTCTCCAATAATTTCACACTCGGAGATGAAATCACCTATCACCCAAACAAAGCTATCCCACTCAAAATCAATTGGCTGTGGACAGAGATTGTCTCAAAGTAAAGTTCAAAGTCTATCGGGAAGATGTTGTCAAATGTCTTCTCTGTGGTTGAGGCTCAGTCAACTGATTGGTGATGCGTAAAGCAACCAGATGTATTCCAACTTCGCTGCTCAAGATGCATCTGCAGTGTCAAATACATTATACCAAAGCTCTAGCAACATGCTGCGTACTGGGTGGTGGGACCATACTCAACAAAATACACCTTCACAGATTTGGCCTTCCTTTGGAGGATTTCTACATACTGAGATCAGTATTCTACAGCCAGCTAAGGATGAGAACACAGGATGCATGGTGTTCCAAACTTGCAGATAAAGGTATTCCAAAAACCAATCTTGGAATTTGTATGTTTCACTCTGCTGCATAGGATAATAATAAACATGGAGAGATCCGAAGTGCAATGTCATCAAGCAATCTCAACACTTGAAGAGAAATGAACCAGATTCCTGCAGGTCAGGCAAACACGCCAACCTTACTAACAGTGACTTCACAGTGACATTTGCCCTTTGGTGTGTAAGTAAAGACTTGGTTTAATATTACATATGAGCTGACCGATCAAGTTGGCAAAAAAATTTATCATCTTGCTGAGCTCACTGAAACAATGAGAGAATCCATCACTGATAGAAGGAGAATTGGACACCCTTATAAAAAGTACTTATGATTGGGGATAAAAGTTAAAGCAAGTAAACTTGGTGACTTAACATTAAATATGCTAATGGGTAGTTTTAATGGAAAAGACAGATGAAGCCTACTGCCTGAATGTACAGCTACATCAATGAGTTTACATCCGCAATAATGCAAATAGATTGCATTGGATCCTTGAACTGCAAAGCAGCCAACTCAGTTTTTTGATCATGTCCAAAGCCAATGAGCTCCATCCGCAGGGTCTTTAACGTTCATTAAACTTAGTGTGTGAAACAGAATCTTACCATAGTGGGGTTCCACAGGGATCACTGTTGGGACTGCAACTGGTCACAATACATATTAGTGACTAGAGGAAGGAAGGGAATGTACTGTAGCCAAATTTGCAGAAGACACAAAAAACTAGGTGGAAATGCAAATTGTGAGTCGGGTACAAAGAGAGGGTGGGCAAAAAAATGTTGGCAAATGGGTATAATGTGGGAAAATGTGAAGGTGTTCATTTGGAAGGGAGAACAAAAGAACAGAATATTATTTCTATGGAAAATAAACCTGTAGAAAACTGCAACACAAAGGGACTTGGGTGTACTCGTTCATGAAGCTCAGAAAGCTAGCACACAGGAGAAAAGCCCTTCATGGGAGTGATCTACAGACTTCCATACAGTAATTAGAATGTGAGGAAGAAAATAAATCGGGGATAGAAAAGGCATGTATGAAAGGCACTGCTATAATAATCACGGGGGATATCAATATGAAGGTGGACTGGGAAAATCAGGTTGGTAGCAGATTACATGGAAAGGAATTCATGGAAAGTCAACGAGATTATTTTTTGGAGCAACTTGTGATAGAGCCATACTTGGGAACAGGCAATTCTGGATTCGGTGATGTGAAATGAGGCAGACTTGATTATGGAGATGCAGGTGAAGGAACCCCCAGGACAGAAAGCATTATACAATAAAGGTCACCCTGCAGTTTGAGAGTGAGAAGGCTGAATCAGATGTAATAGTGTTACAATTGAGTAAAAGTAAATACAAATACATGAAAGAGGAGCTGGCCAGAGATTAGTGAAAGGGGAGCCTAGCAGGGAAGATAGGGGAGCAGCAATGGTAGGAGTTTCTGGGGGTAATTTGGGAGGCACAGCAAAATTTCATCTGAAGGAATAAGAAACACACTAAGGGGAGCATGAAGCAGCTGTGGCTGACAAGGGAAGTCAGGGACAGCATAAAAGCAAAAGAAAATGCATACAGTGTGATGAAGATTAATGGGAAGCCAGAGGATTGCGAAGCCTTTAAAACCCAGCAGAGGATAACTGAAACAGTAATAAGTGGGGAGAAGAAGAAATATGAGAGTAAGCTATCTACTAACATAAAAGAAGACTGCAAGAGATTTTTTTGGTATCTGAAAGGTAAGAAAGGAGCAAGAGTGGACATTGAGTCACTGGAAAATGAGACTGGAGACATAGGAGCAGGGGAAAAAAATGGCAGAGGAATCAAATAGATACTTTTCACAAAGGAAGTTACCAGCAGGGGAGGTGATGGCCTAGTGGTATTATCACTGGACTGTTAATCTAGAGACTCAGATAGCCTTCGGGGAACTTGGGTTCAAATCCTACCATGGCAGATGGTGGAATTAAGTGTCTAATGATGTGCATGAATCTGTTGGTGATTGTTGTAAAAACCCATCTGATTCACTAATCCCTTTTAGGGAAGGAAACTGTCATCCTTGCCTGGTCTGGACTACATGTGACTCCAGACCCACAGCAAAATGGTTTACTCTTAATTGCCCTCTGGGCAATAAATACTGCCTAGCCGGCAACACCCCCTTCCTGTTAATGTATAAAGAAAAAGCATACCAGAACTTCATGAGTTGGGGGCAGAAGCGAGTGTTGTGGCCATCACTGAGGAGAAGATCCTGAGGAAGCTAAAAGAAGGTCTGAAGGCAGATAAATCAGCCAGACCAGATGGACTACACCCCAGGAGTCTGAAGGAGATAGCTGAGGAAATTGTAAGGGCATTGGTGGCGATCTTACAGGAGTCACTGGAATCAGGGAGGGTCCCAGGGGACTGGAAAATGGTTAATGTAACGCCTCTGTTTAAGAAGGGAGGGAGACAAAAGACAGAAAATTATAGGCTGGTTAGCCTGACCTCAGTTGTTGGAAAGCTTTTGGAGTCCAATATTAAGGATGAGATAACGGAGTACTTGGAAATGCATGGTAAAATAGGACAGGGTGAGGACAGCATTGTCACATGGATATTATGCCTGACAAATATGTTGGAATTCTTTGAGGAGATAACAAGCAAGTTTGACAAAGGTGAGCCAGTGGACATGATCTAAGTGGATTTCCAGAACATCTTTGACAAGTGTTGCACAGGAGGCTGCTAAATGAGACAAGAGCCCATGGAATTAAGGGCAACGTGGGGCAACGTACTGGCATGGATAGAGGATTGGCTGACTGGCATAGGCAGAGAGTAAGGATAAACGGGTATTTTTCAGGATGGCAGCCAGCGACTAGTGAAGCTCTGCAGTGGTGAGTATTAGGATCACTACTATTCACATTATACATGAACGACCTGGACAAAGGATCTGATAGCATTGTTGCTAAGTTCACAGCTAAGGTTGTATGAGGCTCTGGTCAGACTGTGTTTGGAATACTGTGAGCAATTTTGGGCCCTGAAGCAAAAGAAGGATGCACTGGCATTGGAGGGGGTGCAGAGGATGATTACATGCATGATCGCAGGAACGAAGAGCTTGTCAAATGAGGAGTCATTGGGGACTCTGTGTTTGTAGTCAATGGAGATTAGATGGATGAAGGGAAATCTGATTGAAACTTACAGAATACTGAGAGGCCTGGATTGAGTGGACTTGGAGAAGATGTTTTCACTAGCAGAAAGATTAGGACGTGAGGACACAGCCTCAGAATGAAGGGATGGCCCTTCAGAACTAGGATGAGGAGGAATTTCTTCAGCCAGAGGGTGGTTAATCTGTGGAAGTCATTGTCGCAGAGGGCTGAGGAGGCCAAGTCATCAAGTGTATTTAAGAAGAGATAGATAGGGTCTTGATTAGTAAGGGGGTCAAGAGTTACAGGAGAAAGCAGGACAGTGGGGTTGAGAAACATATCACCATGATTGAATGGCAGAGCAGACTCAATGGGTAGAATTGCCTAATTCCGCTCCTGCATCTTATGGTCTTATGGTCTGAGTTGGAGCAGGTAGGCCAGAAAGCAAATGGAATGTTGGCTCTTATGTCAAGGGGTTTGGAGTATAGGAATTGGGAAGTTCTTGCTACAACTGTACAAAGTGCTGGTGAGGCCACATCTGGCATACTGTAAGCAGTTTGGTACCCTTTATTTAAGGAAAGATATCATTTCTTTGGAGACAATTCAGAGAAGGTTCACTCACATGATCCCTCCAGTGGAAAGGTTGTCTTATGAGCAAAGGTTAAATAGGTTTGGGCTTTATTCACTGGAGTTTAGAAGAATAAGAGATGATCGCATTTAAATATATAGGATTTTTAAAGTGTTTTACAGGGTAAAAGCTGAGAGGATGGCTCCTTTCATGGAAGTTTGGGCCAAAGGGCATAGTTTCAGAATGAAGGGGTGCTGGTTGATTTTGAATTGATTTGACTTATTGTTGTCACATGTACCTAAGTACAGTGAAAAGTTTTGTTTTGCATGCAGTACAGGCAGACGGTAACATACAAAGATCATAGGGTGATTGAACAGAGTGAGGAATATAAAGTTACAGCTGCAAAGAAGGTGCACAAAAAGCAAGATCAACATTAGATTTGAAATTTGAGAGACTCATTCAGAATAATAACAGCGGGAAAGAAGCTGTTCTTGAACCTGAGATAACAAGGTGTAGAGCTGGATGAACACAGCAGGCCAAGCAACATCTGAGGAACAGGAAGGCTGACATTTCGGGCCTAGACCCTTCTTCAGAAATTCTTCCCCATTTCTGAAGAA